>QEPC01013781.1:890221-937900 GCA_003113815.1 Sphenodon punctatus | reverse complement strand
GCAGAAGGTGGTTTCCCTCCCTGCCTTGTCATTCCCTCTTTTCCTTCCAGCTGTGCCCCGTTGCCCCTGATGGGGGGCGTGGACCCAGCTGTCCCAGCCTGATTGGCTCCTTAGGGTATTCAGGGCTATTGGGAGCTGGGGCAGGTGCGGACCTTCAGGTCATTCCTCATTGGCTTGTGTTTGGCTCGTGCCGCTTGTTCTCCTCTCCTTTTGCTGTTGTCCTCTGCTTGGGCTTCTGTCTGTATTGGTGTTGTGTCCCCTTGTGTTGTTGTGTGTTATGCCCTTCCCACTCCTCTTGTGTGGATACCTGTCCTGTTTGTCCTCCTTGTATGTTGGGGGTTTTCTTACCTAAGTTCCTTTCCTCCTGTTGATTGTCTGCACGTGGTGGATGCTGGTGGGTTCCTGTTCGCCCTCTGTCTGGTTTTGTGTTGAGTGGCTCCCCTTGCCTCTGGAGTCCCTCCGTTGCCTCTGCCTCTGGCCCCCACCTCTGGCTCCCTCCGTTGCCTCGGCTTCTGGCTCCCCCCACCTCTGGCTCCCTTCGTTGCCTCGGCCTCTGGCTCCCCTCGCCTCTGGCTCCCTCCGTTGCCTTGGCCTCTGGCTCCCTCCGTTGCCTCAGCCTCTGGCTCCCCCTCACCTCTGGCTTCCCTTGTTGCCTCGGCCTCTGGCTCCCCCTTGGCCTCTGGCTTCCCCTCATTGCCTCGGCCTCTGGCTTCCCCTCGCCTCTGGATTCCCCTCGTTGCCTCGGCCTCTGGCTTCCCCTCGCCTCTAGCTTCCCCTCGTTGCCTTGGCCTCTGGCTTCCCCCGTTGCCTCCCACTTCCCCTGTGTTGATCCCTTGATCCCTGTCTTCCAGTTCCCAGCCCTGTGTGTTTCTTCCCTGTCCCTCCACCTCGATGATGAGTCGTATTCCTTCCTAGACCAGCTTGGCTGGTACTTATGCAGAGTGATTTATCTCCTGGATATCAGAGAGCGGCTGAGAGGTTCCCTTGCTAATCCTGTGTTTCCCCTTTTGCCTTCCCTCATCTTTCCCCTCCATCCTTTCCCTAGCCTCCGACCCCGGAGCCTGACACCATGGTCCACGGTATCAAAAGTGGCCGAGAGATATAGCAGGATGAGAAATGTTCAACATCCTGCATCCATCTCCTGGCAGAGGTCATCGACCAAGGCCACCAACGCCATCTCAGTTCCATAGCCAGGATGGAACCCAGATTGAAACGGGTCTAGGAAAACAATGATATCCAGATGCACCTGGAGTTGGAGTGCCACCGCCCGCTCAATAACATTCCCTAAAAAGGGAAGGTTAGAGACAGGTCGGTAACTGGCAAGCACATCCACGTCCAGAGATGGTTTCTTCAACAGGGAGCACCACAGCCTCCTTGAGGCTGGGCGACAATCTCCCCTGCTGCAAGGACGCGTTCACTACCTTCACCAGCACCGTCCCCAATGTCTCCCTGGAGGCTTTCACCAACTAGGACTGGCATGGATCGAGTTCACAACAGGTGGCCCTCACAGACCCCAAGACATCTGCCACATCGGCCAGCGTCACTTCCTGAAACTCCCCCCACAAAGCTGGACCAGACGGGGCCTCCATCACATCATGCTCTCCCCCTACTTCCCCTAATCCAGTGTCAACGTCACTCTGAATCCGAGCCATCATGTCTGCGAAGTAGTTGACAAACTCCTCACAGCGGGTCTGGGACAAGTCCCCATCCAGGCGGAGGGAGGCTGGACTGACCAGCCCCCGCACCACCCAAAACAACTCCGCCGGGCGTGACTTCGCAGACGCTATGAGGACAGCAAGGAACTCCTTCCTTTCTGTGCTCACAGCCTCAACATAGGACCGCAAATGGGCCCTATGGAGAAGTCGGTCGGAGTCAGATCGAGTCTGATGCCAGCGTCGCTCCAGCCTCCTGCCTACTCGTTTCATACACCACAGCCCCTCAGTAAACCAAGGGCCCTGCAGTGATGAAACTGAGGCTGAGGGCATCTTGGAGCCACCCTGTCAATGACCTCCTCCAGCAAGATGTTCCAATGCTGGACAAGCTCATCGACAGAGTGACCGTCCAGGTCCAGGGTTAACTCCCTCAGGACCTCTTGGAACCGCTGGGGTTCCATCAGCCTCTGAGGGCGGACCATCCTAACTGGTCCTTTCCCCTTCTGGAGGGACTGTGCTAGAAGACTGGCCTGAAGGGGATAATGGTCCGTCCATGACAAGGGCACCGCCCTGACTTCCCCCACAACTGGACCTCCCGCCTCAAGGCCAGAACTGAAGATCAGGTCGAGGGTGTGCCCCCACCCCACGTGGGTCAGGCAGATAACCTCCTGGGACAAATCCATGGTTGCCATGGTGGTCATGAATTCTCACTCTGCCCCGACAAGGCCGACATCAGCATGGATGTTGAAGTGACAACACCGTGTAAAGCAAGGCTGTGGTTGAACCTACAATGGGACCCATGGGACAGGAGACAGGATGCAAGTAGTTTCTCCTCTTAGCCCCAGTCCTGTGTCCAGCATAGTTATAGGAGTGCACTAGCTGTAGCAGTGGCCTTAGTTATTCAGATGGCGACAGTATGGTAGGAAAATCATGCCCCACCTTTCTCCACAGCAGCTAGAAGAGGTAAAATGGGGGCACACTCAGAGTGCATACCACTCCCTTTCAAAGGGGCATAAGATTTACCTCCAGTGTGCACTTGGACAGCACATTTGTGAAATGGAGGACTCAAAAGACAGGATACCTGGAGAGTAGGGCTGAACCAAGTAGAAGAAAGAATATTCATGAGTATTTCCAAGTAGCTAAGTACTGGGACCAAGTTTCCGGGAGCTACTTAGTAATACTGTTGAATACATGGTACCATTTGGTACTTGGTGAACTATTCAGTACTCAGTAAAATACAGAGTATTTTGCTGAGTATTTTACTGAGTCACCTAAGTGGCAAGAAGGGGGACAGGATGGTGGGGAGGAAAGGGAGGCAGGAGCAGCAAACTCACTGAGAAGAGTGAATGTGCCAGTGGAGTCAAAGTGGAGCTGATTCACCACCTGCTGCCACCGCCACAGGTACCACCTCACCCCAGTGAGGTGCCCCAGTGCTGCATGTCTCCTAGATCAGGTCAGGAGATCTGGCCACCATCTTTTCTCTGGGAGCATGCTGGACTACATTTTCCAGCATGGTCCCAGAGAAAAGATGGTGGCCAGATCTTGGAGATGTGCAGTGCTGAGGCACCTCACCAGGGTCGCAATACTGGGGGGACCGCACCAGCAATGGCAGGTGGTGAGTCAGCTCCACTGTGACTTCATTGATGTCCTCTTGTTGAGTTTGCTGCCGCTGCCCCCCTTCCTGCCCCCCACACCTGCCCACTGCACCTGTCCCCTGCATGCCACATTAATGGACTTGTGCCTGCCTCCCTTCCTGCCTTCTGTGTTCAGTCCCTTGAGTTACTAAGTACTGTACAGATTTCTTGATTTACTTGGTAAACCACACTGAGTACCAGGATTACCAGTAAAAACTGGGGAAATTGGCAAGTTACAGCCCCACTGAAGAGAGCCCTGTTCATAAACATACCCTCCCAATTCAAACTTTTAATGGTCCTCCCCAACACAAACCTCTTTGAGTTTCCCTAATTCGTGCACCAGTGACATGATAAATATGCTGCCCATTAGATTAATTCTACAAGTTAATGTCCATCCATTCTAAGCTCGCTATTTTAAAAGAAAGCTGGATTTTTCCTTCTCTTACAAACCCAATACCTCCATAGACCAAACTTAGTGGAGCAAGAGGAGCCTGAACATAGCTAAACACAAGAACCCTCTAGTACTTCATCTTTTCTTTCATGCAGGGCATGCTGTGTCTCCTTTTCCGAGGCCTTCCATTTCTCAGCTTGTCGGAGCCTGTACAAATTAATGATTCATCTGTCATGAACATTTCAGGATTGAGGAAAATACACTGGTGAATTCCATTCAAGCAGTTGAAATGTGTTTGGTCTCCATAAATCAAACCAACTGTGTTTTTTTAAGAAGACATTTAATCTGACATGCAGCCTGGGAATTTCAGTTGGCAGGTGAACCTCCTGGATTAATCCATTATTTTCTTTTTATTTATTTTTTTCAAACAGATTCCATCCAGGAAACCTCTTTCTTGTTTCTCTGGGTTCCACTAGGCTAACTTGAGCATGATGACCACACAAAACATTGGAAAGTCCTATGTTCTACACACTGTCGAAAAGGAATTTTGGTTTTGCCAGAAATGCCTCCCCACATCCTTAGACTGGTGGTCATGTTGGGAGGAGATGGCCAGTTACAAGAGAGGGATGGGCTGCAGAAAGGCAGAGTCAGGCATGAGTCTCACAAGATGGAAATTCCTGGATTAGTATAAATTCCACCCGCGGCAGAGCAAGAGACATGGTGACAACTCAGCAGGGCGAGGCAGGAAGTGAGCTTACACATTCTCATGGACTGATAAGTGTTGGCCTAGCTTGTCACTATATTGAGGATCAGAAAGGAATTTTCCCATTCAGCCATAATTGGTCATTTTCTGGTGAAGGTGGTTGTTGTTGTTACTTCCCTGCAGTGTTGCCTCCTCAGTCTTTTCTGTTTGAGCAACTGAGGGTATGTTTAAGCTCTGGGGCAGGTGTAAATTGGTTAGTTTGGAATGTTAACTGTTTTCACATCTCGTCAGAGAGACGCAATGCATGAAAACAAAGAGAATATGCACCAGAGCAGCAGAAGCAAATATATTGCAGGAGACATCTCCTTATTAGATGTGGGGGCAGGAGATAGCCACTGAGGACAGGAGGCCTTCAGTTCTGCCTTACCAAAGGAAAGGGGAAGTTGGAAGGAAAGTAGCACTTCCTGGCAGGACTAAGGGTGCTTTTACATGAGCGGGTCGCCATCACGCAACCTGCTCGCGCGATATTGCAAAATCCCACAAGGCGGGATTAGACGAGACAGAAGTCCGGGATCACGCGCGTTGAAGGCGGTTGTGCATTGTTTGCAGACAGTGAATTAAATACCTCACGATTAAGGTAAAAGCGACCCACTCGTGTAAAAGCGCCCTAAGATAGCCTTGAATTAGTGTAAGGACTTCCTCCCCTCTTCCTTTGAACCTATTGGAGGGTCATGTGGTTTTGTATCCGTGATGAAAGAATGTCCTGTAGCAGTATATGGTGAGCTACGGCCTTAGCAGGGAACATCACTGGTGAGTGATTGTCTGAGCAAGTTCCTTAAGAGAGATAGGCACAAGATGAATGTACACTGGACTTCTAATAACTGGCTGTTAGATGGAATTCCTCCTCAGTTTTCTTTAGAAATAAACTGTTGTGACCTTTAAACCCTATAACTCATGTCCTTGCCTTCTTCCATCAGTGTCATTCCATTTTCTCCCTATCATCTCACCCCCCAAAAGTGCATTTCAGCTGTGAAATTACTGGTATTGAGTAAGGCTGTAATGAGATCTCAGTAAAGCAAGTACTAAAAGACTGCCTTTCCTACCATGCCCCATTGCAGCCCCTGCAGTTGGCCAGGAGAGTCTTCCTGTGGGTTCCATCTGCTACTCTTGTCTGTACAAGGGGAACATGCAGGAGGGAGTTCTCAGTTGCTGACCCAATGTTGTGGAACTCTCTTCCCATAGAGATTCATCTGAGTCTGAGCCTGAGTGTCTAATGAAGGTGGTGTAAGACCTCACTTTTTAGGGTATTTTCAGACATCATGAGATCACGCTCAACCAAGGGGAATTCCCACATTGTGATCGTGGTTGCGTCACGTCTGTTGAGGGAAATGGAAGCTCCCCGCCAGATGTTCACCCCCATGAATCACGGGGGGGGGGAATCACATTGACCACACAAATGGAGGTCCTGCCTGGACCATCTCCGTTTGCATATTCAATGTGATTCCCCCCACCCCACCCCGTGATCAGGGGGATCGTCTCATCTGTCCCCCTACCATGGCCCGGAATCAGCGGTGGGATTCCGGGCCATGGTCAATGCGGGCAGGCACTGTGGCCGCATTGGCCGTGGCACCCACCCATCTCCCAAGAGGGTAGGCAGCATAGGGAGCGTGGGGGGGCGGGGTTGTGCGGCTGCACGTTGAGCCGTGCGGCCCCGCCCCCTCACCAATTTCCCATCGGGATCAGCCAACACGTCTGTTGGACGTGCCGGTTTGATCCCGGTGGGGGATCAATGGGTGTTTCTATGCCGGGGCCAATACAGGCCCCGTCACGTCTGAAAATACCCTTAGTAAAGCATTTGGTGGGCATGGATAGGGATTAGATGGGATGTTGTTCATTGGCTGGGATTGGAGTGAGTAGGTTTTTTTATTGCTGTATTGTATTTGAATGTCTTTTAATTACACTGCCCCGAGCTGCCAGTGTGCAGGAAGGTGCGGGATACACATTTTTGTATAAAAAATAATATAAATAAAATTTTTATAATAAGTAAATAATAATCATCTTTATTTTTATTTAGGCTGTTTTTACATGGATGGGGTGAGGGGATGGGCGTTCTGTCACAGTGGGTGGAGGTGGGTGTGTGCCCCTTTACATGGACGCACCCCCACCCCCCATCTCCACCCACGGGACCTCCTCTGGCTTTCCAGATGGCCCTGTGGGTGGAGATGGAGAGGTGGGTGTGCGCTGGAAGCATGCACGCACAAACACCCACCACCTGTGGTATTCGCATAGACAAAAACCCAGTGCACAGCCATCCCACCACCCACTGCTGGGCTGTTTCAATTGATGGTCCCCCCACCGCACACCCGCTGGAGTTTCTGGCTAAGGCAAGATTTGAACCAGGGTCCCACCTCCCCCCCGCCACCCATGCCCCCGTTACTTCCCTGTCCAAGTACTGCACACTTAGTTCTGGGATGAACCAAGCACCAGGCTGTACTCACCAAGTTCTAGGCAAGCAAAAAATAAGTTTTAAAACAGCAACGAACTAGCAAGCATCAGTCGAGAGCACTGGGAGTCCTCCTAAGTGTTTCCAGCTGGCTCTTGTCAATTTCAAAGTCCACTTCCGCCACCACCACCACAGTGCCAAACACCTGTCTGAACTAGAGCCTTCTGCTTCTTCCCCAATGCCATTAGACACGCCCTTTCCCTCAACACTAGGGTTGAAACAAGCAATAACTTTGCTGCCCATAAAAAAATCTTGCAATTGTGAGCACGGGGAATGAGATCTCACTGAGATTTTGTCCTGGTGTGATTTCCTGGGTCACTTTCAAACATGCCCTTCACACACCCCTTGCGCATATTCTGGCTGCAGGGGGGGAAATGCACAGCCAGGATAGGCGCGAGGATCGGCCGGTTTGAAAGTTCCCTGTACGACTTTGTTGGCAGAGATGCACAGGAATGCAGAACTCAATTTCCTGCTCTGCATCCCTACGTGTCTCTGCCAGCAAAGCCTTGCGCGGGTGGGGGGCTTTCAGACCAGCTGATCTCCGTGCATATCCTGGCTGCGCATTTCCCCCCCCCCCCAGCCAGAATATGTGCGGGGGGGAGAGGGGGGGCATGTCTGAAACTGGCTGCCATGACCAGTTTAAAAAATAGCCACTGGAGGGAGTGCTTGTAAGTTTCAAAGACCAGCTGCATGCTTCCCTCCCCCCACCGCTAAACACCTTTGAATGCCACCTGACAGGCTGCTCAAAGGTGTTTCCCCCACCACCACCACTCCTCAGCGCCTCTCATCTCAGCACCATTAGGTGCCTGGAGTTGCACAGAGGTGGGAAGAGGCCTTCCCACTCAGAAAACGCTGAGCAGGGAAGTCCTCAGGCTCAGCTGTGCAGCTCATAGGCAGTGGGGGAGAAGGTAGCAGGGAGCCGCGACCAAGACAATACACAGTAGGAGCCCTAGTCCAGCGGTGAGGTGAATCAGCCTGAGGAGCGCAGGTGCCGGAATCGGAGGCTGTGAGCTTCCTTCCTATACTGCCAAACAGCTGTTCGGCATGGTGGGGGGGAAGACGGCTTTGAAATTGACGAGCTGACTGGGAACACTTAGGAGGGCTCCCCTTTCCAGTGCTCCCAGCGGATGCTTGCCAGTTGTTTTTATTTTTGTTTTTAAACTTTTTTTTTGCTTGCCGAGAACCTGGTGAGCACATCCCAGTGTTTGGTTCATCCCAGAACAGAACAAGCACTGAGTTTTTGATGAGATTACTCAGTTTACTGAGATCTCATTTCAGCCTTACTCAATACTAATAATTTTACAGCTGAAATGCATTTTGGGTTGAGATGACAGGGAGAAAATTCCAGAGGCCTGTAAGGAGGTAGTTTTTGATATTCCACCAATCTCTGAAATATGGAGAGTGGGAAGCCTAGGAGGTTGGTTTCTAACATATATGATGTAATTGCGCTGCTTAGCGTGCAGACAGTACATTGAGTTGTTTGCGGAGGGCAGGTGAAATGAGGACACAGACTCCATTTTTGGTGAAAATCGGGGCTGCAGTTCATTGAATAATTATTTCAACAATTAAGATTCCCTGCATGGGCAATCCACTCTATCCACTCAGCTATCCCAGTATCACAAGATAATCCACCCCTTTCAGGGGTCTGATGTGTTAACCGAGTCTGAGCCCAGGAACAGTGCCCACCACCACAGCATGGCTGCCCTGGTCAATCAGCTCCCACATCACTCAGGCGGTCGTGCTGCCAGCTAGCCTCACTCAATGGTGGGGACCTTACAACCCACCCAAAGGATCAGGTGCTTGGAATGGGGCTTTAAAGAAGGTAGGGGTCCTCACCCATGAGCCGGGCAGCCCTACAGGTCACACACACACCCCACTTGCCCCAGTTTCAGGGCAGCAAGTACCTGCCAGGCAAGCAAAAGGTCATTGCCAACCCCTTCACTGTCATCCTGTGGATGCCTTCCCATCCCCCCTGACTTACTGAAGCCATTTTATTGGATACCTGAGCCGGATACTGCCACAGGAGCAACCAACTCTGTTTGCCTGATTACCTCCACCCCACTACCTATGGAATGCCCAGCAGCTCACACAACCCCGACCTAATGTCCTCCAGAAATAAATCATTTCCAGCATCTGATAAATGGACCCCATCGTCCCAATAAAGCTTAGGGGATCTGCTGGAAATCCTAGCGTGACCAAGAGCAACTCCCCCAATTTCCCTTCTCCAGGGTCTCACCCCCTTATCGAGCTTCCTGCTCACCCTTTCAATTCTTTCAATCCTAGCATCCCTCCAGACCCTCCTCTCTATTAATTCCAACCAAACAATCACAGTCCCAGGGCACTGTTTCTTAATTGCCTCAACATCCCTCTTAATATCGATCACTAGACCAATTCTTGTCCTGTAAACTAAATCATTACCCCCCAAATGGATCACTAAGACATCTATTGGATCACCCTGCCACAAGGCCCTTATAAAAACTGGCATGAGCTACGATCATCTCATCCCAGATCTACCCATCCAATCTATTCAAGCAATATGACCAACCCCCAACTGAGACCTTAATGGAGTTGCAACTGCTCTCTTGCATGCCCAGCATATAACACTGTGTCCAACAATGCACACTCTCAGCGTATGCTCCTCGTCTCTCTTTCCTGTAGAAAAGGAGAAGGATAAAAATCAGGATTGAACAGCCTTCCCACTTCTAACATAACTCTGATACGTACCTGATCGCCATCTCCCAATGGCTTGGATTGCTTCTTGACTGAACCCAGCTTCTGCCTCCCTTGTCACTGCACCTATCCTGAATTAATGTGAGCCGGATTTGGAAATATTCAGCCCTAACACTGACAAGCACCTATGCCACAAGCTGAAACTGCATAAGCCACAACCCATCCCCATGAATAAAGAAAAGACCATTCACTTCCCTTCAAAACTCTAAATACCTATTCACTGCTAGAACTGGGCACACTTCAGTGTCTCCAGACAAACAGAGGCAGACTTGCTTGCCCCTGCCATACTGGTCAGTCTTAGACCAACATATATTGAATGTGACCATAGAACCCCCTACCACCACATCACCAAACTCTAGTGCCCTCCTAGATGAATCTATGTATAACTTTGACATTAACTCACTAACTCAGAATGCAAAAAAAAAAATGCTAACAAGAATGCTGCCCTCAATAAAAGCTCTGCCACTCTGCCCTTACAGATGGATCACAAAACAAAAATTATCCCCTTTAATATTGACATGGTGATGGGCTTCCTAGAATCCTGAACCATCCCAAGCTGCCTCGACCACCCCTCTAAGACCTTTCATGGGGGGAAACCAACTAGCACAAGGATCAGGGAACCCTGTCACTTTACTACAAAAAGCGATACCTGCTAATCTCCCAGCTATCATGGAGGGCAACACTCTCCTCTCCTATATAGCCACCATGTATTTGAGAACTGAATTCTTAGGGATAGGCCAACCAACGGTCCCACATTCTCAAGTACAACACCTCTAAACTCCACGCTCTAGTATAAGCTTTAAATGTAGAGGGGGCCAAAGCCCCCCTAACTCCAGCTAATATACTCAGCAGCCATGGTTCCAAAACTCCACAGGCATCCGCTCTGGCTCCTTGCTGGCTCCAGGGGCCAATGTGTGAAACCTCTCAACCTGAAAATTTGAAAGAGCATCTGCAATTCCGTTCTCGACTCCGAGCACATGTCTAAGCTGAAAAGTGATATTATGAACTAAGCAACGCATTACAAATGCCCTCATCAAAAGCATTACTGTTTGCGATTTTGCTGACAGCATGTTCAATACATGCACAACAGCCAAGTTGATCAGCAGAAGCAGATCTTCCAGTCCTTAAATTCCTCCAACCAAATATGGACCACCACTAAAATTGGAAAGAATTCCAGGAAGGTAATATCCTTCAAGTGGCCATTCCTTCTCCATTCATCCGGCCAATGCTCAGCACACCATCAGCCTCTGAAGTACACTCCAAAGTCTATGCCTCTAGGTGCATCTAAATGGACCTGGAAATCTGCTTCCAGCAAGAGCTTGGACTGCCAAATGGTAAAGCCATTATAATATCCGTTGGTCTCAACTCTATCTCTCTACTCCCCTTCTCTCTCCCTCTGTTCAAGCTCGTCTCATCAACTGTCTCTCTGACATCTCTACCTGGATGTCTCAACGTCAACTCAAACTCAACATGGCTAAAACTGAACTCCTTATCTTCCCCCCTCATCCTTCCTCTCCTTCCTCACTGTCAATAACTATTGATGGAGTCACCATCCTGCCTGTCCCCCAAGCCCGTAGCCTAGGCTTCATCTTTGACTCAGCCCTTTCTTTTAAACCCTACATTGACTCTGTTGCTAAATCCTGTCGCTTCTCCCTCCATAACATTGCTAAGATTCGCCCTTTTCTCTCTGTCTCGTCTGCCAAAACTCTTGTTCATGCTCTGGTCATCTCTCGCCTCGATTACTGTAACCTCCTTCTCACTGGCCTTCCCCGGTCTCACCTTTCTCCCCTCATCTCTGTCCAAAACTCTGCTGCCAGGGTCATCTACCTCGCCAGTCGCTTCGACCATGTGCAGCCCCTCCTCTCTTCGCTTCACTGGCTTCCCCTTCCTGAACGAATCCTGCACAAGCTCCTAGTCTTCACCTATAAAGCTCTTCACAACCTTGCTCCCCCCTACCTCTCTGCACTTATCGCCCTCCATACTCCAGCCCGTGCACTTCGCTCCTCCTCTGTCCCTTCTCTCACCCTTCCACGCCTTCCCTGCTCCCCTAAGCGCCTTCGTCCCTTCTCACTTGCTGCCCCCCATGCCTGGAACTCCCTCCCTGTCCACATCCGCCTTGCCCCCTCCCTTCATACCTTCAAATCTCTCCTTAAAACTCACCTCTTTCGCTCTGCTCTGTCTGACTCTTTATCCTGCTGAGCCACTATTCCTATACCTACGATCGGTTTACCCTTATCCTTGCAACATGGACCTGCCTGCTGTCATTCTCATCGTAACCAAGCCAAGTACGTGCACTTGAGACCTCGCATCTTCATGAATGTTAGACCCCTTGTCTCTCCCTCTGTTCCCCTTCCTAAGTCTCTCCCCCAGCTTCTGTCTCTCAGATTGTAAGCCCTAGGGGCAGGGACCATGTTTATTTTATTACTTTGTAAACTGCCAGGTACACTGCTGGCACTATATAAATGTTTGTTAATAATAATAATAATAATAATAATAATAATAATAATAATAATATTGCAAGAACCATCTCCACGCCTCAAGGTCAGACCTCATTCCCCGCACGTGGTGATGAGGTTTCGTTAGTCTGGCCAGATTGAGAAGGGATACTGCAGGGACTTACCCCCCCTTGGACATGTCCACGCTATGACTGTGTCATCTTGTCCCCACTCCTGTTTAACATCTGTCGTAGGCCCCTGGGCAAGACTGTTCAGAGATTTGGAGTGAAGTGCCATCAGTATTCTGACACCCAACTCTTTATCTCTTTTTCAAATGACCCAGGTCATGCCATCTTGGTATTTACCCAGTGCTTGGCTGCCATTTTGGACTGGGGTGAGCCAATTGAAGCTGAATCCAGACACGACTGACGTGATAGTTGTTGGACGGCCTTGTGACCTGGGAGATAAAGGAACCCCTGTTATTTATGGGGTCTGGGCTCCTTTGGTCACTCAGATTCAGTCTTGGGATGCACTTAGATCCATTGCTGCACCTGGATTGCCATGTTGCAGCGGTGGTCAGGAGCACTTTTCACCAACTTCATCTGGTGAGAAGACTTCCGCCTTCTTAATCAGAATCAGATTTGACTTCTGTCATCCACATCTTCGTAAATTTGAGGTTAGACTACTGCAATGCGCTCTGCGTAAGGCTGCCCTTGATAACTGTTCAGAAGCTGCAGCTGGTGCAGAACATGGTGGTCCTTCTTCTATCGGGAGCACGTCATTGGGGAACACATTACACCGGTGCTCCAGAGTCTGCACTTCCTGCCAATAGCTTTCTGGGCATGATTCAAGGTGCTGCTTTTGACCTAAAAAGCCTTAAACAAGTTGGCCCCAGTTATCTGAAAGACCACCTCTTCCTTATGTTCTGTTGGGGCCTCTGAGGTCAAACAGGAGAACTCTCTTGCAGGTACCATCTGCCTGTGAAAAAGGGCACACAAAGCAGCGTTCGCGGTGACTGCCCTACAATTATCCTTCCCCTTGGATATCTGCCTAAGCCCGGCCTGTCCATCCCCCAGAAGAGATGCAAGACCTTTGTTTTGGCATTTGACAGGCAGGAAAAGGGTTGGATGTGACTGGGAGGGATTAAAGAAAAGGTTGGGGGGGGATTTTTAAAGTTGTTTTTTATGTTTTTATATTTTGTAGGCCTCTCCTAGGTAAAAACAGATGTGACAGATGTGACCTGCTCAGACCTGGACCTCACCTGCACAACTGTGTGGGCATCGCCAGATGTTGGCCCGAAATTACCCTGGGCCGTGTCAGCAGCTGGCCTGGGCTCTGACCTCAGAAAACCTCCAACGTCACAGAACAGGCTAAGGCCCACCTGATGGGGCCATAATGGGCTATCATGTCCGTTCAAGCCAACAGACACAACCTGGGTTAGGGACCATACATTCCCTGGCTGGCCACACGTTCTTGTTTCTCCCTGCCCTCCCCAGCGATGCCCACACAGTTATGGGCACATTTTTTCTGCAGCCTCAGCCAGCCTGGACCAGGTCTGCCATGATTTACCACCCCAGGTCAGGCTGTCGCCACTAGGGCTGATGTGGCAGCAGCTGTTACCTCTCCGCGATTCCGTTATGCCATTTCGGAATTGCCCGTGCCACACCGTGACTTTTCTGCAGACATTCCGCTAATTCCGCCGGAATTCTGCAAATCATGGAATTGCGGAAAAATTGCAGAAAAATTGCAGAAATTGCGGGAAACCGCTATTCCGCTATTTTGTGGCGCTGGCGGAATTGCGGAAGTAGCGAAAATGTCATGTTTCCACGATTCCACTAAATAGCGGAATTAAATAAGCAGAACCACGGAACCGTGGAATGCAACTAGCGGAATGAAAGCCTCTGCCATGCCGTTCCACTAATTGCGGAAACATTGTTTCCGCCGGAAATAGCTACTGCTGCGATATTCCGCTACAGCCCTAGTCGCCACACTGCGGTCAAGTGTGTTTCCAAATTAAAAGTTTGGTATGAATATTCACGACAGCACTAAGTGAATGAATAAATGAATTTTATTTCATGGCCATAGGCCAAATCACACTAAGTGTAACCTTGTTACGCCCCAGTGTAAATCTTTATAGGCCTGTGTTTCTCTCCCCATTTTTCTCAGATGTATATTATTACAGCAGGATTTTAGATTCTTAAAGTTGGATGGGACCTCATGGGTCATTCAGTTTAGCCTCCTGCATATTTGCAGGCTCTGCTATACCACACCACACCACACTTCTGTTTGGATGACTAGCCTCTTCCAGGTGCCATTTCTGATTTCACTGTGGGAGACAAAGGGGCAGGCAGGAACCGTCATGTTGGGCAGTGGCTACTATAAGGACCTGTCAGGTAAAGGACCAGAAATGCAGGAAGAAGTCCTGAAGCATGATCAGCCTGAGTTGCGAAACATGGGGCTGGGGGAAATGGCCCCATCCCTGCCCTCCTTAAATGTTACCCCTGGCCACTTGTTATCAGTTAATCAATATACTTTATTGCGTGACCTTAGGTCATTGCAAGTTATAATAATAAAAAATACATACAAACAATAAACACAGAATACATCAGTACATCGCTGCTATTACAAAACTACTGTCTCCCCACAACCCCCCAACAGAATCTATTGAAAGCTAGTCACAGTTCCAAAGGAATGTTTTTCAAAAACCAAATTCTAAGTTGTACAGCTCTTAACAAAAACATCGCTACATTCCGGGTGATATCCAAATTATTACTATTTAACAGCAGAGCTAATAGTACTTGGTCGTCTCTTCCTGGGAGCCTACCCAAGATAGGGGCAAGGAGTTCCATCGTACAGGTGACGGTATAAGATTGTATGCCCAATGGTCTCCGTAACTATGTTATCAAATGGGCATAGTCTATCTGAGTAAGGAATCCCCAGAATCCTACCCTCAAAAACTCTGGAAGGAAAGGCATTGAGACGGGCACTGGCCAGAAGCTGCTTGGCTCTGCCAGAAATAGAGACAGTCAGGTAAAAGGCAACCTGACCCATATCAGGGACATAAGTCAAATAATCTCGAACATGGGGTGATCCCCGAACTCCTGCAGGCTCGATTTGGCGACCTATATCCCTAACCCATGACAAGACATCACTCTTGCGTGCGTCTGGTGGCTTGTGGCTGAGATATTCCAAGGACATGCCATCTCTTCCAGCTGAGCAACAACCTTCAAGGACCAATGATCCCGAAAGGAGTCCTCAGACATAGCCCTTAATAAAATAGAGCCCTGACCTGATTGTAATTTGAGCCAAAAAGCCAGGGCAACTTCTTTGGCTGCCTGTGTCCACAATTTCTGCCCCAACTCCACCCAAATCGCTGACATAGGGGTCCCTCTAGGAGCCCCCAGGAGTCTCTGCAAGAAACTAGATTGAACTCTGTCAACAGAGCTAAGGTGAAAAGGGGCCCATAGCTCAGCCCCATACAGTAATTGGGACCTGACTTTACTGTTGTGCACCTGCAGAGCCTGGGGGACTGCGGTCCTCCCCTGCTTGACGAAAAGCCTGGTTATTGATTGAGCTGTTGCCTGTGCCAGTCTCAATGCCCTAGTGACATGTTCCTGCCATTTCCCAGATCTATGAAAGAGAATTCCTAGATACATAAAGGCCTTGACCTGCTGAATCGAGATAACCCCAACAGACCAGCCCAAGGTTTTAGTGCAGGCAGAGAAAACAAGAATCTTAGATTTGTCATGATTGATAGAAAGGTTATTAGCCTGACAAAAGGCAGCAAAAGCCTGTAGTTGCCACATTAAACCCACCCGTGTCTGCGATAACAAGACCACGTCATCAGCATAGCAAAGACAGCCAATAGGCCGGACGGCCAGCTTTGGTGGAAGAAACGCAGGGCTGACATGGCTGGTATGATGGTATCTATAAAACAGTTAAAGAGTGCCCGGTCCAGGACACACCCCTGCCGGACCCCTTTAGATGTTGCAATCAGTGGTGTGATATGGCCCTGCCTGTCGATTTTGACCACCATGGATGAGTTGGTATATAATGATCGAATCAGTGCCAGGAGGCACCTATCAATTGATGAGTCTCGAAGCTTTCCCCACAGGGCAGCCCGATCGACAGAATCAAAGGCGGCCCTAAGGTCTAAAAAAGCTGCATGCAGAGCCCCATTTTGTGTCTTATACTTGTCAACAAGATATTGCAAGATGCAGCAATGCTCAATGGTAGATCGCCCCTGTTGGAAACCTGCCTGTTTGGGTGAAATTATCATCTCCTGACCCATCCAGGCAGTCAGTTTCTCTAATAGGAACTTGGCATAGACCTTAGATATGACTGGCAGGAGACTAATTGGCTTATAACTAGCCGGCTCTGCTCTAGAGCCCTTTTTATAAATTGGGACAACCACTGCTGTAGCCCATACCCCTGGCACCCGCCCTGAGCTATTTATGGCTGTAAATAGTGCAGCCAGCACCGGCAACCACCAGGCCTTATTGGTTTTAAGAAACTCTGCCCTTATAAAGTCCAAGCCAGGCACCGGCCCATTCCTCAAGGAATCAATCAACCTCTCAATTTCCTCTGTCTGTACTGGCGACCAATCAGGCAACCCCTCCAGCCCCACATCCTGGGTATCCCTAGATTGTACTTTGTCTCTATCCCTATCCAACCAGTTATACAATTCTATGAAATGCTCCGTCCATCTATCAACGGATATTTGGGAGGATGTAGAACCCTTCCTTCCCCCGGTAGATATATTAATCAGGTGCCAAAAGCTCCTTGAGTCACCTGTATTGGCGGCATGCAATAGGGACCCCCACTTGTTAAAAATGTCCAATGACAATTACAATAATGATTGTAGTATTAATTCTGTTATTAAAATACCATTCGTGATTGCCCTTTATAACTTTTAAATGTATCCCTCGATAACTAGGAGTTCTCTCAGGATTTTAAGGATGTTATTTTATATTCTATAGGGACTTGCGAGGGAACGCTGAAAAAACGAATGTAACAGTTTTTCATTAAGACAACCGAGTAACTTTTAAGGGTATCCATTGTAATATGCTTCAAAGAGAAAGCTGAAAAGAACAGAATATCTGCTACTGTTAATCACCACAGCTCCATGGACTTCAGCAGATTCCACCTGATTTCAGCTTCAGCTGACTTCCGGAGCTGAAGTTCAGATGACTCCACTGAATCCACTTACATCAGGTCAGAATGCAGCCCTTCATCACAAGAATTATGTGAAATGATGCAAGTTATGTATTCAGAATTCAGAGTACTGCAAATGGCTAATTTCTTCTTGAGGGTGTACTTTTGCTGAAGTTAGATTGAAAGCACTAACCCGATTTACTATTTAGAATGAATATCATTCCAAAAAGATGTACTGTGGAGGGCATATTTTCCCTCAGAGCATTAACTAGCAGAGATGTAAACATTGAATTCAATATCTGCAAATGTAAATGTACTGAAGGATCCATTATTTTCACAGTGTAATTGTGAGGAGGCAAAATCAACTGGAACAAAGTCACAGGATAATGATCCTCTTTCTAGATCAATGTCTCCACATTTATCAAATAAAAGTCTAGCTGAAGCAGGAAGCTTTGGTCTCCTAATATGTTCCGTTGTGCTGATGCTCTTTTTGAATAACAATTGACATGTGAATTCAGCTCCGTGCATAAAACAAAGCAATTATGGCTGCAACTGTAAAACCAGTCCCTCAAGAATAGAGGAGGGAGGGATTTCTCTGAATTGGAATGAGTAGGTTGGGAATGGCAGCTATAATTCAGTGGTGGCTGGTGGACTTCTAGGCTGATGGGGCAATGGGCGGGGCTGGCATTAAAATTTTGTATGTACATGATCTATGGAATACATCACACAATAAATACAAAACCCCACAGTATGTAGAATGAAAAACTAGACAATGCTGGTGGCATGCAATATTGAGCAAAATGTGAAGCTCTTGAAAATAAATAAATAAAGGGATGTGACAGGGCTGGCCACAAGATGGTGCTTGCCATGTAAGTGAAGTTAAAGTGAAGTTAAAATGACCACCACAGGAAGTTGAAGTGTTTGGGGTATGGCCTGAAGGATATAAAGAGAGGAGAAGCAGGAAGTAAAGGACAGTCGAGGACAGTCTGCTCCTGACTGTTGTGGAGTGCACATCTCTGTCAGCGGCTGCCTGGATGGATGCTGACCCAGAAGGCCTTGAAGTGAGAAGTCTGATGTGAGGAACAAGGAAAGTGAGTAGACAAAGAGCTAGCCTGGGACTTTGGTTGTGGTTAGGCTAGGCTCTAGCATGTGGACTATGACTGGCCAGAGGCTTGGTGCCTGGCCTAGGACTTTGAGTGTACTTTGAGTGACATTATACTGTTACCCCACAGTGAAGTGGGGTGCTGTGACAAGGGAAAACCAGAATTTGCTCNGTGTACTTTGAGTGACATTATACTGTTACCCCACAGTGAAGTGGGGTGCTGTGACAAGGGAAAACCAGAATTTGCTCCTGTACATCAAGTGCTTGCCTGGGGGGGCGGGGGGGCGGAATGGTTTCAAGTCTGTTTTAAATAAGGGGACATTATAAGTATGCATGATTTGTTTCACCTTGAAAAAAATTTATTTTAAAAAGAAGAATCTTCTCAGGAGAGAAACCCTGAATATACCAGCAATGTGACGAAAGCTTCAAGAGAAGTTGGGAAATTCACTATACACCAGAGAATCCACACAGTAGCGAACCCTTACATTCTGCAGCTGGTGGAGAATGCTGTGCCCTGTCTCCTTATGGGAGAGGGTCGCAGGGAGCACATGACACCAGTGCCCCACCAGGCTCTGCACTGGCTATCTATAAAGCACCGAGTCAGGTTCAAGGTGCTGGTTTTAACCTTTAAAGCCCTTCATGGCCTGGGCCCTACTTATCTGCAGGATCACCTCACTCCCCATGTGCCCATGTGATCCTTGAGATCATCCGTGGGAGCCTCATTGGAGGTTCCCCAGGTGAGGCGGGTGGCCACCGATGTTAGATCTTTTTTGGTGTTGTGGAATTCACTACCGGAGGAGACTCAGCTAGCTCCCACCTTCCTGTCATTTTGGCATTTATGTAAGACCTGGCTGTTCTGCCAGGCTTTTGGCGAGGGGTAGGGGTAGGGGAGTAGGGTCTTTCCCCCCTGTATTATGTATTTTTAACAGTTTTAAATTGTTTTACTTTTTTATATACTGTTGTTCACCGCCCTCGGCTGCCCTGTGGGCAGGAGGGGTGGGATATACATTTTATATAAATAAAATAAATAAATGTGCCTTGAATCTGGCTAGGAAATGCTACAGGGTGAACTCAGCCTTTAGTACACACCAGAGAATTCACTTTACCACGGGAAGGGTCTATAAATATATGGGTAAAAACAAACATGTGGATGGTGCAGTGGCTCCTCGGCCCAGGGAGGGAAAAACAGCCACCCCTCCCCATGTTTGGGAGGGGTACTGAACTAACGTGGCGGTGGTCAGAGAGTCGTCCTGCCACCCACACACCCCAGGTAGGGTGGAAAGCTCAAACAATGTGCAGCTGGCTGGCCCCACCCCTGCCCTGCTCCCAGCAGTCCCTGCCATGATGGACAGTCATGGCGATCAACCATAGTGATGGGGGGGGGGATAATTGGGTTGAACAAATGTGCTAGCCTGCATTGGCCCAAGTGGGCGGCCCTTGCCCACGTGGACCAATGGATTTTCCAAGGACACAGCCCAGGGAGGCCAACATCTGGCAGTGTGGGACTACATGTGCAGATGAGTTTCAGTCCACAGCAGGCCAAAGCATTTGTTTTACCCTGTGGGGAAGCTTTAGTGTGAACTTCAATCTTAGTATGCATGAAAGAATCCAAACAGTTCCCACATTCCCATCCCCACCTCAGCTGCAGTTGCAGTTGGGAGTGAGGGAAGCATGACTAGAAGACATGGCATGGGGTAGAATGATTTAGCAGATTATAGTAGACCAAAAGCTTAGTTACTAAGCCACATAGATAGTGCTGCATTCCTGATCCCTCACCTCAAACCAGCCCCTCCCATCCCTGCTCTTCTTCCTTTACACTATGGGTGGGGAATAGGGATGGGCGAACAGAACCGAGTTCGGAAATTCGGTTCGGTAATTCGGTTTGGTTCAGAAGTTCAGTTCGGTCGACCGAACTATTTGAGTTCGGTCCAAACTTCCGAATCGCATTCGCCCATCCCTAGTGGGGAACCTTAGACCCAGGGGCTAAATGTGGCCCATGTAAGTTTTTATTATTTGGCCCCTTTCCCGTTTCTGGATCTGACCTCTATATCCAGATCCTATCCTCAAGAACTGAAAAACTGAGTAAGGGAGAAGAGATGAGGGCATGAACACAAGGAGAGGGGACAGATCCATGTGACTTCAGGAACCAAAACCAAAAGCCCTGGGAAAGGAAATCCATTTTTAATGCTTTTTAAAAATGAATCTCATTATTGGGGGGGGGGGGGAACTCGTGATTTTGGCACATTTGGAATTGGCCACTTTGTACACAGGTCTGTGCACACAGTTCCCCCAAAGTGCTGACTTGGCGGATGTCACAAGGGGTGTTTTTAGACAGACAGCTGCCCTGCCTCTGGCTCTGCCTCACCCCTGAGCAGACCATCTGTTTATTTATTTATTTATTTATTTATTTAACCACTTTTACCCCACTCTCATCCTGCCCACCCAGAGGTGAGCTGGAGTAGAAGCAGAGCAGGTTGTCCATGCTACAGGGCTGCTCTGCTGGCTGTGCTCTGGAATGTCTCAGAGCACTGCAAGAGAAGCAGACCACAGAAACCCAGAGCACTGGCTGGAGGAGGAGCAGCGGTCAGTCTACTCGGAAGACAGGCCATAGCAGCTCTGATCCTGGACAGGGGTTACCACCACCATAGAGCTGCGGACAGCAACCTAGAGTGGTGGCAGATCCACCTGAAGCTCTGTGGTGTGGGGGAGATGGCACTGTGGGTGGACTGTGGGCAATAACAGCGCTGGGTCCATTTAAACCCAGTGCTGTTGGGGCTGTGAGTGGGGGAAGTGGGGCTGGCCATCCTTGGACTTGCTCTGGGGGTAGCCATCCACACATCCCCCATGTGCAGCTCTGCCTGTGCCAGGTTTATATGGACCACAGACCGCAATATGCCCACATTGTGTGTGCTAGTCATTCACACACCAACAATTCCACAAGGGAGGTTTGCTTTAGTCTTTAACAATCTATATGTTGCACTTTTACAAATACAGAAAGATGATCGCCCCCCTGTGAGAGAGGGGCTGGGGGGGTCAAGCTATCCCACCTGCCTGGTGGGATAGCTTCCGGGGGGGGGGCGGGACACAGCCATTGGAGTTGTTGTGGGCTAGGGGAATTATGGTCCTTCCGGGAGGTTGGTTCGATCTCTGAGACAGGACAGGTGTGTGGTATCAGCCCCTCTCACAGGCCCCATGGTGGTTAGTGTGGTGGCTGATGATTGAAGGGCCCCTGGCCTGGTTTTGATGCTGCTTAACGTGAGGTCGGTTGTAAATAAGTCAACAACTGTCCAGGAATTAATCCTGGACTGGGCAGTCGACTTCGTGTGTATTACGGAGACCTGGCTGGACACTGAGTCAGGGCCTATTCTGGCTTATCTTGTTCCAGCTGGGTACTCCGTGCAGCAGCTGGAGGGGCAGTGTAGCCATTATTTTTAAGGACACATGGGCTGTGAGGAGGTATCCAGTGCAAGCTATTTGGGGTATTGAGGGCCTCCACCTTGTGATTGATTTGGCCAGAGACAGATTGGGGCTGCTGCTTGTATGTCACACACCTGTCTGTACGGGAGCATCCCTGCACGCTCTAATGGAGCTGGTGTCGGAGGTAGCCTCGGGGTCCCCGAAGACAGTTGACCTGGGGGACTTCAACATCCACGCCGACATCAGCCTTTGGAGAGGCAGAGCATGAGTTCATGGCTGCAATGGCAACCATGGGATTGTTTCAATTGGCTGTTGGTCCGACTCATGATGGAGGGCATACCCTAGACCTAATTTTTTGCACTGGCCTTGAGGCAGGGGCT
This sequence comes from Sphenodon punctatus, assembly GCA_003113815.1. NCBI lineage: Eukaryota > Metazoa > Chordata > Lepidosauria > Sphenodontia > Sphenodontidae > Sphenodon > Sphenodon punctatus. The sequence goes on along the minus strand of QEPC01013781.1, from coordinate 915,799 downwards.
TCATTGGTGGGGGAGGTGTCATCTGTGCCCTTGTCATAGATTGATCATTACCTCCTCCACGCCTGTCTCCTGTACATGTCTGCCCCCAGAAATGTGCGGTACCAGTTCGTTTGGTTCCCACCCCCCACCCCCCCGGAGATTGATGAAACCCAGAAGGTTCTGGAACTCTCTTAGGGGAGTTACCCTCCGATCTCGATGGCCATTCACTTGATGACCTCATGGCCTTTTGGAAAACTCTGCTAACTGAGTTTGGAATCAATGGAACGACTTATAGAGGTCTGCTCCCCGACTGCGGACACCACAGGTCCCCTTGGTTTACAGAGGACCTGAGGCAGATGAAATGAGAAGGGTGGCAGTTGGAGCTAAAGTTGCACCGTTCTTGCACTGAAGCCGACTGATTGTGACATACAGTCAGTTTATGGACCTATGCCATGACTGTGCAGACAGCAAAGAAGAGGTTCTTTGCTGCTCTCATAGCATATGCAAAGTCGCATCCAGCAGAGTGTTTCTGGGTGGTGAGGGGGCTGATCAGTCTGGCCTCCCTCCATCTGTAACTGGAATCTTCCAGTGCTCACTGTGACACTTTTTGGTCAACTTTTTTGTGGATAAAATCACTTGTATCCACCATAACTTGGACGTGTCATTTGCAGCAGTGGGAGAACCAGAGGTAATGGACCTTGGCCTGTCTCTAACCTTCCCTTTTTAGGGAAGGCTATTGAATGGGGGGTGGTCCAGCAGCTTCAGGAGCATCTGGACAATATCAGTTTTCTGGATCCCTTGTAGTCCAGTTTTCATCCAGGTTTTGGCACTGAGACTGTGTTTGTGGCCTTGGTCGATGACCTCTGCTGTGAGTTGGACCAGGGCCAGGGTCGATCGACACTGCAGATCCTGTTAGATCTTTTGGTTGCATTTGATACCATTGACTATGAGATGTTGGTGACTTGCTTGCAGGGTCGAGCTGGGGTGGGTGGGACTGTTCTTGAATGGTTCCGCTCTTTCCTGGCTGAGAGAACTCACCATGTGGTGCTGGGTGATTTTTCATCTTCTCCCTGGGATCTCATTTGTAGACTCCCATAAGGTTCTATCGTGTCCCCCCCTCCTGTTCAACATGTATATGCAGCCAGTGGACAAGGTCATTAGAGGGCTTGGGGTGAGGTGTCTAGGGATGGGCAAACTCAGTTCGGCAGTTCAGAGTTTGGTCCGAACTCGGCCTGTTCAGATGACCGAACTTGAACACGAACTCGAACACGAACACGAACACGAACGCGAACGCGAACGCGAACGCGAACACGAACGCGAACATACCGAACAAACCGAACACCGAATGGCAAAATGGCCGAAGAGTTCGGTCAGTTCGGATCTCATTCGGATGAGTTCGGGTGGCAAAAAAAGGTTCACTGGAAGGTCAAACGTGACAGGGAGGTGTCAGTCACCGAGGAGCAGACTTCCAGGCACCATGGGTGGAGAGGCTTGCAAGAAACGAAACTAATTATCTGCCTCCCCCCTTCCCAACACCTTCTGAGATAGTCACTGTTCCTGAACAGCAGACGTTGAGTAGGATTTTTAGATTGCTTTAAGTTTCATTTCAATTTTGTAATGAAATGAAACTTAAACCATAAACTGAAACCTTGTTTTATGCACTGTACAGACTCATTGAGTATGTAATGTATGTATTTCACTACAGACTCCTCTTCTGTTTGTGAATCCCCCCCATCCCATATATATGGGATGTATATATATCCATATGGGATGGGGGGGAAAGATAGCTAGCTAGCTAGATAGATAGTAGAGAGTTGTAGGAGTTAGCTTAGTGATACAGATAGCGTTAGTGATTTAGTTTTAGTGTTTGTAGGAGTAGGTCTGTGTACTTATTAGATAATCCATTTAGTTAATAGCATTTAGAAAAATTAATAGCAGTTAGATTTAGTGTAGATAGATATATATAATATTAGATAAATAAATAAATTTTTAAAAACCATATAAAAACAAAAAACCCAAATAAAAAACAAAAGAAAACCATATAAAACCCAATAAAAAAACCCCAAACCATATAAAAAACAAAAAAACACCCATAACAACACTTCCTGAACGGCGGAACGGCCGAGCCGAACGGCCTAACCGAACGGGCTGTTTGGATGACCGAACCGAACAGCCAAACCCGAACTAGCCGAACTAGCCAAACGGACGAACCGAATGCAGCCGAACCGAACGGACGAACCGAATGGACAAACCGAACTCAGCCGAATTGAACGGCCGAACCTGAACCACGATCTGTTCGCCCATCCCTAGAGGTGTCATCAATATGCTGATGACACCCAACTTTACCTCTCTTTTCCAACCGACCCAGACCTGGCAGTCTCCGTGCTGACCTGGTGTCTGGCAGTTGTGGGGGACTGGATAAGGGTGAACCATCTGAAGTTGAATCCAGACAAGACTGAGGTGATGCTGGTGAGTAGGGATGAGGGAGTGGTGGCTACCATCATTGATGGAGTCTGCCCCCCATTGATTCCTCAGATCCATAGTCTGGGGGTTACTTCTTGACTCACGGCTCAGCCTGAATGTCCAGGCGGCAGCTGTGCCGAGGGGGGCACTTCACCAATTACACCTGGTGCAGCAGTTTGGCCATATGTCTCAGACACGGATCTGGCCACCATCATCCATGCTTTCATCACCTCGACACTGGATTACTGCAATGTGCTCTACATGGGGCTACCTGTGGTGACAGTCTGGAGACTGGAACTGGTGCAGAACGTGGTGGCCCATCTTCTTACGGGGCGGGTCACTGCAAGCACATTACACCAATGCTTCGCTCTCTGCAGTGGCTGCCTGTAGTCTTCCGGGCTTGATTCAAGGGATTGGTTTTGACCTATAAAACCCTAAATGGCCTCGGCCCCACTTATCTGAAGGATTGCCTCAATCCCCAGGCCATGGATAGGCCAGGGACACCTCACTTGGAGTCCCCTAGATATCTCAGGTGGTGACGAATCCGATTGGGGGGGGTATTCTCGGTGGCTGCACTGCGGCTGTGGAACAGCCTCCTGACTGAGGTTCACCTGGTCCCAGACCTCCCCTCTTTCTGTAGACAATGTAAAACCTGGCTGTTCCGCCAGGCGTTCGGCGAAGGGGCGGAGTGAGGGAGGGGGCTGGGTAGGGGGGAGGGTCAGTTTTTTTATTGGTTCCACCTTGGGTTATCTTTTTTTTAATCTTTATTGGACTATTTTATATCTTTTAGATAAGTTGTGAGTCATCCCAAGCTACTTGGCAGGCAGCCAAGAAATATGAATAAATACATTTAAAAACTTAAAACAATATGAAAATAAAAACGAATAGCCAGAACATTCTAAAGCAGTGTGATTCACACCCCAGCTCCCAAGATCTTTGACCTAAGATGACCTGCAGATATTCTCCGTCATGTCTGTCCAGTCCAACCTATACTAACATGGGGCCACTCTGCCATAGAGCAGTGATGGGGACTCTCCAGCCCATGGGTCAAATCAACCCACAGTTATTTTTTATTTGGCCCTTTTCCAATTACAGTCCCTAGCCTCAAGCATTGAAAGGGTGACCTCAGAGAAAAGGAGATGAGTTGAGGACACGCCCTCAAGGACAGGGGATCGGTTCATGGCATAGATCCCTATCTGGACCCTCTCATTCCTTCTCCCATCCTGAGCTCATCGCTTAAGCACCCAAGCTCCCATCTAGCCCATGGAACTTTTATTAATTTTCAGTGAAGTCCATGAGAGGGGGAATGTATCCAACACAGGTAGTTGGATAGGGCAGCAGAATTAATGTGGTGTGAAATTACTGCTCCTCATGCAGACAGTCCATGAATTTGCTGTGAGAAGAACATTCACCTTGTGTCAGTGCTCTTTGGTCAATGCTGATTGCTGATGTAGTTCCTAAGCTAGTAAGAACTGGATGTTACTCTCAGAAGCCTCAGTCTCAGACTGGTAGCTGAGACTACCAGCTCAGACTGGTAGCTTGCACAGCACACAGGATGTTTTCAGGCCAGAGTTGCTCTGGGTGTGCATTCCCACATCTGCCCACTTCCAGCCCCACCACGGTCTGGATCAGATGGACCCAGATGCTTCCCCAGCCTACAGTCCGCCCATGCTGCATGCCCCCATCCCCCCATGGAGTTGTGGGCTAGAGTGTCTGTAACGCTATGGGATGTTGCCCAGGGCTATGGCTCACTGGAAGCGGAGTAGCAGTGTGGGTCTGTGCATTAGACAGACCACTGCTCAGTGCTCCACTTAAGGCTGGTGCCCCAGGTTTGGCCAGTCTTCTCTGATGGTAGTGCTCTGAGATGTTCTGGAGCAGCTGCTCTACCCCGGGGCAGGTGCAGCCTGTGGCATGCCTGCACATCTGGCAGGACCCCTTTAGATGAAGGGTGGGGGGTGAAGTGGCCACTGGGGCCACTTGTTCATCTAAAAACACCCACAGAGTCACCAGCTGGCCTGGCAATGTCACCATAGCACTCTAGTTGTGTCCAGCGGAGCTGTTCCGGGTGGTGCAGGGGCTGGTCAGTCCGACCTCCCTCCGCCTGGATGGGGACTTGTCCCAGGCCCGCTGTGAGGAATTTGCCACCTACTTTGCAGACAAGATCTCTCAGATCCAGAGTGACTTTGACACCGGATTAGGAACAGTGGGAGAAGAGCGCGAGGCTATGGAGGCCCCGTCTGGTCCACCTTCTTGGGATGAGTTTCAGGAAGTGATGCCAGCTGATGCGGTGGATGTCCTGGGGTCGGTCAGAGCCACCAGTTGCGAATTAGATCCATGCCCATCCTGGTTGGTGAAAGCCTCCACGGAGACTTTGGGGACGGTGCTGGCGAGAGTAGTCAATGTGTCCCTTTGGATGGGGAGATTGTCACCCAGTCTCAAGGAGGCTGTGGTGTGCCCCTGTTGAAGAAGTCATCTTTGGATGTGGACACACTTGACAGTTACCGACCTGTCTCTTCCGACCTGTCTCTAATCTCCCCATTTTAGGGAAGATTATTGAACGGGCAGTGGCCTGGCAGCTCCAGGGTCATATGGACAGCATCGGTTTTCTCGACCCTTTTCAGTCTGGTTTCTGCCCTGGCTATGGTACAGAGACAGCGTTGGTGGCTTTGGTGGATGATCTCTGCTGGGAGATGGACGCAGGACGTTTAACATTTCTAATCTTGCTAGATCTCTCAGCCGCTTTTTTTTTTTTTTAATTATTTAATTAATTTTGTATTATACACACATACACCAAAACCACAAATACAAACATATAACCATATAAACCCTTATAACCGTAACTCATGACACCAAGTTCATCACCATCTTTTTTTTTTTTTTTGTCTTGTGGATGTTCAAATGTCTGTCAGACAAATCATAGGGGCTTTGCTTCTGCCTTCCATAAGGCCGTAATAATGTCCCAGCATGGATTCCAGATGAGATAGAAATCGTCCATTTTGCCCTCCATTTCCGCCATAACCCTCTCCATTGTGATGATATACCATAGTCTATTCCTCCATTTTGTTCTCGTAAGGCCTTGAGACGACTTCCACAAACAAGCTATTATATGGATCGCAGCCAGTCTCAACTGATGGCACGCATTCTGTTGGTGGCTGAGTACCCACGTTTCCTGGAATAACCCTAGTAAGGCCAACTCTGCTGAGAAAGGTACATTCATCCCGGTCACCTGGATGAGATGAGGCCATATCATATGCCAGAACTTATTTACCCTCTGACATTCCCACCAACAGTGCAGGTACGAACCCACTTCCCCACACCCTCTCTAACATAAGTTGGGGTCGTTTTTATTGATTTGGTTCAGCCTCTGAGGGGTCATGTACATCCTTAGGCTCAATTTGAATTGTTGTTCTTTATTGAGAGAGCCCACGAGCATTTATTCATTGTATACCATATTTTTTGTTCCTTCTCTTCAGTCATGACCCTCCCCAAGTCCCGTCCCCATTGGGCCAAATAACTTGTGTCCGGTGGGTGGTAAATCTTGTATAACTCTCTATAAATTCTTGACATAATTTTGCTCTCATCTGCATTGTCCATGATTATTTTTTCTAAGCCTGATCTTTCTCTATTAAAGTGTTCCTTATCCTCCATTTTGGAAAATACTGACCTTAATTTCATATAGTCGAGGAAGGGGATTTTCTCTTTTAGGGTGTTCTTTAACTCCTCCTGTGTTTTAAACAGCTCGTTATTAAAAAGATGCGCAGCTCTTACTAATCCCTTCTTATGCCATTTATCTTTCATATCTTTCTTGAATCCGCAGCTTTTTGTGATATCTCCAAATATAGGAATGTATGGAAATTTCCCCTGCATAATATCTAGTCTCCTAATACAGTTAGACCAGATTCTCAGGGCCCAGCCCGCAAATGGGTGTTCTTTATCTGTGACCTGCATGGGTTTTACACCCTCCTTTATCCATTTTTTTAGGTTTACTTCCTGGTGTAGGAATTGCTCCAACTCAACCCAATTTGGAATTAGAATGTCCTCCTCCTTTATCCACATCTTAACTGCCCTTAAGCCTGACACCCAGTGGTACAGCTTAATGTCTGGCAGACTCAGTCCATCTTTTTCTTTCTGGGTAAACATTATGGATTTTCTAATTCTACGGCGGTGGTTTTTCCAGATGAAGCCTGTTATCATTGTATTAAACATATTATAGAATTGTATTGGGAGTTCTATAGGCAGTGCCAATACTACATATAGAAACCTTGGAAGAATCATCATCTTAACTAGGTTTATACACCCCACCCAAGATATTTGTAGATTCTGCCATGACTGGATTCTATTCTTGTATTCTTCCAACAGGTTCAGGAAATTTACTTTGTATAGCTGTTTCAAATTTTTAGGGATGCTTACTCCTAAATATTTAATATTGTGTTTTTGTAATCTAAATGGGCTCCTAAATCTAAATCTAAATCTAAATCTAAGCTCCTCCAGGTCTTCTTTAGGCATATGATGCTGATTAAATAGTAACATGTGGGATTTATCTTTGTTAATTTTATAACCTGATATTTGTCCAAAATCCTCTATAGGTTGTAGAAAGACAGGAACTGTTCTTTTTATTTCAGTCATAAACACAATTGTGTCATCAGCATAAGTTGCCACTTTATATTGTTCCTTATTTGCCTGAACTCCTCTAATGTCCTGTGTTTGTCTGATTTCTGACAGTAGGGGTTCTAATGCCAAGTCAAATAGTAAGGGGAGAGAGGGCACCCCTGTCTTGTTCCTCTATTTAAATTAAAAAATGGTCTTTCTCTCTATTCACTATCAGCGAGGCTCTCGGTGCTTTGTATATTGTTTTAATAAGTTCTAGGAAAGATCCCTCTATTCCCATTTTTTCTAGTGCTGCAAACAGATATTTATGTTCTATATAATCAAATGCTTTTTCAGCATCGAGTGATATAATGGCTGCAGGTATCTTTTCTTTTTGTATTAGATAGATATGTTAATTACTTTTCTTATATTGTCTATTCCTAGTCTTCATGGTAAAAATCCTGACTGGTCCATTCCAACTAGGCAGTCTATTATACTAAATAACCTGTTGGCCAGGATTTTTGAAAATATGTTAAAATCCAAATTAAGAAGTGAGATTGGTCTGTATGCTCTGCAGCACTCTGGGTCACACCCTGGTTTTGGACAGAGTGCAATGTTGGCCTCGTAAAATGTTTCAGGTATTTTATCTTCTGTGCAACATGAGCTATATACCTGGGTAAGGATTGGAGCCAGCTCATCTGAGAAACTTTGAAAGAATTCAGCTGGGTAACCATCAGGGCCACATGCTTTGCTCTTTGGCAAATCCTTGATCACCTGAGCTGTCTCCTCCACTGTGATTGGGGCAGTCCATTTTTTTGTTTTGTTTTTTCAGATAGCTTAGGTAACTCAACTGCTTTTAGGAATGCCTGTATCTTATCTTCCGCTGGGTTCTGTGACTTATACACTGTGTCATAATATTGTGCAAAGTATTTTAACATGGCCTCTCCTGTTAAAACCTCTTTCTCTTTTTCTGATCTTTTTCTGAAAGGTATTATGGATTTTTGTCTTTTTTTCTTTACTTTCCATGCCAATACCTTATCTGCTTTGTTGTTTTTATTAAAATAGAATTGCTTGGTATATCTTATTTTTTTAATGACCTCCTCTGATTCTAAAAGGTTGATTTTACCTTTTATGTCTTGCTCCAAATCCCTGTCTTTTTGCTCTTTTGTTGTTTAACCTTTTTAATGGTAGATAAAACTCATTTAACTGTTCCCTTTTTCTTTTTTCCCAAGAGGCTACCTGGGATATAAAATGACCCCTAAGCAGCGCTTTTGCTTTTTCCCAGATCAGCTGTGGGGATGTCTCTTCCACCATGTTGTTTTTAATAAAGTCTTTGAATTCTTTCTTAATTTTGTCTATTATTACTTGGTTGGAAAGACAAGTTTTGGGAAGTCTCCAAACTGGAGTTCTTTTTTTCTTGTTTTCTTCCCATTTAATCTTCAACACTAGTGCACTAGGATCTGTAAAGGCTGCCAGCCTAGTTACACATCCTGCTATACTTCCCATCCCTTCCCCTGAGGTCATGAAATGATCAATCATGGAGCTCGTCTGATGTCTATTTGAATAGAAGGAGAAGTCAGTCTCATTTGGGTGTAATGTCCGCCATACAGTTATCAACCCATTTTTTTCTAGCAGTTCTTTGATTTTCTTTTGGTGGGGTTCCATTTGTAGACCATTCGATTTATCTAATACAGATAGCAGACAATTGAAGTCTCCTCCCAGTATTAATGTTCCTTCCATTTCCTCTTTAATCTTTTGTATGACTTTTTGACAAAAAGGTAGGAAATGCCCATTTGGGGCGTAAACGTTAGCTACTGTAATCTTGTTGTCACCTATCTGTCCCACTAACATCAAGAATCTACCTTCCTCATCTTGTAATTTTTTGGTTTGTATGAATTTCAACTGCGTAGACCATCCAATTATTACCCCCGCCCTTTTTTACTTGGCATTCCCATAGACGAGGTTAAACCTTTGGTTTTTGAATCTATTGTTGTCCTGTCTCAAAAGATATGTATCCTGTAGAAGTATAATTTGTGGCTTAATGCCTTTAATATAGTTCCAAACCCTCTTTCTCTTTATGGGAAACCCTCTTTCTCTTTAAACTTACAAATTTAAAGCCCTTCACGGTCTGGGCCCCTCGTACCTCAGGGATCGCCTCGCCTTCCGCACCCCAGAGCGGCTCCTGTGGTCAGCCGGGGTGCCTTCTTGGAGATCCCCCGCGTAAAGCAGGGGGCCACAATGGAGAGGGCATTCTCGGTGGCTGGGCCGCGCCTTTGGAACTCCCTTCCAGAGGAAGCATGCCTGGTCCCAAGCCTATTGTCATTCCGGCAGTGCTGTAAGACCTGGCTGTTCACCCAGGCCTTGGGAGGGGGGATAGGGTTTTATTCATCGCCCCCACCCTGTATATTGTTTTAATGTTTTAAGTTGTATTCCTGGGGCCCTGTTTTAAAGTATTTAAATTGTTGATGTTTTTGAAATTGTTTTATATTTTTATAACTGTTTTTGCAATGCTGGAAGCCACCCCGAGCTGCTTGCAGGAGGGGCGGGATATAAATATCAAAAATAAAATAAATAAAGTCACCCATTTTGGCCCACATATGGTCTCTTTTTACCTGCCCTGACTGACACAGTATAATGCTCCCGTCTCTTCTTTATAGTTGCCAACTTATTTTGGCTCATCTTTAGTTTCTCTACCCTTTGAAACTGGTAAGAGCTTGGTGTCATTAACTGAACACAAACAACATCAGCAGAACATCCGCTCAAATACCACATAACCACACCAACATACATAATAACCAACCTATATACACTGAGAACTTGGAGGAATAAGCCAATGGTGACGCGTCTGTGGTAGCATTGGCTCCATCCCTAGCCCTCATCCTTTTTGTGTTCTGAAGCTTGTTTTTCTTTGTATTATCATCCCCTTCATTCCTTTTCCTTCTTTATAATAATTTTTGATATTTATATATCTCCTAACCTTGCTGCCATTGGCCTAAATTAATAAAATTCCTTCCTGATTTCTTATAAATCTCTGAGTCATATCATCACTGCTAAATTAGTTTGACTCCCCAAAGGTAAGTCCTGTCTTCTAGAATAACTTTAGGTCATATCATCTCTGGTATATCGCTCAAATTAGTATAGATTAGTCCCTGCATTTTTATACTACCTTAGATCATGACATCTCAACTATCTGACCCAAAACAATAAAAGCTCGTCCTGAGTTATTACATCCCACAGGTCATCACATCTCTGTTATATAGCTTAAATTAATAACCAGTAGTCCCTGAATTTTTGTACTGCATCTCTGCTATATGGCCTAAAACAATAAAGATAGGCCCCGGGTTCTTGTATCCCCTAGATCTTATCATCCCTATTATATCCCTGAAATTAATGACAAATAGAGCCTGCATTTTTGTACTGCATCTCTACTCTATGACCTAAAACAATAAAAGCAGACCCTGAGTTCCTGCATCCCTTAAGTCAAATCATCTCTGTTATATGGCTTCAATGATAAAAAATAGACGCTGAATTTTTGTACTGCATTAGAACATGTCATCTGTACTATATGGCTTAACTTAAAAAAGGTAAGCCCTGGCTTCTAAAATTAACTTTGGGTGATAGCCTCATATATGACTTTAAAAAGAGTAAGCCCTAGAATTTTACAGCATTGTATCAAATCATCTTTACTATATGACCCAATACAACACAAGTTGGCCCTGGGTTTTTGTGTCCCACCAGATGTATCCTCTTTCTAATTTGTATGATGTTATAAAAGCAAGCCATACATTTTTGCCTCTCCTTACCCCACATCTTTCCTGTTATATGGTTCAGATCAGCAAATCCCAAACATCTTGTTCCCTACAACACTCACACTGCTTTTAAACGAGGGCGCGCTGAAGCGCCTCCCAAACGCCGCATTAAAGGAAAGCCGCCGGAAGTGACGTTCTCCCTGTTGCCGGGGGCAGCGGCGGCGGCTGGAGACATGGGGTTTTGCAGCGGCGCATTCTTAAGAGTTCAATTATCTGGCTTAAGAATGCGCCGCTGCAAAGCCCCTTATCTCCAGCCGCCGCCACCGCCGGCAACGGGGAGAACGTCACTTCCGGCGGCTTTCCTTTAATGTGGCATTTGGGAGGCGCTTCAGCGCGCCCTCGTTTAAAAGCAGCCTCAGCTAAGTTGCTGAGAGTAATCTCAGTGAGCCCATTCAGACTCCTCTTTCCATCCCTGATTCATGCTGCAGTATCCCCCATGTACAACATTGCTTTGTACTCTGGGATAAAAGTTGACCCCTTCCTTTACATTCTCCTCTGACTTTTGATTAAAATTACATGGGACTCTAATTTAACCTCGTTAGTCCAGAATAGCCTTATGCCAAATTCAGCTTGGCATTACAAAATAATATATACTTTCCCCTTGTTATTTATCTCTGCCTTTTGATTTAGTTTCCCTTAAACCTTTTTGTTACAGCTCTGACAATCAGTATATCACCTTAACATCCAAACAGTAAATAAACATGTTAATGAAAGTCTTTGTCCTTCTGTTTAAAGAATGTACCAGTCTCACCCCTTTTTTAAAAAACAAATCTCACAGAACTTTCTGCTTGTGGGAAGCCCGGGAATCGGCGTATGGTCCCTTCCTTTGTCTGCAGCACATTTCTCAGGTTTTTGTTGATGTACTCTTCCAGATCTGAAACCTGGTCAAAGAAAAGTCTCTGATCTTGGTGGATAAATTAAAACCTGGCTGGGTGTTTTATTTGCACTTTAATCCCCGCTTTGTAGAATGCCGCTGTAAACTTGTGCCATTTCCCCCCTCTTTTTTGCAGTCTCCGCTGAAACATCTGGGTGGAAGGTTAGCTTTTCTCCCTCGTAGGTTAAATCCTTTCTTCTGCAGGCTTCTTTTAGGAGCAGCTTCTTTTCCTGATATTTCTCGCACTTAAAGATCAGGGCTCTTGGCGGGTCTGTCTCCTTGAGACGCGGTCATAGCATTTGATGAGCTCTCTCTATCCCCATTTCAAGCAGGTCCTGTTTTCCAGGGAATAGATTTTTTTATGATCTTCTGAATGAACTCCCTTGTCCCTGTCGCTACCAGACCTTCGGCACTCCCAAGAGTCTCAAATTACATCTCCTGCTCCTGTTTTCTAAGTCCTCGCATTTGTCAGCTAGAAACTTAACTGTTTCCTGGAGCTGGCTTACTTTATTTTCATGCTCTTTTTCTCTGTCTTCTTGCTCGCTTATCCTTGTTTCTACTTGATCCACTCTTTCCCCAATTATATCAAATTTGTTGTTTAGGGTTTGTACTGCGGCAGTCACCTTGTAAATCTCTGACTTAGATGAGCTATGTTCTTTTTTTACCTCTTTTAAGTCTGCTTGTATTCCCATGAGGACCTCCATTATGCGCGCTGCATCAGCTTGCCATGCTGTGAATTCCTCCAGTTCCAGCAGTTTTCCTCCGCCATTTTGGGGTCTGGAATTTGTTCACAGGCCTCTTCTTCAGTGCGGACCACGCAGAACAATCTAATATTACTTTTTTGGTTTTTCCTGAGTGACCTGCTCATACCCTTTAAAGATCTTCCTGAGAGTACCATTAACTCTCCTTATTTTATGAATTTGGTGATGATTTAAAGGTGAGTTGTCAGGAGCTCAGCCAGCATGCATCTAGCCTGTGTGCATGCCTGTTGGCGCCCCCTCAGCTGCTTTTGATACCGTGGACCATGGGCTGCTGTTGAGATGACTACAAGCTCTGGGGGGTCTGGACGGGACTGTCCTTGGGGGTCTGGACAGGACTGTCCTTGCGTAGTTCTGTTCATTCCTCTTGGAGAGAAGCCAGCGGGTGATGGTGAGGGCTGAAACATCTAGTGCCCAGGCCTTAAACTGTGTCATTCTTCAGGGTTCAATTCTGTCTCCACCATTGTTTAATGTGTATATGCAGCCCTTGGGGGAGATCATGAGAGGGTTCGGGGTCCAATGTCACCAATATGCTGATGATACACAGCTGTACCTCTCCTTTAGCGTACCAAGCCAGATTCAAGGTGTTGGTGTTGGTCTATAAAGCCCTGCACAGTCTGGACCCCTCATATCTTAGGGACCACCTCGCCCTCCAAGCCCAAGGACAACCCCTTCGGTCTGCCAGGGGTGCCTTCCTGGAAGTCGCCCATGGAAAACAGGGGGCCACAATGGAGAGGACATTCTCGGTGGCCTTGCCACAACTCTGGAACTCCCTTCCAAAGGAAGCCCACCTGACCCCAGGTCTGTTGGCTTTTCCCCAAGCCTGTAAGACCTGGCTGTTCACCCAGGCCTTCAGAGGGAATGATGGGATAGTGGGGGGGAGGATGTGTTTTATATAATTTTAAAATGATATTGTTGTTTCTATTTTTAATTTTTTATTGTTGATACTTTGCCTTTGTAAGTTACCTCGAGATGCCATGGCATGAGGGAGCAACTAAAAAATGTAAAAAAATAAAATAAATAAAAATAAATAGTTGGGGGACTTGTTTTCTCTCCTTACTTGCTGCCTGTAGAGGCCACACCACCCACCAGTCTCCAATTGATCCCCAACTTGTTTAGAAGAGCATTTCTCTCTCTGGTCCCAGCCCTGCTCCGCTTTCAGTCTCTGTTCCTAGTCCATGATCTAGTCGCCAGCCCTGACTCTGCTCTAGCTGTTTTCCCTCAGCCTTGCTCTGTGTTTCCTTTCTCTGGTTCTGACACCTAGGCCTTTTTTACACAGGCTGCAGTGGGAGGGGGGGATGGGTTTGTGCCGGTGGCAGGTGGAGGTGGGTGTGTGGCCATTCCCACAGGTGCACACCCATCTTCACGCACAGAGGAAGTGGCATTGGCGCCCGTTGCTCTATGCATGGGTGGAGAAGGGTGGAGCACAGGAATGCGCATGAACCCCTACCCACCACCTGCGCTGTTCCCATGGGTGCCCAACCATCCTCCTGCACCCACTGCAGCTTTTCCATAGGTGCCCCACCCACACACGTGTGCTAGAGGAGGCACCCATGTGAAAATGGCCCCAGTCTCAGCCCTGATCTTGACCCTGTGCCCTCACCCCTACCATCTTACCACATCCCAGATACCCTCCAGTCCTCCCTGATTCCTTACAATTACTGCTACATCATCTGGATGGGCATTTGGCTACAGTTCACCACTGAATTCAGATGACTGCTGCCATTCAGCTCCATTGACAACCTGGGCAAGTTGCATTAAATTCTTTGAATAAAAAGGCATGTTCTAAAAGGAACCATTTATTATGAACAAACAGAAAAAAGGAACAAAGGTAATATCTGACCTCTCTATTGCACAGCAGTTAGGTCTCAGAGTGAGTGCTATAGACGTTGTTCCAGCATAACTTTGTTCTCTCTGCTACTTTGTCTGATTTCTTGCAAAGTAAAAATATCACAGTAGGATTCCCAGAACTTGAGATAAAGTCTTCCAGGGCCTAGAGGACAGGGAAGGATTGGGGAACCATTTCTCGTTCACAGGCTACATTGAAAATTATTATAATCTCTGCAGACAGGACTGGAGTTGCTGGGTAGAGATGCTTAAGGGGTGTCCTCAGGATAGGGGAAGGAAGTGGAGTGTACAGATCATGGATGGATCATTCCCTATCCCTGAGGTCACATTATCAGTGCTCAGAGGTAGAGGCTGGATCCATGGGCCAGTTCCAGAAATTGGAAAGGGCCAAATGTAAAACAGCTGCAGGTGAGATTTGTCCCAGGGGCCAGAGGTCCCCCACCCTTAATTTACGATATCCATATGGAAAACAATGAAATTATAGCCTGAACAGCAGCTGTTCTTGTACTGGTCCCACTCAACAAACCATGCCAGTGGTTTAAATTCTTGTTGTGAGCTTACTCAGTCTGTGTGATTCAAAGGTTTTAAAGCAGGGACCTCTGTTCATGGCATTTCCTCCATTTTGCAATCAATGGGGAAAGTGTGGTGATGTCAGCCGCCGCGGCCGTTACCCCGTGCGGCGTCCGCCCTCCTCGGCCCCAGGCCCCGCCCCCGGCAGTTCCCCAGCGCCGCAAACCTCGGCGCGACGTTCGGGGCCGCAGGCACAGGCGGAAGCCTACCCCGACGCTGCAGTTCCCGCCCCCGGCAGCCCGTTGCCAAGGGCTACACCTTTTCGGCGTCCAGAAACGCCGACAGCAACAAAGGCCATGCCCGACGAGGCAGGGCCCCGCCCACCGCTGCGCCGCTCAGCACGCTTGCGGGGGCGTGCGGAGGGCGGGGCTGCTCCTATTTAAACCGGCTGTTGCAGTAGCTCTGAGCCGGTGAACAGCTGTCTCTTATACACATCTAGATGTGTATAAGAGACAGCTTCTGCCCCTCCCTGGGCCCTTCCCCTTCCGCCCCCTTGTGGCTGCGTGTGAGTCCTTGCCTTCCTGCCTCTTGAATCCCTGGGTCCTTGCCTTGTCCCCCTTGCACCAGCCCTCACTTTTGCCTCCCGTCCCTGGACGTGTGAATGTTGGGTGCGTAATAGAAAGCTCTGTGCCCAATGATGATAGGGGCCTAAGTTCCAGGTGCGCAAGCCCAAGGAACGGCCCACATACTATCCTGACGGGCCTCCGGGACCCCCTTCGAGTATTTTCAGAGCTAGTGGAAGGTGTGTGGCGCGTTTGGGTACCCCTTCCCGTCCCAACCTTCCCGTACCCCTCTGACAGGTGAATACATGTCTCTGCTTTAAAGTGTGAACAATATGGGAGCGCTCAGCTCTTTCTGGACAAATGACAAATAGCACTGTCATCAGCAATAGACTAGAACAAAAAAAATTCCATTCTCAGACTCTGACCTTTCAGATTTCAGATCCAAACTGCAGAACTGAAGATTCCCACATCTTGGGAAATGTAGATCTGAATCTAAATCTTGCATCCCTCCCCTCACCCATCTCTTAGCATAGTGTGGATTGTATTGTAACATCATATCTGGGAGTATGCACCAGTTCAGAACTTTGTTTTTGTTTGTCTTGTTTGCTTGTCATGGTACACAAACACTAGGCAATCTCTTGTCACAAGTGTTCAGTGCCAGACACATTGCTGGTGAGATTTAGATAGATATAGATATATAAAAGATAAATAAATAAATAAATAAATAACCACTAATAATAGGGATGGGTGCACAGAACCGAGTTCGAAAATTTGGTTCGGTTCAGAAGTTCGGTTCGGTCGACTGAACTGGTCGAGTTCGGTTCAAACTCTGAACTTCCGAACCGCATTCACCCATCCCTAATTAATAATCATGGCTCTTGTTCACCACCACCAAATGTAGCAGCTGTGGTTATCACTGCTACAAGGTAAAAAGACAGTGGGGGGGGGAGAGGCACAGAGGAATAGTAGCAGCAGGTACCAGGACGTATTGGATTGCTGGCACTATGTGGTAGGGGTGGAAATTCCAGATCTTCTGGTATCCGATACTGCCTGTATTTGGTGTACCGGAAGTATCGGATTAAACCCGGTAATCCGGCCCATTTACCAGATTCCCCGTACCGGATTTTTTACATTGTGGCCATTCAAATGAATGGCTGCAATGTAAAACATTTTACCTCCCCAGTCCAGGCTGTGCAGGTGGAAGGGGGGACACCCCCCACCCACCCTGCCCAGCCTGGCTTTTTAAAAAAAAATTTAAAAATTCTGCGGGCCCCGGGCCGCCGCTGGCGACCCAGAGCCCACACCAGCAGGTAGGTACGGTTGTACTAGGGTGATCCCTGGGGTGGAGGGGTGTTAAACCCACCCAGGGATCACCTACCTTGCGTTCCGGGTGGCAGCGGTGGCGGTCCGACTCCGGTGGCTTCAGTGCTGGCTGTGGCTGCCAGCTTCAGTGCTACTAGGCCTTCTGGTGAACTTCTGGGTTTCCCCGGAAGGCCTACTAGCGCTGAAGCTGGAAGCCACAGCCAGCGCTGAAGCTGCCGCAGTCAGACCGCCGCCGCCACCACCCAGAGCACAAGGTAGGTGATCCCTGGGTGGGGAGGTAGGGTGATCCCTGGGGTGGGGAGGTGTTAAACCACCCCCACCCCAGGGATCACCCTAGTACCTGCTGGTGCGGGCTCTGGGTCGCCGGCGGCGGCCCGAAGCCCGCACTAGTAGGGACTTAGGGTTAAAAAAAATAATTAATCCAGGATGGGCAGGGTGGGTGGGGGGTGCCCCCCTTCCACCCGCACAGTCTGGGAGGGGGAGGGGGGAGGTTTTTTGTGTTTTTTTCCATTGATTTCAATGGGGACAGTTCCCCATTGAAATCAATGGAACAAATCCGGTACCGGTAAACCAGTACAAATCCGGCAATCCGGTTTTTTAAAATCCAGTAACCGGTAAATCCGGTAGCCGGTAATTGCCCTGATGTCCCACTGGAAACATCAATGACACATAATAGTGAGATGTGCTCTTTAAATGCTCAGTTTCATAAGATGTAGTACAATCCCAAGTCCTGCAGATGCTGTGCACACATGAACGCGGTTTCCACACAGCACTATGTGCCGTCAATGGTGGTACATGTAGTTTCTGCCTGGATGTGTGCGCGTGGGATTCATGGGCTTGGGTTTGGCCCCTGATATCTTTTATTGGACCAACATCTGTTGATGTGAGTGTGCAAGCTTTCAAGTTACACAAAGTTCTCCATCAGAGCTCAAACAATAATACATTTTGTATTTGTGGATATTATTTGCAAGTTTGGTTAGCCATTCAAATATGTGAACAGGGGTGGGAATTCATATCAATTTACAGATGCAGATTAATTACAGATTTGTATCTCAAATTTTAGTGATTTCCAAATTTTAATTTTCTCATTGACTTTAATGGGAAACAAATCCACCATTCATTTCAATAGGCCATTCATTCTAATAGCCACATTAGAATAGTCATTGAATCAGAATGAATAGACATTTAATTGCCAGAAATAGTCATTCACTAATAGTCACTGAATTAGAATGAATGGCCCATTAAGAGACAGTGGTGAGGGGCTAGGTGTGGGATGGTGAAGGGCTGGCAGCATGTTGTGGGCTGGAGGGGGCAAACTGTGGAAGGAATGAGTTGTTAGGCATTCTTCACGTGAAGCATAATAGGGAATGCCCTATGTGAAAGTTGCAGCTGTCTGTGCCCCTGTATCATCTCTGGAACTACACCAGCCAGCCAGATGTGTGATACTTCATTTTAAAGGTCTCACTGAGACAAGTCCAAAAGGCCCACCCCCATTTTTGTGCTTGGAAGGGTTCCAGAGATAGGAGGGTGTACAAACCCCTACTGGCTGCATGGTACAGCCATTACTGGTCCCTGCCCAGCCATGTCACAATGGGTGAGATGTCATGGTGCCTGATGACCAAAGGGCCTTAGTGCTATGGGGAGGGAGTCAGAGGGGGGAGGGAATAGACAAGTGGGGGATGAGGGAATAGGCCTTCAGAAGCTGAGGGAGGAGAGAATAGGCCAGAGGGGTGGGGAGAGGACAGGGAATGTGGAGGTTGTGTCTGTCCCTGTGACCCTGTGTTATGTCTGTGGCCCTGTATCATCTCTTTTTCACTTGTTGTTATCTGATGGCCCTGCCAAGGAAAACAGCAGCCGAAAGAGCAGCAGCCAAAGAGATGACACAAAAGGCGGCGCGAGCTAAAGCAACTGCGAGAAGCTGATCCAGAGTATCACCAGGAGGAGCAAGGATGAGATACACAAGCCCACCGGCAGGCAAGGACTAACCCTGAGTATCAACAGCAAGAACAAACATGTGACACAAAAACCTATTGAGAGGCCAAAAGAAACTGGAAAGTTGCAGTGAGAAATGATGAGGACACAATCAAGGAAGATCTGACCCAAATCTGCAACTCCTGTGGATGATTATGGCTTGCGACTTTGATCAAGAGGCTGAATCGTGTTCAACTCATCGCCAGCGGCAAGCTGCTTGAACTTATCAGCAAATTGTATCAGCCGCCCTGAGCTGTTCTCAGGAGGGGCGGGATACAAATTGAAAAATTAAAAAAAATTAAAAATTAAGAAGAGGCGGAGTTTTCCTTAGATTTAGATAGATATTATTTGTGCATGGGACTCGATAATGATACCTATACCAAAAATAAAATCTTTGATTGAAATGGTACCGATATCAATAACAATATTGATAACAAATATCAATACCGATAACAATAATGAAAATGATAACAAAAACGAAAACTACATTTTTGAATAACGAATACGAAAAATGAAAACAACATGGAGGCCTGGTATACCCCTACCACCGGGCAAGACTCAGAAGTGCAGAGTGGGATGATATGTGATTCGGGGAATTGATGTTTTATCAGTGTGATTTATTTGTATTGTGCTTTGGTATGTTTTTATTGCATTGAGCTGCCTTGGCTCTTGGAGTCATGAGTTGACAAATAAAAAAAACCAAACTCACATTATTATTATTATTTATTATTTAAAAAGAGAACAAAAAAGCTCATGATTACACTAATCTCATGATTTTGGCAGTCAGACTCATTGTTTCTGAAAGCCTGGGTCTCAAGCCAGGTATCTTAGATCTGAATGTATGTGTTGTTAGTATGCAATCTTTAGTAGGGCAAGAGGGGAGAAATAGTTTAGATTAACCTTTTCCCTGCTTTGATCCCTTGTCACCCAGAACTGCCATCCTTGAAGTACACAAGAATTAGTATCTTCCATTTTATACAAAGGGAATGAAGGGCTCTGCACTGAAGACTTGGGAGAAGGGCAGCTGTTAGCATCTAACACAATATGCAGTTTATATTATTATTAATGATGGATGAAGTATTAATAAATTCAGTTATGTCAAACACCTTTTTTTAAAAAAAAAATATCATGATTTTTACGCTAATATGATTTTGGCAGCCAGACTCACTAATAAGTAAATTCTGCTATGTTCAGGATGAACACAGGGTAGTGTGTAAATAAATTGAATTTATGAATTTACAAATGAGTGGCTGCCAAGATCATGAGATTAGCATTAAAATCATGAGTTTTTTAAAATGTAAGTTTGACATAGCATAATTTATTAATACTACATCCATAGTATAATAATAAAAATTGCATATTGTGTTAGATGCTAACACCTGCCCTTCTCCCAAGTCTTCACTAGAAAAGCTTGTGCCCTGTGTCCATCCTGAATGGCATAACCAAAGCAAAATTTTCGGAAATGGATATCTGAACAAAGTGCACCAAATAGCAGCTCAGATCCCCTCCATAGGATCTAGATCAAAATGGCTAAAATAGTTGGATAATAATATTTATGTTGAATGTTTGTTGCAGCTCTTTCATAACCAAAAAAATTTCCATTTGAATTTGTTAAAGGGGGGCCTCTCTTGGTGCCTGAAGAGACTCTTTGCAGATGCATTGTCTACGCCTGTGACCCTCCTCCCCTACCAGGTATTTTATAAACCCTGAGGGAGCCTGGAGGCATCCAGATGACAGCTGATAGTCGATGCCAAAGGTCACTGGCTATTCGGTGGCCATTTGTGGAAGGTGCGGCAATTGCTAGGAGTTAGTTAAGTTTATTTATGGGTACTAGCTTTCACCATGACCCACACACATAACAAAATTCAATGTTAAAAGCAATAATATCATAGCAAGGCAAGCAACTATTCGTTTAAAACAAACCAACAAAGGTATATTGCTAGGATGAAGAAGACATTAGGGATGTGCGAACACCGGTGGGTGTTCAGTGTTCAGCCCGTTCGGGGTTCGGCCAAACCCGAAACCATTCGGTTTGGCCTGTTTAGCCCAAATGGATTGGGGGGGGGTGAACCCATTCGGGCGGGGGGAGCCCAGTTTTCCCTCCCCACCCTGCCCAGCCACTACCAAGCTTTCCAGTTTGACCCAGAAGGCCTAGAAGTGGCCTGAAGTGCTCTGGAGCACCGGACCCACTGCCACCGGACCTGGGGCCGGAGCCTCGGCACCACCAGGTAGAGTGATCCCTGGGGTGGGGATGTTAAAAAAATGTTCACGAGGCTGGGTAGGGTAGAGTGAGAGGTGCTCCCTGGTGCCCCTTCCACCCACGCAGCCTGGAGGGGGGGAGGAAAACTGGGTTCCTCCCTGCCCCCTGCACCCCGCCCGAACTGGTTCGGAACCCAAACTTTGTTCAGCCAGTTCAAGCGGGGGGCGGTTCGGATTCGGGGTGTTTGTGAACGGTCTGAACATCCCAAGTTCGGGCTGAACTCCAAACCGCATTCGCACATCCCTAGAAGACATGGAGTCACTATTATCTCCTGCAACTGTTGATTAGAGTTTATATGTAAAATGGTAATTTCTCATCTGAAAGTAAGAGCTTCTGAAGCTTTCCACACATTTATTGTTGGTAAAGTCTGGCAATGACTTATATCAGGCAGATTCAGAGGTTTATTGCAGTCTCAATCATACTTCAGACCCAGTTTGTTCATTATCCCTCTCCTCCAATTTAACTCAAAGATTTTACAATTTGCCTAATCTGCAAAATAGTTTTTGCCATTTACAAAATATTACTCAGTTGTGGTAAACACAATCAGACTAGGAAAATATTTGATTTTTAAACTTCATATGAAATGCTTTTTAATCAATTAGAGGCTTTGAGATTGGAATTCTTTTTCATGAGATGACAACTGAAATTAAGTTAAATTTAATGGCATTACATAAACTATGCTCCACTGAGAAGTTTTTACATCAGTTTTATTTTATAATTAGCAAAATTGAACAATTTAGAGAAGAAGCTAATTTTGAATTGACAGCTACAAAGATTATGCTCTGACCTTAAAAGCCAATATAATACTCTTAATTTTTATTAACTAAACCATATCACAGCTCTTCAAAGGATACAGATATTCTTGAAGTATTTATTACAATAGCCAAATGGTGGGATAATTCTACAAGTTCAAAATCTGTTGATGAAGCTTATAACAATTCTTGACGTTGTATTAGAGATCAAGGGTGTTTTTAGATGGACCCCCGAGTCTGCTCTGGCTGAAGTGTTTAGACAGAGGGTGATTTCAGACATTACGGGCGGCTGGTTCACCACAGTGGATTCCCGGTGGGGGTGAACAAAACAACCACCCCCGGGGCGAATAAAAGCCCCGAACAGACGTGACGGGACCAGGACCACGGCTGGGAATCGGGCCACCAGATCACGGACCAGGGCAGTGCAACAGACGTGACGCCGATTCCCAGACATGGTCAAAACACCCAGAACCCACCGGGCAGGGGCGGGACACAGACATGGCCGCCTGAGGGCAAACGAAGCCAAAAGGCACAAAAGGCAATGCCCACACAAGGGAAACGGGATGGGAGGGGGGAGAGGGAGAAGAGTTGCACAGGTACCACACACAGCAGGCACACAGCCAGCGGAGGCACAGCGGAACACACAGCATGACCACACGCCCAGGCACACGCACACACAAGGGAAAGGAAGGGAAGGGGGGCACGGGTGACTGGACAACACACAAGGCACAACGGGAGCAAGGGGGGAGGGACCGGGACAGGGAGTAGGGGGGGGGAACCTGCAAAGTGCTAGGCCAGGTGGAAACCCCCACAGCAGAACTGTCCACACGGGCACCCCCACAGCAACACAGGCAGTCCCGGAATGGGGGCCCCCAGGAGCTTGTGTCCAAGGCACAGCAGGGGCCTGCAATGCACAGGGAGCCACCTGGGAAGGATCCAGGAGGCACTCGGAGACCCCTCCACCGCTGAGGGGCAAGTGTTGGGCAGGCAGGACGTCCGGTCCAAGGACGCACACACACCCCAGAGGAGGCACTGCAGGCGCTGCAGGTCCAAGGACGCACACACACCCCAGAGGAGGCACCGAGGGCCAATCCGGGGGCCCCGGAACCCTCAGGTCACACAAGCACACAGGAGAGGGGGGGTGTGGGCAGCAGGTGGCAGCGCTGGCAGGTGGGGACAGGTCGCTGGACACAGCCAGGTCGGTGAGGCCATGCAGAGCACTGCACCCAGGCCCCAGGGAGGGCAACACCGGAGGAGAACCCCGGTTATGCAGGCTGACTGGGGGGTGGGGCCCGGAGGGGCCCCGGGGCCACAGGCAGGGGCAGCAACACCCCGGGAAGCAGGTGACACCTTGGCAAGGCAGGCACATCAGGGAGGGAGCAGCCTGCAGAGACAGGCCCCCCCAGACAGGGGTGGGAGCCCACACGGGGGCAAGACACTGGAGGGCTGGGAGGAACACCGGGACTCACAGGCCGCTGCTGGGGGCCACCGCAGGCCCTGGGGATGGGTGCCCCGCTCGGTGAAACAGGTGGGACCAATGGATCAAGCCCCGGTGGTACACCAACACGGACATGTGGTGGGCTATCAGGTAGTAGGCCTCGAGGGGGTCCTGCAGGGACATCCCCAGCTGCACATCCATCCGGGACCACACCCCCATCAGGGCAAACAGCTCTGCCAAGGAAGGCTCCACCACACAGCAGGCAGCAGAAGGGGGCCAAGGAAGCTGTCCCAGCTCCAGCAGCCGGTGGTACACCGCCCCACGGGTGCGCTGGTACCCACGCCCCCCGTGAACACAGGCAAAGTAGGACACAGCCAGGGCAGGTCCCCCCTCAGCAAGGCACAGCATGAAGGCACTCAGGCCACACACACTCAGTGCAGACACGGTCTCAACTCCGGACCAGGGCACATGAGTACACCGCTTGTCCGGGAGGCGCCCATCGGGGAAGCGAACGAGCCCCAGGGTGTCCGCATGCAGCTGTCAATCACGAGTGCTTGCCTCATAGCTGAAGTAGCAAAGTCCAGAGCTCAAGATCGCAAAGGCACCTGCACGGCTGGCAGGGCTGCCCAGGAGCAGCTGCATGACTGGGGTATGCCACAGGTCGCACAGAGACATGGTCTCGTGGAAGGTCCAGATATGGGGGGCCCCATGGGGACCAGGAAGCAGAAGCCCGGTGGATGGACAACCAGCCATGGTCCAGAGAGACAGGGAGAATAACACCAAGGACAGGGGGGCACACATACCCTCACGGCCCAGGGGGGGAACCCCGGTGGGTCCCAGAGACAGGACAACAGGCCTCAGGCAGCAGCAGTGTTGCAGACCAGAGTGAGGCATGGGGTGTGGACCCAGCACAGCTGCATAACACAATAGCACACACAGTCCAGCTAATCGCACCTCTAAGGCCAAGTTGTAGCAAACAGGGGGGGAGGGGGTGTTGGTGATGCCTGATGGAATGCAGCTGCTCAGGGAGTGCACAGACCCGCATGGCCATGCAGGGGTGAGGCCTGGTGTGCTGCCTGCAGGTGTACCCAATTTCACGCAATCATACCCCAGCCCCCCATAGGTGGGGGGTGCCCGGCTAGGGGCCCGCCCCCTGGCCAGCCCTGGCATCAGAGGCCCTGTATAACAGTTTATCTCCCCCCCTGGGGCCCCAACACCATGCAGCAGGACAGGGCAGCCGCCTATTGGATGCACCTCGCGGTCGCAGCCGAGTGGGTCCACGACTACACAGAGCAACTGTGCCTCCTTACCGCGGAGGTGCACCTGGCCATCCGGCTGCAGGTTTCCCTGGCCTGCAGAGCTGCAAGGGCCTGCAGGGCACACCATGGGCACAGGAGAGCCCGTGCTCGCCTCAGAGCACTGAGGGTCTCCGGGTCAGATTGGCAGGCTGTGAGCCAGAGCCGGACCTGGCCCGCAGAGCTCCGTGAGGCTTCCAGGCACCTCCTGTGGGCAAGGGAGATCATGCTCCAGGAAGCCCTGCTCGCTATGCCCATTGACAGACACCTATGGGCCCTGGAGCTCATGTCTACCAGTGGGGCAGCGAGGGGAGGGGATACCTTGGCCCGTTCCCTGTCCTGGACCACAGCGCTCCTGACGAGCCTTGGGGTGACTATGGACCCCTTCATGTGCAGGATGCGGTCCAGGGCATCATAGAATGGGCGGTCCGGGAACTGTGTCCGGACCGCCTATTGTTGTCCCGGATGGCCTTGTACCCCCTCTTCAGCTCCTTGGCCTTGGAGCAGCACTGTGCCATGGTGCCCCACCACCTCCATGTTCCACACTATGTCCTGGTAGACATGCTGGTTGTGCTGGTTGAGCGCAAGTTCCAGCTGGTACTCCAGGGTCCCCCATATCCTTATGAAGTCCCGGGTCTCCTGGAGCCCCCACTGGCCCCCTCTGTGGTAGGCCTTCCTCCTCCTTCTCCACTGTGGGTCGTCATCCTCCTCCACCTCCTCCTCCGCCTCCACTCGGGCAGGGCCGGTGTCCTCTGGGGGCTCGTCCACCCGGGCCCTTTTCCATGTCTGTGGGGACAGGGGGTGGGGGGTATAGGGTTGCGTGTGGGTCTGTCCCTCTTGCAGGGTGCCCCTTCCCCGTCCTCCCTGCCTGGCACCCGGGCGTGCCCCATGCCCCCCCTGGGTGCCCCTGAGTCCCCTGTTCCCCTCCCCTTAATTCCCCTTACCCGTTTCTGGGGTGCCTCTTCCTCCCCCGGTCCGGCTGTTGTCCCCGGGCCGTCATGTTCCAGCATCTGTGGGTGTTGTCCCTGCACCTTCTCCATCCTCAGCACGACCCCCAGCTCCCCCTCCTCTGCCTGCGCTCCCTCCACCGCTGCCCCTTCCTCCTCCTCCTCCTCCTCCTCCTCCTCCTCCACCATCGCTTTCTCTCC
>QEPC01013781.1:863745-884973 GCA_003113815.1 Sphenodon punctatus | reverse complement strand
TGGCACGCGGCCAGACGTTACTTTTTGTTGGCCACGGCCCGCGGTCCATTTGACCACGCTTCCCGGGACCTTCCCCCGGCTAGCCCGGGAAGCGTGGTTCAAATTGACCCCATGTGCAGATTCAGCGTGGCAAACATCTGGCGCACGCTGTGCAGACGTTCAGGGGCCTTTCGCCCCGCCGCGGGGTTCACCGTGGTTCACTGTGGTTCAGCGTGATCTCGTCACGTCTGAAATCACCCAATGTATCCCATACCTTCCCTGTTGTGTTGCAATACTACAGGACAATTTGATAAAGGGCCCCAATTTTATAAGCAATTGCATTGTCCCATTGAAGATCATTATTCAGATAAATAGCAGCACATACAGTGCCAGTCAGAGGAAGGCACCTGGCATGGCAGGGGGAGGCTGTAGGAGGGAGGCTGGGGAGCAACCCAACAGACTGACAAACACATTCACTGGCCAGTTACGGCATGCTTCCAGCTTTACAGGACCAATTGGTGGAGGCTTCAAGGAAGGCATAGGGGGGACATAACTGGGACTTTGGGGATAGCATCCCAGCCATCAGGAGACATGGTTTACACATCCAGGTTGGTCAGTTATGATCACAATCACATCCTGCAGCACTGTGACAGAGGACATAAGAGAATCTTGTCCATCTTTTTGTCAGGGGGCTGGGTAAAGTTACGCTACTCCAGGGCCCCTCTCTCTCCATCGCGTGTGTGAGCAGGCTGAGCATTTAAAAGCACACCCTCTACCTCATGTGTCCGGGGGCGGGGGGGGGATTGTGGGAGTTGTTTTAACCCATGAATTTCCCCCTCCCATCTAAAAATATCCACAGTCTCCACATAGTCTCTCAATTAGCCCAGTGTCTACATGCATATAATGTCCCAAGCCAGTCAACACCCTCTGGATTGTACTCACAAGATCTCTGGTTTTCTCTGGGTATGGCAGCTACCTCTGGCCTTGACTCTGAGCAGAGCTCTCCCTCTCTACTTCCTTCCTCACACAGCAGCCTCTTCAGGAATGATCTGCCTCACCTTAAGTCTTCCTAGGCTAGCTACAGTCCTGCCCAGACACAGGTGTTTGTTTCTCAGTTAGGCATTCTCCTGTTTCTGGTGCAGCACCTGCAGTTCTGCTTGCACCTCTACCACACTGGTGCTAAGCACTTTAAAGGGCTAAAGCTCCACTGTGACACTACCCTGCCACACACCACCATGAAAATGCTCTGGCTCTAACAAAGGAGGGGAGACAAGATAGAATCCTGCATGACACCACAGGGGAGGCCCCAGGGGACGATAATCTCCCATCACCACCCACTAGGACCTCCCTAACAGGAATGAATGGAACTCAGTGATGGATGGTGGGTTCTGAGACTGGTGGGACAGTGGGCGGGGCCATTCTTTGGCGGGGCCATTCATGGGCGTGGCCAACCCAGATGTGGGTGGGACCAACAGTATGCAGAGCCAGCCCTAAAATCACACACGTACATGATCTTTTTAATAGAATATGCACACAAGGATAGGGGACAGTAGCTCCAGGGCACAGAATCAGATCCATGATCTGGACCCTCTTCCCTGAATGCACGCCATAGGCACCTCCCCAAATTTAAACACTTCTATCAAATGATTAAAAGGCTACATGTGGAATGCTAACAATGATAATTTCTCCTCCACCTCCAAATCTGCCCAGGGTAAAACCAGGCAACCCCAAAACTCTGTTTTTTAAAAAAACAAAACGAAATAGAACAACAGAACCAAATGTGTCCAGTGTGAATGGGGGCAACAGGAGGGCACAAAAAAGTCACAAAGCCCTCCACTCCCAAATCTGCCCAGGTTAAAACCAGGCAACCCAAAACCTCTCTTCAAAACCCCCAAAACAGAACAGAACCAGCGTGCCCACTGTGTGCATGGAGGCAACAAGAGGGCACAAAGAAGTCACACATGTTCCCCCTCCAAATTGTTTGCTTGCTGAAGCAGCAACTCCTTTTTCTGCGCTGATATTTCATTCTGCCATTTCAGAATTCCCGTGACTTTCCGTAGTTTTTCCACTGACATTTCACTAATTCTGCGCCCTTTGCTTTGTGACATCGGAATTATTGGAAAGTGTTGGAATAATCTCAGAAAATGTTGGAAGAAGCATTGTTCCGCTTCTTTCGCACCATGAACGCACGTCAGAAAGTGACAGCAGAAATTGCGGAAGATCGCAGACAAAAGTAGTGGAATGAATTTCTCTATCTCACCGTGCTCTTCTGGGTGAGTGATGAGTGATGGGCAATGAGTGGTGGGTCCTCACGTCTGCACAGAACCTGGGGGTGGCCACCAACAGCTGAGCTCCTCCCTCAGCTAGTGATGGAGGAAGGCAGTGCCATGCAAGGCCACCATGCTGCCCACTTTGAAGGATGTGGTTGAGTCCAGGGCAGCTCTTCAGCCAGCTTGGTCCCCATGTTCTGTAAAGCTGGGCGAACGCAGTTCGGAAGTTTGGAGTTTGGCCCAAACTCGGCCTGTTCGGATGACTGAATCCAAACATGAACTGGCCGAACTGAACTCAATTCCGAATGTTGAAATGACCGAACAGTTCAGTCAGTTTGGATCGCATTCGGGTGGCAAAAAAAGGTTCACTGGAAGGTCGAACATGACAGGGAGGGGTAGTACTAGTCACTGAGGAGCAGACTTCCAGGCACCAGGGGTGGTGGAGAGGCTTGCAAGAAATGAAACTATCTGTTGCCCCCCTTCCCAACACCTTCTGAGCTAGTCACTGTTCCTGAACAGCAGGCATTGAGTAGGATTATTAGATTGCTTTAAGTTTCATTTCAGTTTTGTACTGAAATGAAACTTAAACCTTAAACTGAAACCTTGTGGTGTTTGTGATTCCCCCCATCCCAGATAGATAGATAGATAGATAGATAGATAGATAGATAGATAGATAGATAGGTTAGGGACAGTAGACAGTTGTAGGAGTTAGCTTAGTGATAGAGATAGCGTTAGTGATTTAGTTTTAGTGTTTGTAGGAGTAGGCCTGTGTACTTATTAGATAATCCATTTAGTTCACAGCATTTAGAATAGTTAATAGCAGTTAGATTTAGTGTAGATAGATAGATATAATATTAGATAAAAAATAAATTTTAAAAACCCATATAAAAACAAAAAAACAAATAAAAAACAAAAAAACTATATAAAAGTTTAATAAAACCAAATAAAAAACCAAAAAACCATATAAAAAACAACAAAAACACCCATAACAAAACATTTCCCGAATGGCCGAACCTGAACCAAACGGCCGAACCGAACGTCTGAACCCGAACCCGGTGAACTAACCGAACTGCCGAACCAAACGAACGAACTAAACGCAGCCGAATTGAATGGCCGAACCCAAACCGCGATCTGTTTGCCCATCCCTAATATTCTGCACATGCACTGAATTACACTGCCAATGCATGCGCAGAAGTAGCAGTCACACAGCACTTTGATGCATGTGCAACAGGCCGGGAAGCCACACACAGAACCACTGATGGAACCACTCAAGAGCAGTCCTGCACACCCCAGTTATGTCAACACCACCTTATGATCAACTGTATCAAAGGTCACAGAAAGATCTAACAAGATCAAGAGGGCACAGTTCCCTTTGTCAGTGGTTAAAAACAGATGTGCTGGTGGTTTCGCTTAGGCCCGCTTTGGCTCAGGAGCCACCAGCATGTCTGTTTAGTGTTTTGACACCCCAAGATGTTGGCCTGCTTCTGCCCTGGAGTGGGTAGGTGGATAGCTCGGGCTTCATCCTTGGAAAATCTCTGAGGTCACAGCCCAGGCTAAGGGACTCCCATGCAGGCCAACACTGGCTAGCACATCCCACCCCATCCACTATGACTATCTGTCATTTGCCACCATGGCTGTCCATCATGGTGGTGGGTGGGATGCTGGGTGGAGAGTGCATATGGGACCAGCCTCTGGCATGTTTGTTGCCACCCTACCCTGACCATGCAGGCAGCAGGATAGATCTCCAGCTTATGAGCATTTTAGTTCTATTCCCAATTTTGGTCTGTAGGCTGTGGTTTTCCACCCTTGGCTGGGGAACCACCACACATACATCTGTTTTTACCCAATAACCAGTTGTAGATCATTGGCCAAGGCCACAAACACAATTTCCATGCTAGACCCTGGAAAGAAAACCTGACTGAATGGATCCAGGAATCCAACAGCACTGAGATGAGTCTGAAGCTGCTGGGTAACCAACCACTCATTCAATAATCTTCCCTAAAAGGAGTCGGCATCCAAAGCTGTTTTGTTATGTTCTTTTTTTATTTTCATTCAAGGTTAAGCACATGTCTAGGCTAAAGGAAATAATCACACTCTCCTACAATAGTATTTTTGCCTTAATCTTTGATAGATCAGCCAAGGATTGTTCTTGTTTATTATTGTTCAAGAAATAGAAAATAAAGGAGTGTTGTGACTGGGTAAAGCTCCAGGTGAACAACTGTCTATAGCTATTGGATAATAATGGCTTGGAAAATGTAGTAAGAGGTTACTGAAAGCAGGTAACAACAATGTAAAAGTGAGAGATTGTACAGGGTTCAGAATATGTGCTAAGAGAGGGGTTTTTTTGAGTCTTCTGTTCACAAACTATTTGATGAACCCCAGCAGTGGAATCTATTTAACGTCCCTCCCCAATCACCCAAATTGTCTTATTTAATACTTAGATGTTACATCTCTAACAGGGCCAAATAAAAATGATAATTTTATTTGCTCATGAAGGAGCATGGAGAGTTTCCAACATTCTTGCAGGCTTTGAATGGCTAGAATTCAAAATATGCCTATGGGCTGCTAAGATTATTAAATAATATATTATTGATTAAGATAGTGGACAGCTGGGCACTAACAATGCTAGACTTCTTGCCTTTGTTGAGCTGAAAGGGATAGATTTGGAATGTAGATCTATTATTATACTGCCCCAGTTTTCCATTAGAGAAAGAAATAGCATAGTAAGAAGAGCTGCCTTTAAATTGTATACTAGTAACTATCAAATATATAGTGGTATGATTGTATTTTGCACCTTGAAGTGCAAAGGGGCCCTATGAATGAATAAAATGACATCTGGCACTCATTTTGGCCTCCTTTTAAAGTACTCAAGCATGTAAATTAAAGGTGTGCGCCAGGGGCCCATGTCATTTTTGTTTTCATTTTTTCATTTTTGTTATTTAAATCTGTTGTTTTTGTTTTCATAAACATCAAATTGTCATTTTAGTTTTTGCTTTAGTTTTTGTTTTCCATTGGATTCAATGGAAAACACATTTTCTACTGTATCTTTTATTCTTTTTATTATATCTGGCTGAACATTTGAGTGATTATACCTCCAATTGAAGGCATTATGTGTACCAAATTCCAAAATAATTGGATAAAGGAATCCAATTTTAAAATCAGTTGAATTAATTTATTTTGCAAACATCTTCACATACATTCTTAGGTGTAACTTCTTTTCCTCACATTTAATGTAGATGAAACTGGGCAAGTTTAAACCACTTCCCATATTTACTCTCTCTGCCAACTTTCAGAAGAATTGAATAAAGGGTCCTGGTGGTATAAGCAATTAACATATAAATGTATGTCTGACAGTAACATCGTTGTAGTCCAACCAGTGTACATTAAATTAAGTAGAGATCTATATCACAGTTTCACAAGCACCTCTGCCAAATATCAAAAAGATGTGATAAAGGGTCCCAATTTTATATGCCTGCACAGCATATGCAGAGAATGAGTCTATGCCAGGGATTCTCTGATGTGTCACTATGGTATAAGACCAAATATCCTCATTCTGTTCTGTGACCATCCCAACATCTCTCCCCCACTTGTTACTGGGAACGCAGAAGCATTTGTTTAGAAAAGAGCCAATAGAGATTCTCTTATGTCCTCTGTCACAGTGCTGCAGGATGTGATTGTGATGATAATTGGCCAGCCTGGATGTGTAAACTATGTCTCTTGATTACTGGGATTCTATCCCCAAAGTCCCAGTTATGTTCCTTCTATACCCGCCTGAGGGCCCCCCCTGTGCCCGCCTCGAGGCCACTACTGATTGGTCCTGTAAAGCTATAAGCATGCAGTAATTGGCCAGTGAATGTGTCTGTCAGCCTTCTGGGTTGCTCCACATCCTCCCTCCTACAGTCTCTCTCCCCCTTCCATGCCAGGTACCTGCCTCTGACTGGCACTGCATGTGTTGCTATTTATCTGAATAATAGTCTTCAAGGGGACAACTTCAATTGCTTATATAATTGGGTTCCTTTATCAAATTGTCCTGTAGTTTGGCAGAGATGACAGGGAAGGTATGTTATATATTCCTGCTAAATATCTTGTAAACAGGATGCAATATACAAATGATACAGCTAGAAATGTATTTTCAAGTTAATGTCATACCATCAGGACCCCTCATCCAATCTTTCTGAGAATGTACAAGTCTGTTAAGCATGTGGAGGAACATGATATTAATAGGTTTCATGAAAATTGAATGGATGATAAAGAAGATGTAGCCATGAATGTGTATGGAGCTTTTCTTAAAATCACAACATTCAATTGCTTCTAATATCTGTTCCTTTTATTGAATAATTTCAAAACTTTGTACACAAAGAGCCCTCCATTGTGGGTACAAGCAACCCAAATTTCATCATAATTGAATAAGAATCAAAAAGGATATAGCCATAAATATGTTTTTCAGTTTTTTCCCTTTATTTCAAAAACAAAATGTCAATTTGTTTCTATTTTCATTATTATTTGTTGTTGTTTTCATTAGTGCAATAACGATAATAAAAATGACAATTTTCATTATTGTTATTGTAATAACAAGAATGACATGCACACCTCTAGATGGATGCTGGTGTACATGAAAATGAGGATTGGTGAATCATGCCACACTTTGAGGGTCAGACCCTTAGTTGTTAACAATAATTAACATTATTGAAAGTAAACAGCATAATAAAGGTGTAATCATTATTACTGCCAACAAATGAAGTTTTGACTGAGTGGCAAAGCCAGTGCGTTCTCCAAAAGGCATATCACTCCAGAGAGAGAGCAGGGCCACTCCCCCACCCCCAGTCATGGTCCAGCACTCTGGTGCTCTGACTGAGGGTTCTGTGAGTAGGGAGAGAACATTCTGGGGCAGGCCAACAAGGAGAGGGCACTTCTGGGAGTGGGAAAGAGGGGCACAGTGTTGTGCCACTGTACTTACCTGCTACATGGGACTTACTCTGGTCCCCACATGACCCAGAACCTGTCTCTTCTTTCCTGGGACAGTCACCACAAGTCACCCTGTGGTAAGGCCAACCCAACCCAAATTTCAAAGATAGCAAATTGCCTGTCTAGAAGGAGGAACTGTGGTTTGGCCAATCCCCACCCTGGGTCCTGAGTCCTGACTATGGAAGACCATAGATGCCAGTGGTTTTCATCTGGTGTTTGGAATTCTTGTTTAAAATGATCCAATGCTGGATTTTATTTTATTTGTGTGTGAAATAAACCATTACTTCCCCACTATAAAGAAACTTAGAATTTATCTCATGGACTAAGATGTATTGTTTGTTTGTTTGTTTCTCAATATACTTGAAAAGGTATTAAGCAACATTTCCCTGCTGTATCTTAACATTTGTCCGATCTACCTATGTGAGACCATAGTACAATTGAAACATTGTCTTCTTATTATTTTAT
Source organism: Sphenodon punctatus (assembly GCA_003113815.1). Taxonomy (NCBI): domain Eukaryota; kingdom Metazoa; phylum Chordata; class Lepidosauria; order Sphenodontia; family Sphenodontidae; genus Sphenodon; species Sphenodon punctatus. Next base: position 877,294 of record QEPC01013781.1, on the reverse strand, counting down.
AGCAATAGCCTCACTAAAAGTTTCTGTCAAAATCATGGTGATCTTACATGCAAAATATAGGTTTTCTACACAGCTCTGCAGTTCTGTGGATTCCACAGTATTAATAATAAGTTAGCACTGCCCCCTGCTGTTTGTCTGTCTCTAGATTTTTCTTCTTCGACAATGGTAACAATATTAATAAATTCATGCATAGATAGGTGTTAAACCAGGAACAGGGAAAGCTCTGAGTTTTTGATTTCCTGTAGATAGAGCTAAAAGCATTTCTTAAATGCTAAACTGTGTTTGTTTAGGAATGATCTGATCTTTGAGTTACTGAAATCAGAAGACTTTCCAAAATAACTTTAAGAATTTTTCTTCAGCTTTGGATGTTGAGTTCAGGTGGCTATGTTTAGATGAAGGAGAAAAGAAAAGAAGCAGCAGCATCTGACAATATGTATGCTGTGAGGCAGAATTTTAGGTAGTAATATTACAATAAGATTGCAGCCTAAAATTAAAAGACTAAGGATAAAAAATCACAAAAAGATATAGTTGAAATAGGAAAGGTACAGAAAAGGGCACCAAAAATTATGAGGGATTTGGCACCGCTCCCCTATAAAGGGAGGGTGGATAGGTTGTAGGGATGGGCGAACAGAAGAGAGTTCGGAAATTCGGTTCAGTTCGGTTTGAAATTCGAGTTCAGAAATTTGGTTCAGTTTGAAATTCGAGTTCGGTTTGGAAGTTCTGTTCGGTCGACCAAACAGACCAAGTTCGGTCGAATTCCAAACTTCCGAACCAAGTTCGTCATTCAAAACCAGGTTTTTTGGTGTGTGTTGCCACTAGGGATGGACCAACAGAATAGAGTTCAGAAATTCGGTTTGGTTCGGTTTGAAATTCGAGTTCGGTTCGGAAGTTCGGTTCGGTGAACTGAACAGACCGAGTTCAGTCCGAACTCCGAACTTCCAAACTGCGTTCGCCCACCCCTAATAGCTTGGGACTCTTCAGCTTGGAGAGGAGATGACTGAGGGGATAGGGTAGAAATAATTTATAAAATCATGAGTGGTGTGGAATACGTTAATAGGGAACAGTTATTTACTAGGGATGTGTGAACGCAGTTCGGAAGTTTGGAGTTCGGCCCAAACTCTGTCTGTTCGGAAAGCCAAACCTGAACCCGAACCCAAACCGACTGAACCGAATTCGATTCCGAACTCCAAAACGACCGAACAGTTTGGTCGGTTCGGATCATGTTCGGATGAGTTCGGGTGGCAAAAATGTGTCACTAAAAGGCAAAACGTGACAGGTAGGATGAGTCAGCTGAGGAGCAGCCTTCCAGGCACTGGGGTGGAGAGGCTTGGAGTAGCAGACAGCCTGCCAAATCACCATCCCATTTCTCCTAAGACCATTGGATTCACAGTCTGTGATTGACCACAAGCTAGGCTGCACGGAAACAATGGGGGTTGCGGTGAGGCGGGCGCAGCAAGTAACAAAACTAATTGCCCTCCCCCCTGCCAACACCTTCTGAGCTAGTCACTGTTCTTGAAAAGCAGGCATTTCAGAAGGCTCCCTCTCTCCCAGCAGTGTTTGTTCCTTCCTATTCCTAATCCATTGCCATCCTCCTCCTATTTCACCCATCCAAACCATTTACCTCCATATTATCATTTATTTAGATTATATTAGATAGATTTAGGTGTTATTTTTTGTTTTTACCCCTCCCTGTGTTCCCTGTGTTCAATCTTCCTTCCTCCCTCCCCCCTCCATTGAATCCTTTCCCTCTCCCTCTTATTCCATCCCTGATTCCCTTCCCCTGTTTTAAGTTTTGGATTTATTTAGAGTAGGATTATTATTAGATTGATTTTCATTTCAGTTTTGTACCCCTCCCTGTGTTCTTTGTGTTTCCCCCTGTGTAATATTGTATATATAGATAGATAGTTATTAGATAGATAGTTACTAGATAGATATACATAGTAGTTAGCTTAGTTATAGAGATAGATAGAGATACAGTGTGTTTGTAGGACAAGGCCTTTGTAGTTAATTATTAGGATATTCCATTTAGTTCAATAGGTTTTAGAATAGTTAATAGCAGTTAGATTTAGTGTAGAGACAGATATATATATTAAAAAGAAACAGCCACTCCAGCCCCAGGACTCACCATCAGGGTTCTGGGGCCTTGTGGGGGAGGGCTGTGGCCAATATGTATCTATAAGCTGCCACTCCAGCCCCAGGACCCACCATCATGGGTTGAGCCATCATTCCTCGCACATAGGCGATGTCATTCCAACGCACCAAGAAACAGCCACTCCAGCCACAGGACCCGTCATCAGGGTTCTGGGGCCATGTTACAGGCAGGGAGGTCTGTGACCAATATGTATCTAGAAGCTGCCACTCTAGCCCCAGGACCCACCGTCATGGGTCTGGGGCCATCATTCCTCGCACAGAGGCGATGTCGTTCCAACGCAACAAGAAACAGCCACTCCAACTCCAGGACCCATTGTCGGGGTTCTGGGGCCAACTTACAGGCAGGGAGGGCTGTGTCCAATATTTATCTAGAAGCTGCCACTCTAGCCCCAGGACCCACTGTCATGGGTCTGGGGCCATCATTCCTCGCACAGAGGCGATGTCATTCCAATGCAACAAGAAACAGCCACTCAAGCCCCAGGACCCGCCGCCAGGCTTCTGGGGCCAAGTTACATGCAGGGGTCAGGGGGGCTGTGGCCAATATCTTTAAGCTGCCACTCTTGCCCTAGGATCCATCGTCATGGGTCTAGGGCCATCATTTCTTTCACAGAGAGCCTTTTTCCAAATGCCCGAACTGAAGCGAACATGACAAAACCGAACAGCCGAACCCAAATGCAGAGAATGGACCGAACCGAATGGGCAAACCGAACCGGACCGAACCAAAAGGCCAAACCCAAACTGCGACCTGTTCGCCCATCCCTAAATGCGATTCGGATGTTCAGAGTTTGGACCAAACTCGGTCTGTTCAGACGTCCGAAGCGAACGTCTGAACTGAACTCTCGAACGACCGAACAGTTCGGTCGTGTTCAGATGAGTTTGGATGAGTTATGGGGTGGGAAAAACGTCTTTCCGTGGCCAAAAATTTGGTTTCAGTTTTGGTTTCACTTCGGTTTCGGTATCGATAGCGCTATTTTTGAATGTTCGGCCAAACCGAACTCGGATGAACTGAACCATCAAACCTGAACTTGGGCTTTGAACCGAATGACCGAACGTCCGAACATCCAAACCTCGTTCTGTTCTCCCATCCCTAGAGGGCACTGCAACCCTTTATACTGCATGGCTGGACTGCTTGACTCTGGTTCTGTGTTAGCTATTGCTCTGTCAGGGTGCATTTACAGAATCTACTGGTGCTTGCACTAAAAATCCCCCCAAATATATCCCTACCACCTTACCTTTCCAATCCTTATTCCTTACCCTTACATTAATTTTACCTTTTTTCTTACCCTGCCTGTCTCTCCCTGTACCTAGATAGATAGATAGATAGATTTCCATCCCCTGACTGTCTCCCCCTGTCCATATATTATTCCGAGTTCCCCAATCCAGTCATCCTCCTCCTATTTCACCCATCCAACCCATTTACATCCGTATTATCATTTATTTAGATTATATTAGACAGTTTTAGCTGTTATTTTTATTTTTTACTCATCCCTGTGTTCTGTCTCTCCCTACCTTCCACTGAATACATTCCCTTCCCCTGCTTTTTTAAATTTATTAGAGTTTTTGTACCCCTCCTTGTGTTGTTGTGAGCTATCTGTGTTCCCCCCATCCCTGTGTAAAAGTGTGTGTGTGTGTGTGTGTATATATATATATATATATAGAGAGAGAGAGATTATAGTAGTTAGGTAGGAGTTAGTTATTAGTTATTACAGTTAAGTTAGCTTAGTTATAGTTTATAGAGATCAGTGATTCAGTTTTAAAGTGTGTTTGTAGGACTAGGTGTTAGATATTCCATTATTTAGTTCCATTGGTTTTATAATAGTTAGATAGTTAATAGCAGTTAGATTTAGTGTAATATATATATATAATATTAGATGAAAAAAAAATATATTTTTTTAAAAATAAAATATTTGTGCATTCTTTTTGTGGGAGAAATGGAGAAGGGAGGTAGGAGAGGGCGACGCCGGTCTGCTGCCCGCAAGCTAGGCAATGAGGCACATGGCAGAGGTGGCAGGGGCTGTGCCAGCAGAGTGCCAGCAGGCAGAAACAGCAGCCCATCACCATGCCCCAAGCTGCGTAGGCCTGATTGTAGGTCTTTCTCTCCAAGCACTAGTGGCACTAGTGCTCCCAGTGGCACTAGGGGCCAGGGGGTTAGGTGTCGTCTCCTGGCAGCATCCTCCACTGCCACGCAGGGCACTGCAATGTCACCTTGCAGGTGACTGAGGCTGTCTCATCTGCAGCTGCAGGTGCAGGTAACACAGTGCCTGAAGCTCCTCAGGGGTCACCATTGTCCCCCGACTCCCCCATAATTATAGAGGAAATCCCCCAAAGCAGTCCAGGGATGATGGATCTCACCCCGGCTGCTAGAGGCAGGGCTCAATCCCTGGGCAATGGAAGAAGGGAGTGTAGCAGCAGCAACAGCAGCTATAAGGGGCAGGGGGAGAGTGCTGCTCAGAGTGGGAGCAGCATGGGGAGTCCAGCAGCCTCCGTCACTCTGTTTGGGGATGGGGACAGTGATTCAGAGATTTCTGTGGAGGAGGTCTCTGTATCTGGTGCTGCTGAGGTGATGACTGTCCCTCAACGAGCTGTGTCACCATGTCCTGCCCCTCCCAGGAGTGTGTCACCCGGTGCAAGCCAGAAGGCAGGAGGGGCTAAAAAATCATGGGTCTGGGAGAATTTTAAGGTGTAGGCAGATGATCCATGGGAGTGGACTTTGTGCAATAAAGTGGTGAAGCATTGGCAGGTGCTCACAAACCTGGGGACAACAGCCAGGTCGAGGCACCTGAAATCATGCCACAGTGCTGCAATGCTAAGTGGGGAGGCAGGGTCAGTGGATCGTAGTGGGTTCCCAACCCAAGCGGCTAGTCGTCCGCCTCCTTCATTGGGCAACCATCCTGCTCCAGCGGCTGCATCTAGCAGCAGGAGCAGTATCGCTGCTACAGGGGAGCAGCAGGGGCAGCAGCCTCACCAGCAGCGTCAGCCCACAATGGAGGACCAGGGGTGGGGGCATCTGCCAAGGCCATCGGCAGCTGGAGGGCAGCATGGCTTTCAAGAGAAATCCACATGCCTGTTAGGTGAGATGATCACTGTTGATGGCCAGCCCTTCTCCATTGTCAGGACACTGGGTTTAAGTGGCTGATGGGGTTCCTGGCCCCACAGTACTGTCCTGCAACACCCTGAGTCGTACGGTGGTGTCAGCCCTGTAAAGGGCTTTGAAGGAGCGGGTGAAGGAACAGCTGTCAGGGACTGGGGGTGCCACTGTCCATTTCACCACTGACCTGTGGTCCAGCTGGAATGCCCAGCACGCGTACCTGGCAGTGACAGCGCACTCATGGCAGTACCCAGAGTTGGAATTTGACAGTGGCATGAGGGGTCCTGAAGCAGGGTATAGGTGGGCCCTGCTTCAGGTGGAAGTGATGGACTTCCCCCACACTGCCAGGAACATAGAGGCAGCTCTGAATGGTAGGGGAGTGGGTCATGCCAGGTGCACCGTTCACCCTGGGGTGTGTGGTACTGATAATGCGGCCAATATACTCAAGACAGTCTGCGATGGGGGCTTCATGAGCATCCCTTGCGCCGCACACACCCTCCACCTGGTGGCCAAGGATGCTCTGGGATTGGGAGATAAGGGGATTGGGGAAGGCACCCTTAGATCCCATATCCAGCGGGGGAGGGAGCTGTCTTTGTTCTTTAATCGCAGTGTGAAGGGCAGTGAACTCCTCAGGACCAAGCAGAAAAACCAAGGCTTCCCAGTGCACCAGCTGGTGCAGGATGTCTCCACCAGGTGGAATTCTACCTTCCTGATGCTTGAGTGGCTTGTGGAGCAGAAAGCCGCCTTGCATCAGGTGCAATTGGACACAGACAGCGGGGCACCTCCAGGCTTCAATGGAGTGGAATGGGAGATCCTCTCCCAGACGGTCTTCATTCTGTGACAATTCCTGGAAGTGATGGAGACCATCAGCTCCTCCATGGCCACAATCAGCCAGGTGACCCCTCTGGTCCAGAGTCTCCACCGGAGGGCCATAATCCTGCAGGGGCAGGATTATGGCCCTCGGGGCAAGAAGCTGGGGGCTGAGGTGGTTGGGCTGGCGCTGAAGCTCAAGACAGGCCTGAAGGTGAGGTTTGATGAGCTCCTGCTGTGGGGGGAATATGTTTTGGGAACAATGCTGGACCCCAGGGTCAAGGGCAGTGTGGCACACAAGTCATCCCTCTGGAAGGATGATTTTGTGGGGAGGGTCTGGAAGGCAGAGCGGGCTCTTGAGAGTGTGCGGCAGCAGAAGCAGCAGGATGCCCCTGGGGATGGTGGGGGTGGTAGTAGTCTCCCCTTTCAGTCAGCGGGGTCTATCCCTGCCTCTAGGCCTAGCGGTAGAAGCAGCAGCAGCAGGATCAGCAGCAGTAGCAGCACCCCTACTGCCAGCAGCTCCTCCTCTGCGCAGCTCACTCTGGGGGGCATGGGGCCCAGCACAAAAGGGCAGACAGCATGGCTGAGCATAGTGCAGGTGGTGGTGCCCAGGGACAGCTACGAGAGGTAGTACAATGGCACCTCAGCAGCAGTCGAGACCTACCTGGATGAGGAGCTGTGCATCGATCCTAGCAGCGATCCCTTGGCCTACTGGGCCGGCAAGACTGACGTGTGGCTGGCCCTGTCCAAAGTGGCCAGGGGATTATTGTCCTGCACTTCAACCAGTGTCCCCAGTGAGCAGGTGTTCTCTGTGGTGGGGGACATTTGCTCCCCACACCGCCTGAGACTGGGGGCCAAGTTGGTGGAGCAGCTGTTGTTCCTAAAGGTGAACCTTCCACTGTTGGGATTCCCTGAGATGCCCCTGGACAAGGAGTGATGGTGCAGTGGCACACGCCATCCCATGCCACGGTCAGTTGGGATGGGGCTTCTCCTCCTCAATCTAGGTTAGGGCTACTGCTCCTATGCTGCTGAGGTGCTGTCCCTCCCTCCCAATGCCTGGCACCTGCCCTGCTCCCACCTCTCTCTCTCTCATACTAGACGGCCTCGGCTACCTTATCTGACTGACTTCATGGTGCAGGGTGGCATTGGAAAACAAACTGTAAAACTGCCAGCTGGCCTATGGCTACACAATCTCGGCCTGCCTATATGACGCTGACTGGCTCTCGTTCTCTCGCGCTGCAAGTCTTTGCTAGCCTATCTGAATGCCCTGCTGCCAATGTCCCAGACTGCCCAAGCCCTACTGCATCCTATTCCACCGTGCCTGTCTTCCCGCCTGCCCAGGTTGCAAAGCTCGAACCCTGCCTCAGTCTGCCTGACTGCCACTCATGCCATGCCACCTGACTTCCTGCCCCGGCAACCAATGTCTTCTGCTGCTAGTGCCAATGACCCTGAGGCCTATATGCTGTCTGTGCCAAGGGTTCTGTACCCTGGCAACCCACTGTCTGCTGGTGCAAATGGCCCCAGGCAACCTGCTGCTGCCAAAGGCCCCCACCCACCGGGCCCATAAAAATGCTATTTGTGCAAAGGGTTCTGTACCCTTGCAACCAACAATCCACTGTCTAACCACCAGCACCCACCGCCCACTGCCAAGGAGCCTGTATCTCTTTCTCTCTGGCACACCCACACAGACATAAGCCCTGCCCTTCCTGGGGGGCTGTCTGCAAGTTGAGACCCTGCTGCTGGCACATGTTGAGGTCAATGTACCTTATCTACACTACATGTGGTGCCAGGTGCTTCTGGTAGGGATCTACAAGCTGTTTGAGATTCTGTGCCTGCCTGTGTGCATTCCTGTACCTGCTGCTACCACCTATCGCTTGATTGAATGAATAATTGTGCCCAACCATGCGCTAATTCTAGGGACATAATTATCATTAAACTCACATAGGCTGTCATTCCATTGTACCTAAATCAGTCATGCCCGCCCATCCCAGGAACCATCAACAAGATTCTGGGGCCATCATTCCAGTCACTGGGGGATGCATTCCATTCCACTGAATCCAGAAGCCCGGTGCCCACACGCCAGCGGTGCCCCCCCAAACAGCCTACTCCTCTGCACCACCCATGGATGCCCGCTGAAGCTGCTGGAAATACAAGCCCCTCCAACCACCAGCTCCCGCCACCTGCTGCCAAGGAGCCTGTCTCTCTTTCTTTCTGGCACACCCACACAGACACAAGCCCTGCCCCTCCTGGGGGGCTGTCTGCAAGTTGAAACCCTGCTGCTTCCTGGCACATCTTTGGGTTAATACCTTAACTATGCTACATGTGGAACCAGCCAGATGCTGCTGGTAGGGATCAACAAGCTGTATGAGATTCTGCCACCTGCCTTCCAGAACTTCAGCACATAGGGATAAAAGATTGGACAGGTCTAACGAAGCTCGTAACAAGAAATATAACAACTTTTATTAAAACTATTTAAACAAACAACAACAACAAAACAACAAAAATATTATGAAACCAAAACCAAATATTTAAAGGAAAATTATAAAGGAAACTATTAGTCTCTGGGCCTGTCCCCCAGGACTTGGGGGAAAGACAGAAGGTGTTGAGGCACAGCACAGGACTGAGGGGCAGTCACCTGGTCCTCTTCAACCTTATAGCCGTGGGAGACAGCAAACTCCACGGCCCCTTCCACGGGCCAATGCCACCTGGAGACTGCCTGTGACGGTACAGTTCCAGGCATTCCATCTCAGTGGAGACGTACTGGGCGTACGCTTCCTCCTTCTTTTTCTCCACCTCGAGCACCTGGAACTTTTCTATTACGTGGTTCTCCAGGCAGCGTAAGCCCTTCATAATTTGGCGGACAGGCCTCTCAAGTTTGACCCGAAAGGGCTTGGCCACAGCAGACTCCCGGGGTCCTGGGGAATCCACATCGGGGCTGGAGGGGGGGGAAAGGGGTTACATGCCAGTGCTTCCGAGTTGCCTTCCCCCCCCTTCTTCTGGTGCTGAGGCTCCATGGCCATGCCAGAGTCCTCCTGCTGCCTCACCATCAGGTCATGGAGCTTTTCAATATGGGCAATGAGCCCCGATGTGGTCCTCTCTCTGCCTTTTGATTCTTTTGCCGCAGATCTAAAGAGCATAAAAAGATAGGAACATAAGAAGTGACATACTGTGTCAGACCAATGGTCTGTCAAGCCCTGCCTGCATTCTGTCTCCATAAGTGGGTGGATTGGGTGGCCAATCTCTCTCCGCAGGGGGACTTCCATTCCTAACAGGTCATAGGGAAATCCATTCCCTGTTGTTCCAGTCCCCGTGCCTTACCTTGCATATGGCGATTCTGTCGCCCATCTCATAAAAGCTCCAGACATCTGACCTTCTCCGCTGAATGTCTGGGGGTGTCACTGGCAACCTCCACCTAGGGGTCCTCCTTGGCCTGGCACCAGTGCTGGGGCTGGCATCTGATTCCTCTCTGAAATGGGAACACATTAAGAACACCAAAGTAATATCATGCATTTATGATGATGCCTCTAGTCCTCCCTCCTTGGGGTGCTTGGGATGGCAATGGAGAGACCCTGTCTGGCACATGCAAATCCTGCCCTCCTTGGGGTGCNAGGGGATTCTAGGGAATGGGATGGCAAATGGAGAGACCCTGGCTGGCACGTGCAAATCCTGCCCTTATTTTGGGGTGTGTAGGGAATGGGATGGCAACTGGAGAGTGGAGACCCTTGCTAACCTGGCACATGTTTGGGTGGAGGTGCTGCTCGTGTTCATGCCTGATTGCTGGAAGAGCCCCACACACTACAGTACCCTCTCTCTCTGTGGCAGACATCCACTGCTACCCAATGATGCCCACTGTTTGTGCCTGACTGATGCCCACCACCCACGCACCCACCCACATGCCAGTGAGCTCACTCTAATGGATAGAGTCTTTCTTGTCCTAAAGGGAAAAAAAAGGTTACAAACCTGACAGCACCTCCTGTGCCCGCCGTTTGCTCCTCATCCGAGAACATGGCCACCACTACCAAAGGTCCAGGGGCAGCAACCTCTTCCTCCTCCTCCTCTCAGAGCACCACGTTGGCCCCCAGCAGTGGCATCAGCACAACAACCTTCTTCATTTTTTTTAAACACGCAGCCAAGCCAACCAAAACACACAGTCAGTCACCCACCACACACCAACACTCACCAACCAGCCAAACAACACAGCCAAACCAAACACAAACAGCCAAAATACATGAACCGAACAACCACCCAGCCAAACACACACACTCTCACCACACAGCTTCGCACGCACTTGAATTTCCGGTTTCCAGCACGATCACGCACTCTCGCAATACTTTTTCCGAACGCCCGAACTGAACACAACCGAACTGAATGTCCAAACCCGAACTCGGCGAACGACCCGGATGTCCAAACCGAATGCACTAACCGAACCGAATGGACAAGCCCAAACCACAACCTGTTTGCACATCCCTATTATTTACCCTCTCAAATAGTACTAAGACTAGGGGGACATTCCATGAAACTAACAGGTAGCACATTTAAAACAATTAAAAAAGTATTTTTTCACTCAACACATAATTAAGTTGTGAAATTTACCAGAATATGTGGTCAGGGCCAGTAGCATAACTGGGTTTAAGAAAGGGTTGGATAAGTTTCTGGAGGAGAGGTTCATTAGTAGCTATTAGTCAGGTAGGTTTGGGGAATGTAATCTCTTACATTCCCCGAGCTGGAAGTGAACAGCAGGGAATGGATTGCCCCATAGTGACCTGTTGGGTACTTCTCTAAGCAACCAAGGTTGGCCCTGTTGGAGACAGGTGCTGGGCTCAATGGACCATTGGTCTGACTCTGAACCAGTATGGCACTTCTTATGTTCTTATGTAATAAAGCTGAAGGTACTAGAGATTACCCTAATGCAGTGGTTTTCCCTAGCTGCTTCTGCCCCAAACGTGTATAAAACAGGATGTGCTTCAAACTGGGATGAGGAACCTTTTCCCTCCTGCAGATCACTCTGAAAAATTAGTACATGCTCTGTGAACCAGGTAGGGGAATAGGGTTGTGGTAGGGGACTGTGCATACTTATCATAGGAGCTTTTGAGTGGTGGTAGGTTTTGGTTTAAAATACAGGTGCACAGGCAGCCACTGGAATAAACTACTACTACTACTACTACTAATTATCATTTCTAAAGCGTTACTAGTCATACGCAGTGCTGTATAAAAGTTTAAAGAATAAAAAAAAGTTTATTCTCATCTCTGAAGTAGGATAGTTGTTTCAAGTACATAAATAGTAACATAACAAAGCAAAACCCACAGCACAGCAACTGCCTCTGAGAAGGTTGTCTTTTATCATAGAAGCTTTGTTACTATTGTTTCCTCTTGAGCAAGTCACCTCACAGGAAAGGCATTTAAGCCTCAACCTAGTAGCTACCAGTTGTCAGTATTTAGAGTCTTCAGCCCAAGCAGAGAGTGAAAGAAGAAGAGTGAAAAGCAAAGGAAAAATCAAACACCTACACGTTAAACAAACAGGTGCTGTAACAGCACATACAGACAAACAGGATTAACTTACACACTCTTTTCATAGGCCATTCACTCTCATGCTCTCCATACATATAACACTCAGGTGGAATATATGCTGGGAGAGGGAAGGAGAAAAACAAAGGAAAGGGACAATAAACCCTGTCACATGATGGGGTCTGTGCCATAGAGCCATCCTCTGTCCTTGAGTTAACGTCCTCATCTCTGGTCCCTACCACCACCTCACCACTCTCTCTCAGGGCGCTTTAAAACGAGACAAAATTTGCAGCTGATCCTTTAAACAGCCGCCTTTCTTCCTGTTTGTTTAAATACTTCACGTGGTTTGCAGTCGTGTCTTTTGCACATCACACCGGCCCTGGAATCCTTCCCCCTCACATCCCATCAGCGATCTGCCATATTTCAAGGTAGTGAGACAGCAGTCTCACTACCTTGCAAGTGCTTGTTTAAAAGTGCCTTCAAAGTTTGAAGATAGGGACTATATAAATGGGTCAATCCAGAAAGTAGAAAGGGCAAACCAGAAAACTCACACCAACAGTAGCCAGAGTTGTCAGGCTTCAATGTGTGCTAACAAATGTGACAGTGGCTTGCTTTGGCCCATAAGCCACTCACATCTCTGTTGATGCCCCTAGCTTGTTAACATTCCGGCGAAGTTGTAAGCCCTGGCTGTTCGCCCAGGCCTTTGGGAGGGAGGGTGGGTAGGGCAGGGCGTTTTTAGCTCCCCCACCTACGTTGGTTTATACTGTTTCTTAGTCCTGTTTTAATATTTTATATTATTGATGAGAATTTTACTGGTTTTTATTGTATTTTAATGTTGGAAGCCACCCCGAGCTGCATGGCAGGAGGGGCGGGGTATAAATTTATGAAAATAAAATAAATAAAATAAATGTTCACCAGGGATTGTTCCCAGGTGTGTCAGAGGTAGGGATGGGCGAACGCGGTTTGGATGTTCGGAGTTCGGACTGAACTTGGTCTGTTCAGATGTCTGAACAAAATTTCTGAACCGAACTCTCAAATGACCGAACAGTTCTGTTGTGTTTGGATGAGTTCGGGGGCAGGAAAAATGTCTTTTCAGGGGAAGGGAATTAAGTTTTGGTTTCATTTCAGTTTCAGTTTCGATAGTGCTATTTTGGGGGGATGGGCGAATGCGGTTCGGATGTTCGGAGTTCGGACTGAACTTGAATAGTTTTATTGACCAAACCAAATGTGAGAACCAAACTTGGATTTGAACATTCAGTTCGGATGTGTTCGGTGAGTTCGGAATTGAATTTCCATTGGTTTCAATGTAAAACACATTATCGGCTGTACCTTTTTTGTTTTTTATGCTATATGGCTGAAAATTGGAGTTCCTATACCTCCAACAGAAATCATTATGTGTATTAAATTTCAAAACAAGTGAATAAAGGCATCCGATTTTAGAAGCAGTTGAATTATTGTATTTTGCAATATTCCACATATACATTCTTAGCTGTAACTTCTTTGTCTCACATCTAATGTAGGAGAAACTTGTCCAATTTTTACCCCTTCCAATGTTTACTATCTTTGCCAAATTACAGAAGGATTTGAAAAAGGGCCTTGGTGGTATAAGCAATTAACATATAAATGTGTGTCTGACTATAACATCTTTGCAATTCAATCAGTGTACTTGAAATTTGGCCAGGCTATATATTTCACTTTCATGATTATCTCTGCCAAATATCAGAAAGATTTTGTAAAGGGTCCCAATTTTATATGCCTGTACAACATATGTAGAGAAGGGGCCTATGCCTGGGGATTCTCTTATGTCACTGTGGTATAAGATCGGTTTGTGATGCCAATTGGCCAACAGAAATGTCAACCAAATATCCTCATTCTGTGCTGGGACCATCCCAACATATCTCCCCCACTTGTTTCGGGAAGTCAGAAGCATTGGTTTAGGAAAGAGTCAATAGAGATTCTCTTATGTTATTTATTTATTTATTTATTTATTTATTT
>QEPC01013781.1:833902-863365 GCA_003113815.1 Sphenodon punctatus | reverse complement strand
CATTTGCTGAAATGGCAGGAAAGGTATTTGATACATTCTTGCCAAATATCCTGTAAACAGAATGGAATATCAAAATGTTACAGCTGGAAATGTATTTTCAGGTTAATGTCTTATACCCTTGGGACCCTTTGTCCACTCTTTCTGAAAATTGGCAGAAGTATTAAGCATATGGAGGGACATAATATGCACAATTTTCATGAACATTAGATACAAGATAAAGAAGTTGTAGCCATGAATGTGTATGGAGCTTTTCCTAAAATCACAACATCCAATTGCTTCTGAAATCAGTTCCCTTTATCTAATTGTTCCCTCCATTGGGGGTACAATCTTCCCAACTTTCATCAAAATTGAATAATAAACAAAAATGTTATAGCTGGAAATATGTTTTTCAGTTTTTTCCCTTTATTTAAAAAACCAAATGTTATTTTCAGTTCCCGATTGCACCAAACTAAAGACCGAACCAAGCCCGACCAAACTGAACACCGAATCTGAACTGAAATTTTGACCCGAACCACCAAACAACCGAACATCCGAACCTGGTTCTGTTCGCACATCCCTACTATTTTTGACTGTTCGGCCAACCCGAACTCAGCTGAACTGAACCATTGAACCCGAACTCGGGTTTCGAACTGAACGACCAAATATCTGAACATCCGAACCGCATTCTCTTTACCCATCCATAGTCAGTGGTGAGCCCTGGCTATGATCCTGGAGACCTGTGAGATCATAGCCCAGGCTATCATCCACCTGATTTGACCAAAGCAGGCCACAGTGGGCTATAATGTTTGTTATTGCCCACTATAACCTGGCCTGGATTAGTTCCACCATGTCCAGCCACCATGGTGGCTGTCATTGGCCACTATTAGGGATGTGCGAACACGGTTTCGACGTTCGGAGTTTGACCTGAACTTAGCCAGTTCGGATGCCCGAACCGAATGCAGAAACCCCTGAACAGTTCAGTCGCGTTCAGGCACGTTCAGACAGGAAAAACCTGGCTGGCAGGCCCGGGGGGGGCATCTAAGGAGCAAACGTTGGCCCCAGGGATGGAGAGAGGCTTGGACTAGCAGCCAGCCTGCCAAATCACCATCCCTCTTTTCCTCAGACCACTGGCTTCACATTCTGCGATTGGCCATGGGCTAGGCTGCACAGAGACAATGGGGCATGTAGTAAGGTGGGCACAGCAAGTAACAAAAGTAATTGCCCTCCCCCTTCCTATTCATTCTGAGCTAGCCACTGATCCTGTCAGCAGGTGTTTTCAGAAGTCTCCTTCTCCCAGCAGTTTGTGTTCCTCCCAATCCATTGGCATCCTCCTCCTATTTCACCCATTTCCACACATTTATTTCCATAATTTCATTTATTTAGATTAGATTAGATAGATTTAGATGTTATTTTTATTTTTTTACCGCTCCCTTGTGCACCACCCTGAGTCAGGCTGCCACCTATTCAACACCAGACCAAGTAGGGGTGCCAGCCACCAAGCCCTGGCTGGGCCTCTGCCATTGTTCCATCGGTGCCTGGCAGCCTACAATGCCCAGATGAGATGGAGTACCAGCCACCAAGCCCTGTCTGGTCCTCTGCCGCTGCTCCGCCGATGCCTGGCAGCCTGAAATGCCCGGCCCAGTAGGGGTGCCAGCCACCAAGCCCTGGCCAGTTATCTGCTGCTGCTCCCTCAATGCCTGGCATCCTGCAATGCCCATCTGCGTAGGGGTGCCAGCCACCAAGTCCTGGCCGGGCCTTGCCACTGCTCCACTGATGCCTGGCAGCCTGCAACACCTGGCTGAGTAGGAGTGCTAGTCACCAAGTCCTGGCTGGTAGGGATGTGCGAACGCGGTTTGGAAGTTCGGAGTTTGGCCCAAACTCGGCCTGTTCAGATGACTGAACCAAACTTCCAAACTGAACGCTCGAACTTCCGAGCAGTTTGAAAAAATTTGGATGAGTTCGGATGAGTTTGGTGGTGGGAAAAACATGGCTTTGGTCAGGAAAAACGTGAATGGAAGGAGGAGGCAGTTGAGGAGCAGAATACCTGGCACCAGGGGTGGACACCACGGTGGTTTCAGAGCCAAAAATACTGAGACCAAACATTTTTTGGTTTTGGTGCCAAACCAAACTCTGCCAAACCAAACAGCCAAACGTGAACTCGGGTTTTGAACTGAATGTCCAAATGGCATTCTGTTCACCCATCCCTACTGGCTGGGCCTCCGCCGCTGCTCCACCAATGCCTGGCAGCCTGTAACGCCTGGCCAAGTAGGGGTGTCAGAAACCAAGCCCTCTGCTGCTGCTCTGCTGATGCCTGGCAGCCTGCAATGCCCAGCTAAGTAGGGGTGCCAGCCACCAAGTCCTGGCCGGGTCTCTGCCGCTGCTCTGCTGATGCCTGTCAGCCTGCAACAACCGGCTAAGTAGGGGTGCCAGCCACCAAGCCCTGGCCAGACCTCTTCCACTGCTCTGCCAATGCCTGGCAGAATGCAACACCTGGCCGAGTAGGCGTGACAGCCACCAAGCCCTGGCCAGGCCTCTGCTGCTGCTCCACCAATGCCTGGCAATCTGAAATGCCCAGCCAAGTAAGGGTGCCAAGCCAGCCACCAAGCCCCAAGCCTTACCGGTCTCTGCTGCTGCTGCTGTTGCTGCTGCTGCTGCTGCTGCTGCTGCTGCTGCTTCTGCTGCCTCCATTGGGTCTCAGACAGACAGCCATGCCCTCACGGGCACCCCCACGGGCCAAGTGCCAAACCTGCCTGCCCAGGCAACCCAGGGTGCGAAGCCCCAAGCCTTCCCGGTCTCTGCTGCTGCTATGTCTCTGATGGCCTGCCATGCCCCCACGGACACCCTTGGAGTCCCCCAAGCCTCCAGGTGGCCACATTCTCTGAATGTTTGGGGGGGTCCGAAGTCCATGGGACCAAATTGATGAACCCGAACTAAGTTTTCAGGCTGAATGACTGCCATGTGAATCCCGTTCTGTTTGCACATCCTTAGCCACTATGTCTGCCCATCATGGAGGGGGGATGGGGTGCTGGGAGGAGCATGGGGCAGGACAAGCCAGCCACATGTTCTTGTGGTTCCTCGTCCTCTTCAGTGGCCTGGTCACTGGCATGTTGTTCTGCCCGATCTGGTCAGGATTGTGTTGGTGGTGGGTTCCCAACTCATGTTGGGTTGCAACAGCAGCGCTCTGCCATCACTTCTGTTAACACCCTCTGACAGGAGTTCTGGAGTAGTAACCACTGCCCAGCTCTCCTGAACCATTGCCTTAGGCCCAAACACTCCTCCCAAAAGGCCTCCCTCACCTGCCTTGATATGTCCCATGTCCATCTCCTGTCTTGTCACACCTCAGCTTCCTGATTGACTGTCAGACATCAAATAAAGCTTTCTGGCAGCACTCTCACTTCTGGTCCCATGCTATCCCTGTTCCTCCTGTCTCCCTGTTCCCCCCATCCAACCTTGCTCCCCTCCTTGGCCTTCCATTTGGATTCCTGGTCCCACATCTGCTCAAGTTCCAGACAACCCTCACCCGTTAGCCCTTACACCTCTATCCCTGGTTTAAAACATCAGATGTCCTGAGTTATCATTAATTTTAATGTCCTTGATGTGTCTTTTATGTTAGCTCTTTGCATACAACATTGTTTGCTTTTCAGTGGAATTAAGAACTGAAACACAAGTTTTGAAGTTTTTTAACCACTCCTTTGCTTGAGCTTTGCGCTTCTCTCTGGACACAGTTTGATGAGTAGGGATGAGGACAATAGGAACTGACATTCATTATGTAAGCAATTCATTAGAACTTATTAACTCAAGCTTTTGCTGCTTATAAGGCTGGCCCTGCATATGAGGAAAGTTAGAAGGAAGTAGATAGGGTTAGCCCCATGGGGAAAAAAAACTAACTGGTGGTAGGAGGAAATGGTAATAGTTTTAAATATTGAAAAGGCTGCCATAAAGAAGGTTCTCGGGGGGTGGGGGGAATACTTTGGTTTGAAGGACTACACAATAGCAGAGATGTATTAATTTCTACATTTTTCAGAACAGTGAATACAATGAAACTTAAACACTACAAATTAGGGAAATGAAAAGTTAAGGTTAGGTCTAAGTCATTACTGCCATCTGATTCTCTTTTGGTGGTACAGCTCTTCCAGTGCCTTTGATGCTTTGCTTATCTATTAGGAGCATGCAATTCGTTTTTGATTTATTTAATTATTAAAATGAATGATAGCCTGTTCGTTTAATTAAAATACACAAATGGCTGGCCATGGTAATGAAAATGGATGGACAAAAACAAGGGGGGAAAGCATCCGTTTTCATTACCAAAATAAAAAATCACTGTGGTAGAGTGGCCATTTGCACATGTACAGTGATATTTTTAATTTTATTTTTAATAAAATTAATGTTGGGGGTGGGACCTCAAAATAACAAAAACTAACATTTTCCTTTATGACACTCCCCCCATAAAAAAACAAAGGTTTTTTTTGTAAACAAAAAACAACAACAAAAATGAATGGGGTGCCTGCTTCACTCCCCTATTATCTATATCCTCCCCTGTATTACAGTTGCCTAATAATAGGAGTGCTGACGCCCTGATCAGAAGAAATATGTAACCCTGCATAACTACCCTTTACCCTGAGAGTTAGGAGCAAGTGTGATGTAGCGGGCAAGGTCATACCAAGGATAGTTCAGGGTTATGCTGAGGGTACTAGACTTTTGCTAGATCTTGGAGGGGTGGGGGTGTAAACTGACTCGGAGCTTAATGCGTGGATGAACACTCAGGAGGAAGAAGTTAACCTTTCTGTAACTTCCCTGAAATCCCCACAGTGCATAGTATCAAATGCCAGAGAATTGCACCCTGGGGTAGGTTTCCTCACACAAGGTGTCAGAAGTAAAGGAGGCAGGTACCTCAGAGGATAAGTGTATGTGAACACTCCATCCTGGGGTAATAACCCCCAAAGGTATATTACTCCACCGGGGTAATAACCCCCAAAGGTATATTCTCATATAGTTAGAGTGTTTGTCAGTGTAGAGGCAAAAAACCACTAAATGCAGATTTTCAACTCCTCAATAAGCAGAAGCCACTTATAAAATGAGCAAAACAGGTGCTTTAGGACCATATGTAATTTATAAGCATATAAAAATAGTAGCATAAGATGGCAGAGTCATAAAATGGTAGGTGGGCTAATATTCTCCAAGGAAACATTCCAGTGGCACTTAGTGGGTGTAAGAAGTGTTGGAATAGCACCATCTGCTAAAGCAACTGTTGCTGCTATTGTAGCGTCTGCCCTTTGACTTTCCAGTTGCCATAGTTTGCAAATGGAGTTCAAAGCAATTCGTTTTTGTTTAAATATAGTTCCCTTACTTTAACTGAGAATTCATTTTACCACCACTTGTCTCAGAAACTAGGTATACCTAGTGCTGTAAGAACACTATTAGAGTATCTTTGTGATGGGTTTTTTTTCCTTTCATTTTAGTTGGCAAGTGCTTTGTTCCATTCCAACTTGATATTCTCATGTCCTAATCAAATACTGATTATATAGGGATGAACCAGTGTACTTTATGCCACAGCCCAGATTGCTGAGCTTCAGAAGATTTATCCACATTGCAAGTTTCTTTGCTGATGACATATAACTCCCTTTTTGCTAGTTTTCTCACTTTATTAGCACATGTTAATCTTAAGGCTCTGGAGTTAGTAGTATGGGATATATAAAACCTATTAGGAAGTTTGGTTTCATTACAAGAGAAAGTGCGTGAAAGTTTTCACAAAAAAGAAGATATTAAAAACACTGTTGCTTTTCTCCAGTTGCAACACAAAGATAGGTTTGGCCAAATGCTACTTTCAGTAATGCTGACTTCAAATGGTACTTCTAATAACACAAATTCAGAATAATTCCAATAAAGCCAATAAAGTTTCTTCAATCTTAATGCAAGTTACTGAGAATAAATTGCATACTATTTACTCTAAAATACACTTTGTACATTAAAAAACTTCCTCCTTTGCCATTTACACTAGTTTTTGTTGCATTTTTACTTGGTATATGAAATGCACTAAGTCCATATCACTCTACAATCAAGTTTTATTTCTTCAGTTTTCCTTCGAGCAAAATGGAAAAATGATATATCATATAACAAATACACTGCAACCTTCTTATCAGTGTTTTTAAATGGGATGCTACCACAGGTGGCCATGCTTACTCTGGCATGGCCACACATGATGGTGTCATATTTGTGCCCACCTGCCAGATGTTTGCTGCAGGTGGGAGCAAACATATCCTAGACTGTGGCAGGATTAACTCTGGGTTGTGTGCTGGGATCCCTGTCAGCGCACAACTCGGAGTCAGCCTTGCCATAGTCCGGGGAAGCCTTCCATGGACCATGGTAGAGCGGGCCATCACATCTGATGGTCCGCTCTACCTAACTCTGGCTGGTGGCCGAAGCTTTTCAGGGCGGATGCAGCAACCTCATAGGCTGCCACACTCAATTGTCAGGGAGGAGGGCAGACCGTGCTGGCAGATGTCCACATGTCCCCTGCCCTCTCCCTGTCCCCTCCCCCGTCACCATCATATTTGTTCGGCGGCTGGACTAGATCCTGCCTGAGGTGATCTCTCACCCTGGGCAGGATCAAAGCATGGTGGCAACTAGCACCATCACATATGAAAATACCTTATAACACGATATTTGGGAGCCATTCTTCACATTATATTATAACCGACTTTACGTTATGAAGAGGGTGCTTTGTACATTATTATTATTCATTATTTATTTAGCACAAGCAATATACCTGGTACCAGCAATATACCTGGTACTGAACAATCATTAGTTAGAGACAGGTCTCTGACTCAGGGGTCTTACAATCTAGGAGAGATGACGAGGGGAAGGAGGAGAACCTAGAGAGAGACAGGGAGAACTTCACGTAGATGAGGATTTGCAGGTGCATGTACTTAGCAAACTTATACGGGAGAAGGAGACCATGAATTACTGAGGGAGGGATGGGGGATCAGTAAGTAGTCTGTAGGAGTGAGGAACTAGGGAAAGGCTGAGCTGTACATGTAAAAACTATTTGCAATGTAACGTTAGGAGCTATCTTTCACTCCATGTTATGTCGCTCTCTGTTTGGACAGAACTTTTTGGAGTGCTCCCTGACACTTAATTAATTGTAATATAATGCCAAAATGTAATTACATTACAGCCAAAATACCCAATAGAGTTATACAAAACCATTAACCTATCTAAAATCAATATCAAAATTTCAGTATAATCACTAAAATTACCATTACATACTATTTTTATTTAATGTTACTATTTAAAATAAGAATAATACAAACTGCAACTCTGTTAAATTAATTACATTTCATGGCAACAACAGAACTAATGTTGCCTTTGAATATTTTAAAATGCAGAAAATATTAATTAATAATGTATGTCTTCCAAATCCAGGTTTGTCGGTTTCTATTTAAACTTACAAAACCAGGATGCTAGTATAGCAGTACATGAGTGCCCTGCCATAATGGTTTATAAGGTTTGTAATTGTGGATAAGGTATTGGACTTGGGAGACCAGAGTTCAGATTCTGCCTCAAAGCTACTATTGAAAACTCACTGGATGGTGAATAAGATAAGGATTACAAAGCACTTTAAATACTGAATGTGCTATATAAATAAGTGAATTTATCTTTAGTGGGATGTGCACCAGGCCCCCATGTTGTTTTTTGTTGTTATCGTTATTAATAACAATGTCATTTTTGTTATCATTGTCATTATTGGTATCGGTATAATTTCAAACAAAGTTTTTATTTTTGGTATCAGTATCAATTCCCATGCGCAAATATTTATACAATAAGAACTATCTATTATCTAATCAATTATCTATATAACTATTCTAATCTAATATATAGATTAGATTAGAATATATATATATATATATATATAAAATGTACAGGGGGGGAGAAGGGCAGGGAAAGGAAGAAGGTAAAATGTAGTGTGGGAAGGAAAGGTATTGGTAATGCAATGAGGGCTAGGGAGGATTTTATGTGTGGAAGTACCACAGTTCTGTAAATGCAACCTGAGAAGCAGAGCTCAGAACGGAGAGAAAAAGTTTGGCCCTCCCATTATAAAGGGTTGCAGTGCCCTCCCCCAGAGTCCCCCTGATTGGTCATGGGAGGCAGCAGGCACTGAGCAATCACATAGTACCATGAAACTGCTGGGTCCTGCTTGTGCTACTCATTGGCCAGCGATACATCCAACAGATACTGCCGAGCTGCTCACCCCTCCCAACACAGGCACAGTTCAAAAGTTCAACCCTGTTTAGGGCTCCAAGATGTCTGCTCCTTCCTCCCCTCTCCACATTTCCCTCCAAAACCCAACTGCCACAGCACTAATAATGACAACGATAACAACATTATTGTTTTTGTTATCTTTGTCGTTATTCTCAATTGCTTTTTTCTTTATTGCAAAGTGAAAATGACAATTTTTGTTGTTATTGTAATAACGAAAATGACATGCACCCCCATAATCTTTAGTATTGTAAAACCTATCAATTTTCCTCTTTTCCTGAGTAGTAGTTACATTTGTCCATAAAAGCCTGTTTATATTTTGAATAATTACCGCAATAGATGAATAAATGAAATCATTTTCTCTTCATCTAAACATTTGGCAATTACCTGGAGATGCTTGACTTAAAATGTCACTTGATGTTACATTAAACTTATTTATACCATCCTGGTATAACTGCCAGGAGTGTTGGTACATCAAGTTGTTGAGTCTAATTGCTTGCTGGAAGGATGTTGAGATGTCTATTATTCAATTTGTTTCAGCAATTGTCACTTAGAGAAACATACTTATAAAGACACGCAACTCACTATAGAACCAGATCACAACAAATGTGTAAGAAGAGTTTGGAGGTAGAATTTACACGACTGCCTTTTTCAATATATGAAAGTGCACAGCTTTGAATATGATTAAAGGGATATCAGTTAGAGCTAGGTGAACTGCAGGAATTAGCTTCATTGTACACAACAACAACAGAAGTCTTTAACAACATAGACCAAAATTTAGAACTGGTTGTAAAACTTGCTCAGATTTTGCCTCTCTGCAATCTCAAAGTCTTCACCGAAGAAGAGGGAGGGAAGAGCCAAATCATATATCACTATATACTACAGCAGAAATATCCCTGCTAAAATGTTTCTATTTAGAGATTAGCAGTTGTCCAAATATCAAAGCCTTTTTCATTTTTGTTTGGTAACTATAGTCTCTGATTCCTGGTTAAAGTGTTGTTGTGGTCACAGACATTATTTTGAACCAATGACACTTTCTTAAGTTTCAGATCTACGTCCTCCATTTGTCACATATGTTAAAATTAGTGATGAAATGTGTGTCTGCTGCCTTCTGTTCCTCTTAGAAGCACATAGAGAACACAGTTCGGGGAGTCAGAGGGTGCTTTCAAATGTGATGATGAAAGGGTTTAGTGTGCTTTTGTGCGGTTTAACCTGGGGGCACCATCACATTGGAATGCACCTGCCAGATGATTGCATGGGCTGGAAGTCCCCAAGTCACAGCCCAGGCTAGCCCCTACCATGGTCAGGATCCTGCTGCCTGACTAGGAGCAGAGCAGACTTTCATGTAGGAAAGCCTATTTTACTCACTGTGGTCTAGAGCACCAGGTCCGGGCACCATGGCAACCATCATTGGCCACCATGGCTGGCTGTCATGGAGGGGAGTGGGCCACTGGGAGCAATGCAGGGGTGGGACCAGGTGAACATGTCCACCTGGCTCCGCACCCTCCTCCATGGTCAGGCCCCCATCATCAGTTCAGGTGCCTGGCTGGATCCCGACCATGGTGCCGATGCAACTCCAGACTGGGTAAGTCCATGGTGGCACTTTGGTGCTGTAACATTAGTTTGGACTCAGAATTTAATTCTACTAGGATTTATAAAGCAGAATTGCTTCGCAGTTTTGTAAAAGCACAGTTTGTCTTTCATATCTCCCAATTAGCTTCCATGGTTAAGAGAGACAAAACCTAATGTGTACAATTATCAAATTTATTCTGGTATCAATGGGTGTAAACACATACCTCAGCTATGGGGGAGGCCCTGCAAGCCCGCTTCACCCATGGGCTTCCCTGTCCATCTGAAGGTAGACATCCAGATGTTGAAGAAGCCCTGCTTGCAGCGCTCTGGTACATCCTGGAGCATTACTAGCACAGCAAGCTCGCCAAACCCAGAGCACCGGCCTGGAGTGGAGCTGCTGTCCATCTGCTCAGAGGTCCCACACAGCAGCTCCACTCTTGGTTGGCCATTGCTCCGGAAACACCATAGAGTTGCAGGTGCCAGCCTAGAACATCAGGTGATTGCCCGCAACTATATGGTGTGTGTTGGGGAGGGGAGGAGGGCATTGAGTGGGTGGACCACAGTCAGGGAATCCAGATGGGGCTGAAAGCTGGTGGGCATGGGGTGGGCTGCCTCCATGTCCATCTAAAAACACTCAATGGGACAGATTGCAGAAGAGTAATTGCCACACATCTGTCAACAAATAAGATGTGAAGAATCACAGCCACATTAGTGATGCAGAAAGGAAGGTGTTATGATTAGACTGTGGGCTGGAACTCTGGAGGCTTCGGTTCATTTTCTGGATTTGCTGCAAACTTTTCAGATACTTGTAGAGTTTGAAGGAACCACAAGGAAATATGACCTTGCATAAATCATCTAATGTCTTCAGAACAGTTCCCCACTTTCAGACTGGAGAAATACTTCCTAGAGATGTGTGAACGCAGTTCGGAAGTTCGGAGTTTGGCCTGAACTCGGTCCGTTCGGATGACCGAATTTGAACCCGAACCTGAACCGAACCCAATACCGAACTCTGAAACGACCAAATAGTTTGGTCGGTTCGGATCGAGT
The DNA here is from genome assembly GCA_003113815.1 of Sphenodon punctatus. Taxonomy (NCBI): domain Eukaryota; kingdom Metazoa; phylum Chordata; class Lepidosauria; order Sphenodontia; family Sphenodontidae; genus Sphenodon; species Sphenodon punctatus. Next base: position 852,511 of record QEPC01013781.1, on the reverse strand, counting down.
TTGGATGAATTCGGCCAGGAGAAAAACAGTAAAGCACCCGTAAAACATGACCCCTGCTTGACATGGGGTAGGGAGGTGTCAGCTGAGGAACAGACTTCCAAGCACCAGGGGTGGAGAGGCTTGGAGTAGCAGCCAGCCTGCCCAATCACCATCCCTTTTCTCCTCAGACCACTGGCTTTGCAGTCTGCGATTGGCCACGGGCTAGGCTGCACGGAGCCAATGGGGTTTGTGGTGAGGCGGGCACAGCAAGTAACAAAACTCATTGCCCTCCCCCCTTCCAACACCTTCTGAGCTAGTCACTGTACCTGACAGCAGGCGTTTTTCAGAAGACTCCCTCTCCCAGCTGTTTGTGTACCTCCCAGCTCCCCAATCCATTGCCATCCTCCTCCTATTTCACCCATCCAACCCATTTACCTCCATATTATCATTTATTTAAATTATATTAGATAGATGTAGGTGTTATTTTTATTTTTTACCCCTCCCTGTGTTCTTCCTCCCCCCTCCATTGAATCCTTTCCCTCTCCCTCTATATATTCCATCCCTGATTCCCTTCCCCTGTTTTTGGATTTATTTAGAGTAGGATTATTAGATTGATTTAGGTTTCATTTCAATTTTGTACCCCTCCCTGTGTTCTTTGTGTTTTCCCCCCATCCCTGTGTAATATTGTATTAGATAGATACATAGTTGAAGGAGTTAGCTTAGTTATAGAGATAGATAGAGATACTGTTAGTGGCGTGTAGTTATTCAGTTTTGATATTTTAGAGTGTGATTGTAGGACTAGGCCTTTAGATATAATTACTTACATAGATTTTAGAATAGTTAATACTATAGAGTTAGTGTAGATAATATTAGAAAAATTTGAATAAAAAAAAATATATACAAATATTTGTGTGTATTTGGGTTCAGTTTGGAAGTTCGGTTCAGTTGACTGAACTGGTCGAGTTCAATCCGAACTCTGAACTTCCGAACCGCGTTTGCCCATCCCTAAGAGGTGGTGGCAGGGGCCTTGCCAGAGGAGTGGCAGCATGCAGCTGCAGCAGCCAAAGCCCATCACCTGAGACAGGGTTCAGAGGCTCCCAGCAGTGGCACTAGTATGGGGGTAGTTTGGCAGTGTCTCCTGCCAGCGTCCTCCAGTGCCAAGCTGTATATACAAAGAGATTCTGCCACCTGCCAGAAGCAGCACAGAAGGATAAAAAAAAGAGTGGACATGTCAAACAAAGCTGGTAAGGTAACATAACAAATAGAAGGTTTATTACAACATTTTAAACAGCAACACCACTCAACTTTATAAAACCAAAACCAAACATTAATATATATACAAATAAAGGAAACTTAGTCTACTTGGGCCTGTCCCCCGGAACTTAGGGGAAAGGTAGAAGGGGTGCATGAGACCTAGGGGCAAGCACCCCATGCTCTGGCATTTGGTAGCCGTTCTGGAGGACAAAGTCCACTGCCGTGTGCCATCTGGAGACCGACTGGTGGTAGAGTTCCAGGTCAGTCATCTCGGTAGAGACGTATTGGGAGTACGCCTCCACCTTCTGTTTCTCAACCTCCTGGAACTTTTCCACCAGCTGGTTCTCCATGGTGACTGCTTACAGCCATAGGTCATCCACATAGTCCTGGGTTGGCTTCTGGACTGTGGCCCAATAAAAATATTTAAAAATGTAAAACAATTTAAAATTACAATATGTGGGGGAAAACCCCACCCCCTACCCCTTGCAGCGGCCGACTCATGGGTGGACTCCTCAGCGGAGCTGGAGGAGGGGGAAGGGCTTTGATGGCGGTACTTTTGGATTGCCTTCCCCCCCCTTCTTCTGGCAATGATGCTCCACCACGGCCATACCAGAGTCCTGCCGCCTAGTCACTATCTCACCGTGGAGTTTTTCAATATGGGCTATCAGTCCATATGTGGTCCCCTGATGCCCACTGTTTGTGCCTGACTGCCCACCACCCACGCACCCACCTACATGCCAGTAAAAGGGCCTGTGAATGTGACTGCTCTAAGGATAGAGTTTGCTCTAAGGATAGTATTCTTCTTGTCCTCAAAGTAAAAAAAAAAGTTTTCAAACCTGGCAGCACCTCCTGTGCCCAGCTATTGCTCCTCTAACGAGGAGCCGACCTCCACAACCGAAGGTCCAGGGGCAGCCACAGCAACCTCCTCCACCTTCTCCACCGGCTCTGCCACCTTGGCTTTCTTCCACTCCCCCCTGTTACGAGTCACCCTCTTCATTTTTTTTTCAAAGTCCCACACAAACACAGCTAAACAAAACAGTAAACACACACACAAAGTCACCAACCACAACCAACCAAAACAACACAGCCAAACCAAACCAACACATAGCCAAACAACAGCACACCACACAGCCAGCCACACCACACATGCTCTCTCTCCACACAAGCTCTGCACACACTCGAATTTCCGATTTCCGGTTTCTGACGCGATCACATGATACCTAGACTAAAACCGATTTCCAAACAGCTGAACCAAACTGAACGCCACAGAACTGAATGACCGAACCTGAACCTGGTCCCCGAACTGAACGACCGAACCTGGCTCCCGAACGGAATGACCAAACAACTGAACCGCGATCTGTTCGCACATCCCTAATACTTCCTCTCACTATAGTGTTGATCCTTCTTGATTTTGAGGCCCACTGATGTCTACCCATGCAAATATCTAATTTTAGAAACATGAAGAGTTATTCAAATCAATCAGAATTTAAAGCAAATGTTTTGCTACAAGGAGGTGCATGGAATAAGGCCACTACCTATTCACAAACAGGCTTTTCAGTTCTCATTTTAATTTCAGAGAGAACTTAACTGCAAGAATTTACTCAGCTGATATAGGTGTTACTCTGAGTTTACTCCTATAGAGGTCAAGGGCAAAACTTCTACTGACTTAAGCAGAAGCAGTGTCTATCAAAGAAAGCCGTGATGTGTACAGTGAAGAAAATGCCCCTTCCCCCCACATTAGGTGGAGACGGAAGTTTCTCCTTTCTCCCCTGACAACAATGGGAGAAGCTGAAGGGCTGTAAGGAAAGAAGCATGATTTGAATTTGGGCGTTTGGGCTCATGCGGTGGGAAGGAGAGGAGTGCTTCTCATGAGGCTATTTAAGCCCCAACTCCTGGGGCCTTGTAATCAAACAGACAGGGAGTGAGAACCCATGTTCTGGACTAACACTGTGAACTCATGCTGATCACCAAATTTTGGGAACCAGGAAGCAATTTTTCCCAATGGTTTGAATTGGCCAGAGTACCTGTGGCTCTTTATTTGGGGGGGGGGGGGGGTTGTTGCCATCCTTCTTAACATATTCATTCCCATGAATGGATGTATTTGTTATCACTGTGAAAGTCTCATCTTTGCAGCTTTGATTTCTTTTCTTCAGTATTTAGGTTACTTTGGCATTTAGCTCTTTAGTTGCTTTGGCAGTGTATATATGTATTTTTAATGAATGAGAATGTGATTGTTCCAAAATGAAGCAGTCACATTCACAGGCCCTTTTACACAGGCAGCACCCACGCATGTACACCAAGAAATCTGGGTATGAATGCATGTACACACTGTGGCGGGTGGGTGGGCGTGCCGGCACATTTCTGTGGAACACGTACATCCACCCACCTCTACTCATCAACCATGCACAGAGCAACCGGCGAGAAGGCAGGTTGCCCTGTGTGTGGGGATGGGTGGAGGATGGATGTGCGCCCATGTACACCCATCCTCACCCACTGACCCCCATCAGCACACACACCAACCGCCACTCTAGTGCGGCCCATGTACAAAGGGCCATAATTGAAATCTCCATCAAATAGTTCAACTGAATACTGAAATGCCAAAAATTACCATATAAATACCAAACCATATTCAAAACCACAAACAATGCAGGAGATGAATACTGTTTTGTATTCATTTTAGTCAAACAGATTCACATATACCAAATTCATTAAATCTGATATTGCTACAGATTTTTTAAAAATCTTACATTACTACAGATTTTTATAACCTATTCATTTAAGGCATGCAGTCCCTATCCTACTAGGGCAGTGATTTCCAAATCTATGTAATAGAACACACTGGAATGCTTCAGCAGGTTGTCAGATGTGTCCTGAAAACTTAGGTATTTATAGTTGCTCAGTGAATTGCGGCCAGGCCACAGTTGTGCTCATGGATGTTCTCGGGTCTGAATGGGCAGGTGAGCATTCTTGGTGGCCGCGCTATTGTTTTAGAATGCCCTCTCAGCGGCCGCGCTATTGCTTTAGAATGTCATCTCAGTGGAGATCCGCCTCAGCCCGGATCTCCTTGCTTTTGTCAGGCATCTTCTGGGGGTGGGTTAGGTGGGAAGTGCCCGGGAGGGGGGGCGGGTTTGTACTGATCACTGTGAATTTTATGCTTTGTTATTATGTTTTTAAATTATGTATCAATAATGCATTTTTAAGTCAACTGTGAGCTGCCCCAAGTCACCTTTGTGTAAGAGGGGCGGGACAAAAATATTTAAAATAATAAAATAAAATAAATAAATATTTAATAGTATTTATTTAATATTGTCTGTGGTTACTGCTCCTTGAACCTGGGCCTTCACTTTCCCCATTACTGATGGATTCAAGTTAATATCAACTTAATTTTGTTTTCATTTACATAGAAGGAGGACTTTAAGTGTTCTATTGATTTAAAATGCATAGGGATGTGGGGTACATTGACAGGTAAACCTGGGTGTGCCATTGGGTAAGCCTGGGTGTTTGATGCTGACAGCACCATTTTGAATAAGGGCAGCATCCATTTTGCACATGTGCAGGGGCTTGGTTGTTGGGTTTTTTTCCCTGTCACGATTCCGATTCGAATTTCAGTCAAAAAATAAAACAGCTGTTCTGTTTTCTTGGAAATTTCAATAGCCCTTTTCATAGACACTCTGACACTAATAAAATGGGTGTTACATTTTATTATACATGTTGCAGGACACGCATAGAGCACACCTGCATCCCTGCAACATGTATAATTACTGTGCTCATGTTGATCCTCTTGCTTCCATTCAATAGTCTGCTATTAAGGTAATCTGCCTCCCCCCACTGTTGTGATCAGCCGCTCCACTGACTCCCTCTCTCCCTCACATACATCACAAGTTCCCTGTCCTCACTTTCAGGGCTCTTAATCAGTGCTGAAACTCGGTATTCAGAATTACTCAGTTTTTACTGAGAATCTTGGTATTAGACCTGGTTTTACAGAGTACCGAGTAACCGAGAAATCGGCCTGGTACTCGGTATTCGATACTTGGTCCAGTACTCAGACCAACATACAGGGCTTTTCCTGCCCGTATATGAGGTGTTTGGAAAATACTCAGTACTCGATTTTATTTCACTTAGTATTTTACTGAATACCGAGAATTCTTCTGAGTTTCCGAGGACCTGACGAACACTCAAAGCCAGTTCTCAGAAATTCAGAAATACTCGCAAATAAAATTTTTACTATTTGTTTCAACCCTTAATGCTCTTCCTCCTCCCTGTTTTCTGCCCTCATTTCCCACTACATTCTTATCCACTAACTCCAGTCCTCCTCTGCCACCACTCTCGCCTGACCCAGATTGTCCTGATTCCTAAATCACCCCTTCCTCCCATTTATGGACCTGTCCTCTAAGAAGTTACCTAATCTTCCTTTGAACCCAGTTATTCTGTTGGCCTTCACAACATCATCTGGCAATCATAACACAGTAACAGGAAAATAATAAGTAGTTATGCCACTGGAACAATATCAAAAGTGGTAAAAAGGAGATCCTAAGAGACAGAGGAATACAGAAATATATGCAAATCTAACATGTTGGATTTACTTTTTTGTTTTTGTTTGAAGGCATCTCACAACATAATACCTTGGGTGACACATTTTTGCCCTGAGGCACACACCTGAGAAACACACCAGTATCTCATTTAATTTGGTTCACTATTAAATGAGTGACATTCTTTCTGCTGGACAAAAGAGAGATGGTGACAATTCTATCCTCTTCACTGATTGAACACACAGAGACGCCTGCAAGCTGATCAACAGAGGAAGCGTGCAATGCATATACACTGAGTTGCCTGCGGCAAGCTGGTCTATCCATACTGAGCCGCGTGAAAATAGAAAAACAGTGAGTAGTTATCCCAGTGATACAGAAGAGTCAGTTGAAATTAGATTTGATACGTGTTCTAATTTGATAATAAATACACTTGAAACCTAGTGTATTTCTTATCTGACAGTATGAACTTTAGGCCTGAATCAGACCCTTCTGAAAATCAGTTGCAGTGTTTCCACTTACATTACTGGGCACTGGGTCAGGGTCTGAGAAAGAAAGAGAGAGACAGAAGAGATCTAAATCAAAGTTGCTACTGAAAGACTGGTGTCAAATCAATAGGTAGAGGTAAGAAACAGGGCATGGCTTGTGCAATTATCGTATAAAATGAATGGCCTTAGGGATGCAAACCACTATTTGCAGGTCAGGTTATAAAATAAATAAATACAGAACATATTGGAGCAAAAAACCCCTGTCAATCTTGATTTCAGGATGAGATAATGCTGGCAATAATTCCCAAACTCTTTGCCTGTGTGACCCCATTTTGATACTTAATTATAATCCCAATACCCAAGAAAGTAAAAAAGGCCATGCTAAGTATATCAAATGTCAATTGGGTTCGCAGCTCCAGCCACAGTTTGCATGAGTCTAGTTTTGGTCCTAATTAGAACTGCAACCAAGGACTCAGCAAGTTGAGCACCCCTTCAAATCCGGGGTACTCACCCTGGTTGCACTTGGGCACCAGCTGGCACCCAAGCACAACCTGATAACGCTACCCGACTCCTCAGGTTGACTCACTTCACTGCTGGACTGCTGCTCCTCAAGTCCTGGTCACTGCTTTCTGCTCCCTGCTCCTCCCTGGCCCATATGCTGCTCAGCTGAGCTGGGGACTTCCCCAATTGTTTTTTTTCCTGAGTGGCGGTGGGGGGGCGTGGAAGCCTTTCCCACCTGTGTGCATATTTCCCGTTCCCAGGGGGACCCAAAATGGGTGTGTGTGCAGAACCCGTGCACACCTCTTAAATTGATCAAAATTGCAAGCCAGGTCAAAAAAACTCAGAAGATCAACTCACACACAAAACACTTTGAGTTCCAAGCACAAAACAGACCAAATATTTAAAATCACATCTTTGATAGTTACATTCAAGGAGCACATTTTGCAGCGGCTACTAAAACACACACTCGCAAAAGGTCCAGATTTTTAAAAAATAAATAGCCATCCCATGCGGGTGCAATGTACTTGGGGTGAAAGGTGACACTGAGGGGGGGGGTTGCAGTGCACTGGGGGTTGTTTTGAAGGGTGCATGGCCCTGGGGGCAATGAGTTGTTGTGGGGGGGTGCAGTCCACTGGGGGTTAAATGGGGGTAACCAAAGGAGGCAATACACTGGCGGGTGCAGTGTACTGGGGTGCCAGGTGGCTGGTCCTGGCAGGTGCAGTGCACTGGGGGGGGCACTGGGGGTTTCAGTGCATTGGGGCACTCACTGAAAATGGGCTGAGGAGGTTTGGGGGCTGGAAGTGGACCAAGGACGTTGGGCTAACAGGTGGCAGTCCACACAAATAGGAAAGCAAGCACACTTACTCAACAGGAGTCTGACTGCCGTACTGAAGAGGACAAAAACGGCTGCAGACTCCTCAGGGCAGACAGTTTTGCTCTGTTTGCACCTGTGTGCATCCCATCCCTGTCACCTGATGGCTGATTGCTCTCCAAAACTGTCTGGCTAGCAATTGGTTAGCAAAGTCCCTCTGCCCGCCTCCCCCTCTCCACTCCCCCCATTACCTTAAAGCTCATTGGAGTGGCGCCACACCAATGCCCGCCTTTCCAAAATTTGAAAAAGTCTCTCTGTGGCACCGCTCCAATGCCCGCCTTTCCAAAATTTGAAAAAGTCTCTCTGTGGCACTGCTCCAATGAACTTTTTGAAAATCCAGAAATCTGTAATTGGTGTGGCAAGTTACAGATTAATCCATTTATGGACGGTTATGGATTAATCCAAATTTGTGATGCCCATCCCTATTATCAACATAGACAAGAGGGTGATAAGAGGTAATTGTAGGGGTGTGCAATTTGTATTGTTTTAATTCGTTATGAAAATGAATGGCGCCCCATTTGTTCTCATGACTAATGGGTAATGGGTAAATAAGCAAACAATTGTTGTTTGCTTTCATCTGTTTTCATTTTTTAAAAATAAAATTGTATTTTATTTTTAAAATACAAAAACCCTACAATAAAATGTTTCATTAATTTTAATAAAAACAACCACCACCAAAAACAATAGGGTCGTTTACAAAACCCTCCGAAAAAAGGGGGTTTTGTAAATGAAAATGAAACCCAAAATAAAAACGAATGGTGCATTTAAGTAATGGCCCCTTAATCGGTTGTACTTTTCGATTTTTGTTTACACCATCATTTGGGCTGTAATGAGGGAAAAGAGGAAGGTATTATTACCTCTATTAGCAAGAGTGATGTTGAGAAAAGAATCTCTGAGTAGGCATTAGGGTCAGTGAGCCTAACTGACAAGCCTAGTTTTGTAGACTCCTTGTTGAAAACAAAGCATCAAACAAACACTGGTGAGCTTTGGCAAAAAGTCTATTGGCCCTTAGATAAGGGAGAGGCTTACAGGGAGGAGCCAGCCTGCAAACTGAATCCATAAATTTAGAATTATATAAACTATGAATAGTATACCATGGTATACCAAGCCCAATCATGGGCTTGGGCTTCTTGCATGTGCAGGCCTATATGTTACATATATGAACTTAACAAGGACCTATATGTCTCCAGTCACTACAGATACCTGTTATACCTTGCAGTCTACTGCATTTTTAATTTTTGTTATCCTCTGTAGCAAGTTCCTAGATATCATTCTAACTACTTTGTCTCCCTCTCTGTAACTGACTCTGTCAGCTGAATACCCAACCTCTGTGTTACTGTGAACCCAGTTCTGTTGATATGCTTATTCCCTTCACCTGATAAGCTGTTCCCCACTATACCCCCAACCCATATGTTTGTCCTCTCTTTGTGTTGTTTACCACTACCTGTTGTTTGTCTCCTACACCAATATATAATCTTAAATGTCTGTTTTTAAATGTCTGGCACATCTCTCTTTCTCTCTTTACCCCTCCCTCTCACCTGCTACATTGTCCTATCCACTCTCACCCATTCCATGCCCCCTCATCTATACCTGCCCTCCATTTGCTCATTTATATATTGCTACTGGCTATGCTACATGCCTGAGCACGGGACCCATGTGGCCTGAAAGCTTGCTTATTTCCAACAAAAATAATTGATCCAATAAAATATATTATTTGAACCACTTCATATTTGAACCACTTCATCTCTCTGGTACTTGGGACCAACACGGGAACCACACTCTCTCTCTCTCGGCACATGCTTTCAGCATGGTTAGTTTGAGTTTAGTGCTGGACCCATGTGTTGGGGGTTTCTGCCTGAATTACCATATTCTATTCTCACTTAATGTGGGCCTCCATAGGTCAGGGCTCCCTGCATTTGAGACTTTGTGGAGGAATATTTTAAGCCAGTGCTGCTCATACTCATGATGTCCTTCTCAGTCTGTTCATGGATTCCAATATTGAGGACCCTCTTCAACACATGTGGGCTTGTACAGTAACACTGTCTACACTTGCAGGCATCTGGCCCTGCAAAGAAGATGTTTTCTCCAGTCACCATGAGAGCAAGAGTTGTGAATTCCAAGAGGCCTTTCGAGCTGTCTTGTGAACTAGCAGAGGTATCTGGCAGATTCAGTAAGGACCAGATTAAGTTTACCATATTTATGGCTGGCTGAAATTCCTATACTTGCCTGCACTTTAGATTATTTGTATTCCTGTATGCAGCACTGATAAATCGGAGCCTCATTTGGCATGCTGAAGTCTTAACTCTTCAGCACATGACATGGGTGCAGGTCCCAGGGGTGTAGGTACAGCACTTTCTGTTGTGACACAGTGGGTCTAAACAGATGGACAGAAGCTCTGGATTTGCCAATAGATGCCCCCATCACCCACAGGTTTATTGGTCTGCGTGAAGGGCACCCACCAGATGTGCCCCAGGTTTGGGTGGCCTGCTCTGCACAACGTGCTCTTGCAGAGTACACCAGACTGGGCTGCTCCAAGGCAGCCCAGTCTGGTGTACTCTGCAAGAGCACGTTGTACAGTGCAGGCCACCCAAACCTGGGGCAATGGCCAAATGAGGCACTGCTGCCCGTCAGTTGGGGGACCCACAGAACACCTCTGTGCCTGTCCTTCTGTTGTTCCATTCAGCACCACAGAGTCACAGACAGTCACCTAGAGAATCACTAGAGAGACCTGTGCCTCTATGGTGGGGAGGAGGGTACCGCCCGGGCAGAATGCAACCAGGGGAGACTGCCCGTCTGTCTGATGTGGCTCTGGGTAGAGCTGGTAAATGGTGGCCATGGGGGCTGAGGGTGGAGCACGCCATGGAGCTTCTCCAGGTTCCACTGGGCTCTCTGTCTGTCTGACACCATCACGTGAGCCAGGTCTCTATTTCACATTAATTCTTCTTCTGGCCATTCTGGTAGTAGAAGCTTTTGAGTTAAGAATTCAGGATGCTTAAGATGCCCTAAGCAGGCAACAAAGGGTATTTTTACACACACCTTAAAGTGTTGGTCTTTCAATCTTCTGGGTTTACAAGTCCACAAGTAAATTCCGGATGCATTCTTCACACACACGCTGCCCTGAGGCAGCCTAAAGTAGCTGCAGTTGTAGACGTGAGGGGCTGCCATGGAAGCCAAGTGACCACAGCTGCCTGGAGCAAAGCAGTTTACCAGAAGAACATTTTACACAAAAAAGTTCTGCAGAAGTTCAAAGAGCCAGATGTTTAAGATCTGGGTGAGTGATTTAGACACACAGAAAGTTCGGAATGTAACAGCAAACATGCAGGAGAAATGTATGTGTAAAACCACCCAAAATGTGCAGAATCAGACCAGAATTTAGAAGTGTTTGGCTTGGAGATGTAACAGCTTGACGGCTTCTCAAAGAAAAGTAGACATCATAATGAAAATTAAGGGCTCCTAGAGAGAGTCTTTCTTTGCCAATTTGACACTTAGCAGAACCTTTGCTTTCAGAGAAGGGGAAATGGAAATGTTATTAAGGGATCCGTGCTTAAGCCTCTCAGATTTTACTTTGATGTCCTTTCCTCTAATAAAAAATCTTCACTTGTTGCTACAAATACCAGGCATCAAGTGTGCAAATGGGTGGTCTGTAGCAGCTTTCAAGCACCAGCTTTCAATCAATTCAAATTTGTAGCTGATTGAATTTAAACTGATGAATTCTATACCTGACATAGTTTCTGATTTGGTCATTTTCCCTTCACTGGCAGCTGTGCAGTGCTTGGAGCATTTAGCGCCAGCATTAACTCATAGATTCGGTAGGTTTTCCATTCACTACAAAAGGATGCAGGCTGATGCTAAGTGCTAGCACCAAGACAAAGCCCTTTTTACACGTACTTTCAAATTAGCAGATTTAAAAATCCACTTTTAGAAAACGTGAGTGGGTTGTGTTTACGCACACCCTGCTGCACCGGAAGTTGCCCGACTGCCATTGGAAACAGTAGCGCTGGATGGCTTGCACATTCTTTTGAACTCCGGAATTGTAAAACCTCGATATCAGGATTTTAGAATTCCAGATTTTAAAAGAATGTGTGAGCTGCCTAGTACTGCTGTTTCCAATGGCAGCCAAGCAACCTCCAGTGATGTGGGGCACATGAAAATGCCACCCGCACAAGTTTTCTAAAAGTGGATTTTTAAATCTGCTAATTTGGCGGCACATGTAAAAGTGCCATACTTAAAGGTTCTTGTTTATTGAATATAGAATGTTCTCATTGTTAAATCTAGCACATATGTTACGACAAAACAACATCCCATATGCTATTACTTAACGATTTTTATAAACCAACTATTAGCTATTTGTTATACCAGTTTAACAACTTCTGGTATTAGGAATTGATTAGGCAGTTTGGCCATGGTCAAAGACATAAGAAGGATGAGGCCTGAGCTAATTCAGTTCAGCTAATTTGATGCATAAGCCTCAGGCTGCCACAAAATAAGAAGGTCCATGAGAATAAAGCTGTAAATAACCAACCCTCTAGCAGAAAAATGTATCTCCAAGGCCACAATAACAACTCCAGACAGCCACTATCTCTGAGAAAACAAAGAAGGCCTGGAAGAAAAAGGAGGTAGCCTCAGCAGATCAGACTGGCAACTAGGCAGTAGAGAAAAACTCAGAAAAAGCAAAAATAGCTTTGGTGACTATTCTCCAAGTGATAGAGAGATGAATGGTCAGCTTATTTCTGCACCTGGCATATTCAAAGAGGGGACCCTGCAACATGTATTCATAATAAATAAAGCTATAAAAGGAAATGCCCAGGGCCTTATCTCTTGTCACTGGCGCTTGTGGCTACTAGCATTGCAGTGAGCCTGCATGGGCCTCTTACCCTTACCATCGCTCTCGAAGATCCAGAGACTCCTGCCCAGCTATCTGCTGGGCCCCCTCCCCTTCTCCTCTGAACCAGCTTGCATCTCTGACACGTAAGATATCTTAGGTTGGGTTACTGGGGTTCTCCACTGGCTCCTTCCCCTCCACCTTCAAGCATGCTGCTGTCTCTCCCATCCTCAAAAAGTCCACCCTTGACCCCTCTGACCCCTCTAGTTACCAGCCGGTCTCCCTCCTACCCTTCGCCTCTAAGCTTCTGGAATGTGTTGTCTACTACCGCTGCCTGGATCTCCTCTCTGCCAACTCCTCCCTGGACCCTCTCCAATCTGGCTTCCGCCCCCTTCTCTCCACTGAAACTGCCCTTGCCAAGATCACCAATGATCTACTTGTTGCTAAATCGAAGCGCCTTTACTCCATTCTTGTCCTCCTTGACCGCTCTCCTACCTTTGACACCATCGACCATTCACTCCTACTGGACTCTCTTCGCACCCTAGGCTTCTGCGGCTATATCCTTGACTGGTTCTCCTCCTACCTCTCTGACCGCTCCTTTAATGTGTCTCTTCCCGATTCCAACTTCTCCTTTCCCCCCCTCTCGGTTGGGATTCCCCAAGGCTCTGTCCTGAGCCCCCTCTTCTCTATCTACACCCTGTCCCTTGGCAAACTCATTGCCTCCCATGGCTTCCAATATCACCTCTATGCTGACAACTCAACTCTATCTCTCCACCCCCTCTCTCTCCTCTTCTGTTCAAGCTCGCCTCATCAATTGTCTCTCTGATATCTCCACCTAGATGTCCCGTCAGCTCAAGCCCAACATGGCTAAGACTGAACTCCTTCTCTTTCCTCCGTACCCTTCCTCTCCCTCTTCCCTATCCATCCTTATTGATGGGATCACCATCCGTCCCATTTCCCAAGCCCGTAGCTTCGTCTTCATCTTCCTTTAAACCTTACATTGACTCTGTTGCCAAGTCCTGTCGCTTTGCCCTTCATAACATTGCTCAGATTCGCCCATTTCTCTCGGTTTCCTCAGCCAAAACTCTTGTTCACGCCATGGTCATCTCTTGCCTTGACTACTGCAGCCTCCTCCTTGCTGGCCTCTCTTGCTCTCACCTGTCCCCCCTTATCTCCATCCAAAACTCTGCTGCTAGGGTCATCCACTCAGCCCATCACTTCTACCACATGCAGCCTCTCCTCTCCTCACTTCACTGGCTCCCCCTTCCCCAATGCATCCTTCACAAACTCCTGGTATTCACTTACAAATCCCTTCACAACCTGGCTCCCCCTTACCTCTCAGACCTAATCTCTTTACACACTCCTGCATGCACTTTCCGCTCCTCCTCTGTCCCCTCCCTCGCTCTTCCTCATCTCCCCTGCTCCCCTAACTGCCTTTTTCCCTTCTCCCTTGCTGCCCCCCATGCCTAGAACTCCCTCCCTATCCACATCCGCCTTGCCCCCTCCCTCCTCACCTTCAAATCCCTCCTCAAAACCCACCTCTTCCTCACTGCCTTTCCCGATGCCTGTTAGAACTTTCCTCTCAATATTTACTGTCTGCCCTCCCTGCAGACTCCTGCCTAACTGCAAACAAGCCAAGCACATGCACCTGAGACTTCACATATGCTTGAATGTTATTTATTCCTTGTCTCTCCCTATGTCCCCTCTCCTTGTCTCCCCCCTCCGTGTCTATTAGATTAATAGACTGTAAGCCATAGGCAGGAACCGCGTCTATCTTATTGTTCTGTAAAGCGCCAGGTACACAGCTGGCACTATACAAATGCTAATAATAATAATAACATAATAAATAATAATAATAATAATAACACTGCCATGTCCAGATGTTATGTGTCTATCCAATAAAACTGAGTTGTACCCACATACTTTGGCTTGTTAATTGGTGACCTTCGATCCCATTTGGGATAAATTGAGGTACAGCAAACTCATTTATTTCCTAATGCTGGAAGTTACAGTAGAAGGGCGAAAGGATTATTCAAGGCTAAAATGGTGGGTAATGGACTTTTCAATTTCCACCACTCTTGTTTAAATAAATCCAGTGCAACCTGGCAGATAAGGTATTGGACCTGGACCTGGAAGACCAGAATTCAAAACCTATCTTTGCCATCAATTCACTTAGTAGCCTTGGGTAAGTTGCTATCTCTCAGCCTCAGTTTCCCATCTGTAAAATTATAATAATAATGGCCTACCTTTTTTGTGAAGGTGAATTAGATAAACACTGTAAAATCATGTCCAATACAAACAGAACAATATAAATTATTAGATTAGCTGTGAAGAGAAAGATTAGGTTTTGCTTACTTATTGTGCTACTAATCTAAATGCTACTAATCTAAGTGATGATGGCATTATCTGTCAAGATGAGGCAGATTTAGAAGGAGCAAAGGTGCACCAAAAAACTAGGTCATGAAAAAAATTACTAAGCAATTATAATCAACAAGATAAATGAACAACAAGATAAAATGATAAACTGTGATAAAAGAGAATTTATAAAATCAAACCCGGACGTGTTTTGAGTATTTAACTCTTCTTCACAGGATTCTACGAGATAAAATAGGATATAAATGAACTAGTTACAGACACATACCATAAATATTAGACTAACATACCACATATAGATAGGTATTACCTTCATAATTTCATAGGAATAAAACACCAGCAGTGTCTACAATAATTAAGAGAAAAATGGATCAATATGGTCTGATGCAACAACATAATAGAGTCACAATTGTGGCTCTATAGTTGAGGAGGTATCGGCCTTTTTTACATGGACGCCGTCATAGGCCCAGTGGGTGGAGATGGGTGGGTGAGCACATCCAGTGAACATCCAGCGGTGCCGAGCCGGGAGACATTTACACGGACAATGCTGTGGGGGTTGTGGGATGGAAGGGGAGGGGCTTGAGCACACCCAGTGGGCAAGCACCAACCCTGGGAAACACCGAGCAAACACTCAAGACATTTACACGGACAGCCAAGTCACCGAATGGAGGGGAAACCCCGAACCGCACAGTGATGAGACAGCATGACCAACAGAAGGAAAATGAAACCATGGCACACAACACTGCCCCTAAACTTCCAGATCCCATGCCTGCAGGGTTGGAGGGAGCAGGGATGACAGGAGATACAAAGTAGCAGCCCCTGGCCAGCCCCGAGACAGAGGCCAGACAGTCAGGTGCCACACACACCCCACAAACCAGAACCCATCCACACACAAACATGCACAAAACCACAAAGGGAACAGCAGCATGCCCAAGGAGGCAGGAGTGACCCCAATGGAGGACGGGGGGGGCGGGAGCAGGAAAGGCAACCGGGGGAACAGGTGAGCCCCAAAGCAGCAGGGGACCACAACACAAACCCCCACCCCCCTGGCAAAGCCCCCGCACACACAATCCCAAGGCCCCAGATACAATAAGCCAGGAATGGGACATATGGGGTCATGGTGGCAGATACGGAAGTGAACACCACAGCCAGGTTGGGAGGGCACAGTGTGGGGGGGGGGAGGGAACCCCAGAACACACCAACTGGTAGCAAAGGAGTACGTGCCCACCAAACACCAACCATGGATGTGCATGGCTGAGGGAGAGGCCAACGCCAATGCAGGGAGAGGGAAAAGGACAACGACAACTGACAAAGGGACAGCCCTCCAGTCCAAGGGAAAACAGGGAAGGGGGGCCAGTGTGACAGGGCCAGAGGGGCCAAACAGAAGCCAATATATTTATATTTATTTTATTTATTTCATAGATTTTTATCCCGCCCCATCCTGCAATGCAGCTCGGGGCGGCTAACAGCAATAAAACCATTAAAACAATTTAAAATACAAATATAAAAGATATACAATAAAACAGGGCAGAGTCAGATAATAAATAAATAAATAAATCGGTGGGGGATTAAAAATCACCCCCCCCACCCTCCCTCCCAAAGGCCTGGGCAAACAGCCAGGTCTTACAGTTCCGCCGAAATGTCAAAAGGCTTGGGGCCAAGAGGCCACACCACTCAGGTAAGGGAACTGAGGGTCAGCCCCAAGGAATTCAACAAAGCCACAGCACAACCACCAGGAGAGGGGGATGGGGAATTGAGATATCCAGTTCCTGACAGGCAGCTGGGGCACAACCACCATAAGGCACCCAAACAAAAGACCAGGACACAGGGAAGGAGAATGCACACAACCGGAGAAGGCAGCAAACCAACTTTAATACAAAGGAAACACTGGGAAGAGCAGTAAATCGGAACAAACAAGCTGGGGAGCTTTCAATGAGATGGTTCATGGGGCATATCTCCCCCCCTCAATAGGGATGCCGACCCTATACCCGGATCCAGCAATCCGCCTGGGTGCAGTCGAACTGGTGCATCCTCTGTAGGAGGTGCAGGTGTAGCTGTAGCACCTCCTCCTGCTCTCTGGTATGCTCAGTTATTATCACCTGCACTATGGAAGAGAGGGAGAGGGAGTGCGACAGTGCAGAGTGCGACAGTGTAGTGAAAGATTGCAGAAGACCTATGTACTCCGGTGGAGCCAGTCATAGTGAACACTTGCATATTTTATTCAACCTGCGTATGCTGTAGAATCCATCTTTTATGAGACATGAGCTGTAAGCATGCCTCTTTGGCAACCTGTTCTGTATTGTGTAAGTTGTTGTTCAGAATGTCAAGACCAATTAGAATGTTATGGGAAGCTGTTATCGGCAGTTTCCCCTAATAGCAAGTCTAATTGGAAGCTGGATGACTTTGGCCAGAGAGAGGTAATAGTTAATTGTTAGCACATGTGCAGTGATTGCATGTGGGTTATGTAAAGCCAGAATATTATAAAACACAGGCACTGAAAACCCATATTGAAAGAACTTCACTGTTGGCCACTCTGCAGACGTGCTGAGGGGGAGTGGCAGAACCTGGGGCCCACCTGGGGATCATCTCTCAGCTGTTGTTGGGGTTCTCTGGCTTGCAGAAAGGGATGTGAGATGCTTTGTATATTTTTTATGTTGTGTACTTTTATCTTTTATGTTGTGTATATAATAAAATAGCTTTCTTGTCATCATACCATTTGAATTATCACTGTGCTGATCCAAATGAACAAACAATTTCAGAACATTTGGCACTGTGATCAGGATCAGATCAGTGAGCCTATGGTGTGGTGCCAAAACTTTCCTGGGCCCAAGCTGACCCAGATCCAGGGGTGGGCTGATACCTCTGCCTGGGCTCTGGTCATTTAAATGTGTAGCCGGGGATCCCCACCAGTGGGTGGGAAGAGCTGCATTGTTGCAGAGGGGCTGGGAGGTCCTGGAGGGGGGCAAACCAAAAAGCAGTCTCTAGAATGAGTTGGGAGGAGCTGTGTTTTCCCGGAGGGGTCCACACCTCAGGGAAAAAATGCGTAGAGGAGTTGAGGGTCGGAGAAATAAAAAAGCAGTCTTTGGAATTGGTTGAGTACTCCTTACAGCAGGATTTAGGGCTGTGGGGAGAGTAGAAGAGCTGATTAGAAATGATTTGTTTAGCAGCCGGGAGATATTATTAATTATTATTATTATTATTATTATTATAAACATTGATATAGCGCCAGTCGTGTGACCTGGTGCTGTACAGAACATAGAATTAGATGCGGTCCCTGCCGATGGCTTACAATCTAGAAGACAAAGGGGGGGAGACAGGGAGAGGGGACAGTGGGAGAGACAGGGGAGAAGACAAACAAACATTAAAGCGGATGCGAAGTCTCAGGTGCGTATGCTTGGCTTGGTTACAAAGAGGTTGGTAGCAGCAGTCAGCAGAGGAGGGCCGACAGTAAGTGTATGGGGAAATACTAGCAGGTGTTGGGAAAGGCAGCAAGGAAAAGGTGGGTCTTGACGAGGGATTTGAAGGAGCGGAGGGAGGAGGCAAGGCGGATGCAGGCAGGGAGGGAGTTCCAGGCATGGGGGGCAGTGAGGGAGAAAGGTCGAAGGTGGTTAGGTGAGCAGGAGAAACAAGGGAGAGTGAGGGAGGGGGCAAAGGAAGAGCGGAGAGCGCGTGCAGGAGTGCGTAGGGAAATTAGGTCCGAGAGGTAAGGGGGAGCTTGGTCGTGGAGAGATTTGAACGTGAAAACCAGGAGTTTAAACAGGATACGTTCAGGAAGGGGGAGCCAGTGAAGGGAGA
>QEPC01013781.1:796399-820145 GCA_003113815.1 Sphenodon punctatus | reverse complement strand
GGGGGGGCACTATAGGGGGTGGGGCACAACTGGGCTGGAGGGAGAGGGGTCGGGTGCACATGTACACGTGGGTGAAATAAAGTGTGTTTGCACAATATTGCCTCCCGGGCCCATATGTGGGTGACAGGGGGGGTGACTCCCACCCATGGAGGGGCCGGCCCAGGGAACCCCTGGGGGTCGACCGGGGAGGGGCAGCCCTCACACCTCGGCCTCCCGGCTGATATGCCTTGCCAGGGCGTCCTGGATGCGCTTGGCATAACAGTAGTCCCTGGGGTTCTTGGCATTCATGTACAGAGGCACTGGGACAGGGGCCCGGTTGGGTTCAGGGTATTCCAGGGCTGCCCCCTCATTCTTGCACATGTTGTGGAGCACACAGCAGGCACCGATCACCAGGGCCAAGGTCTCCATGGTGTAGTCTAGCCGGCCAGCAAGGCTCCTCCAGCGCTGCTTGAGGGCCCCGAAGGCTCGCTCCACCATGGTCCTGCTGGAGCACAGGCAGGTATTGTATTGCACATCCGCAGGGTTGCGTGCGATCGGGTAGACCTTCAGCAACCACCGGGTGAGGGGGTAGGCAGGGTCACCCAGGATACAGGGGGGCATTGGTACCCCCTCGATCCAGGTCATCCCCATGTCAGCGAAGTCCCCCCGGAACATCCGGGCATAGAAGGGAGAGGTGGTCATGATCCGGGCGTTGTGACTGCGGCCAGAGTTGCCCGTGAAGATGTCTATGAACCGGCCCCGGTGATCCACAACCACCTGCAGCTGCAGGGAGTGATACCCATGCCTGTTCACATACTCTGCTGCCTCCCCAGTGGAGGGGTGGAGTATCTCAATGTGGGTGCCGTCCACGGCTCCCATGCAGTTGGGGAAGCCTCCGGCCGCAAATCCTGCCATCACGGCCCCCTGGCCCACCAGTTGGATCATTCTGTCCAGGTCAGGAGCACGTCCTCCACAGCCTCGCACACATCCCGGAGGATACAGGCGACAGTGCTCAGGCCTACCCCAAAGTGCTGGGAGATGGACCGGCAGGAGTCGGGTGTTGCTAGGCCCAGACCACTATTGCCACCCGCTGGACCATGGGGATGGGGGGTCCTCATGGGGGTGTGCTGTCGCTCCAGCCAGGGCATAAGGAGCTCAGTGAGCCGGAGCAGGGTGATCTTGTCCATCCTAAAGTGGGCCCTCCAGGATGCCTTGTCCCACTGGGCCAGCGCCTTGGCCCACCAATCCTGTGCCCGCTCAGCGACCCATATCCACCTGTCAATGGGCATAGCGAGCAGGGCTGCCCGGCGCATGGTCTCCCTTCCCCACTGGAGGTGCCCTGCTGCCTCACGGAGCACCGTGGGCCAGGTTCGGGCCCGGCTCACAGCCTGCCATTCTGCCCCAGAGAGTCTCTGCGCCCTGAGCCGGGTGAGGGCTCTCCTGTGGCCATGGTGGGCCCTGTGGGCCGTTGCAGCCCTCCAGGCCAGGGTAACCCTTAGGCGGGCTCCCAGCTGCAGCTCCACGGTAAGGAGGCGCAGCTGTTCAGTGTAGTCGCGGTACCACTCGGCTGCGATCACGAGGTACATACAGTAGATGGCTGCCCTGTCCCGCTCCATGGTGGTGGGGCCCCCGGGGGTTGGGAGATGTTTATGATGGCCCTCTGATGGCCAGGTGGGCCGGGGCCCAGCCCCCAGCGAGGCGGGCCCCCCAATGTGGTGCTGGTGTCCGTGGGCGTGTGGTTGGGTGCACCTGCTGCTGGTGCATGGGGCCTCACGCCTGCACGGGCGCGCAGGGCTGTGTGCTCATTGTGCAGCTGCATGCCATCAGCCATCACCGCCCCCCGCTCCCTGTTTGCAACACCGTGTCCTTGCCAGCCTGATTAGCCGTTCTGTGTGTGCGATCATTTTCTGCAGCTGTGCCAGGTCCACACCCCACACCTCGCTCTGTTGTGCTACAATGTTGCAGCCCGTGGCCACTTGTCCTGTCCTTGGGACCCCTCAGAGGCCCCCCCCCGCCATGGAGGGTATGTGTGCCCCCCTGTCCATGGTGTTATTCTCCCTGTCTAGCTGGACCATGACTGGTTGTGCATCCACCGGTCTCCCACTTCCTGGCCCCCATGGGGCCCCCCATAGCTGGACCTTCCGCAAGTCCGTGGCCCTGTTTGACCTGTGGCATACCCCAGCCATGCAACTGCTCCTGGGCTGCCCAGACAACCATTTGGGTGCTTATGCGAGCCTGAGCTCTGGCATTCTCTACTTCGGCTATGAGGCAAGTGCTCGTGGTTGCCGGCTGCATGCGGAGACTCTGGGGCTGGTTCCCTTCCCCAATGGGCGCATCCCAGAGATGAGGTGCTCTCATGTGACCTGGTCCACAGCTGAGACCGTGTCTGTGCTGTCTGTGTGCAGCCTGGCCACCTACATGCTCTGCCTTATGGAGGGGGACCCTGCCTTGGCCGTGTCCTACTTTGGCTGTGTTCACGGGGCCCGTGGGTACCAACACTCCCGTGAGGCAGTGTATCATCGGCTGTTGGAGCTGGGACAGCTTCCGTGGCCCCCTGCTGCTGACTACTGTGTGTTTGAGCCTGCTGTGGCGGAGCTGTCGGCACTGTTGGGTGTGTGGTCCCGTTCGGCTGTGCAGTTGGGGCTGTCCATGCAGAATCCTTTTGAGGCCTACTACCTGATCTCCCACCTCATGTCCTTGTTGAGGTACAACCAGGGCATGATCCATTGGCCCCACCTGGTTCACTGGGTGGGGCACCCAGCCCCTGGCCTGTGGTGGCCCCCAGAAGCTGGCTGTGAGTCCTGGTGTGCCTCCCGGCCCCTCGGTTGTCTACCCCCATGTGGGCTTCCGCCCCTGCCCGGGGGGCCAGTCTCCACTGGCTTCTCTCTCCTTGATGTCTCTGATGTGCTGCTGTGCTGCCTGCTTCCCGGGGTGCTGATGCCCCTGCCTGTGGCCCCGGGCCCCCTACGGGCCCCACCCTCTCGTCTGCCTCCACACTCGGGGTCCCCTCCATGGTTGCCTTCCCTGGTGCCTGGGTCCGGCGCTCTGCATGGCCTCACCAACCCGCCTGTGTCCAGCGAACTGTCCCCACCCACCAGTGCTGCCACCTGATGCCCCCCCTTGGGTGCCTGTGTGACCTCAGGGTTCTGGGGCCCCTGGACTGCCCCTCGCTCCTTCCTCCGGGGGGTGTGTGCATCCTTGGACCTGCAGTGCTGCACCGGCTCTCCTGCCTGCCCTCCATTGGCCCCTCTCCGGGTGTGGGGTCTACTTGTGCCTCCTGGACTGTTCCCATCCAGCTCGCTGTGCATTGCGGGGCCCCGCTGTGCCTTGGTCCCAAGCTCCTGGGGCCCCCCGTTCTGGGACTGCCTGTGTTGCTGTGGGGGTGCCCGTGCAGACAGTTCTGCTGTGGGGGTTGTGGTTGCCATTGCCTGTGTCCTGCCCTGCCCCTTTGCAGTTTCCCCCCCTATTCCCTGTTCCGCCCCCCCCCTTGTGTGTTGTCCAGGCGCCCGTGTCCCCCTTCCCTTCCTTTCCCCTGTGTGTGTGTGTGTGTGTGTGTGTGTGTGTGCCTGGGCGTGTGCTTGTGCTGTGTGTTCCACTGTGGCCCCGCTGTCTGTGTGCCTGTTGTGTGTGGAACCTGTCTGGCTCTTCTCCCTCTCCCCTTCCCGTTTCCCTTGTGTGGGCGTTCCCTTGTGTGCCTTTTGGCTTCGTTTGCCCTCAGGAGTCCATGTCTTTGTCCCATCCCTGCCCGGTGGTTTCTGGGTGTTTTGACCGCGGCCGGGAATCGGTGTCACGTCTGTTGCGCTGCCCCGACCCGTGATCTGCCGGCCCGATTCCCTGCCATGGTCCCGGTCCCATCACGTCTGTTTGGGGCTTTTATTCGCCACGGGGGGTGGTTGTTCGGTTCACCCCCACCGGGAAGCCTCTGTGGTGAACCGGGCGCCCGTCACATCTGAAATCACCCAATAATGCAATTGAACTAGTGAGTTAAGATAGGTACCCACCAGTCCAAATGGGTCTGAAATAGCTCTGCAGGAAGGCCATCTAGGCCAGGGAATTTGTTCTTCTTCTGCAACTTAATCAGACTTCCACTTCCACCTCCGTAACTACGATTGGCGGCATATCTCTATCTAGGGAATTGCATCTTCAAGC
The DNA here is from genome assembly GCA_003113815.1 of Sphenodon punctatus. Taxonomy (NCBI): domain Eukaryota; kingdom Metazoa; phylum Chordata; class Lepidosauria; order Sphenodontia; family Sphenodontidae; genus Sphenodon; species Sphenodon punctatus. Next base: position 816,017 of record QEPC01013781.1, on the reverse strand, counting down.
AATTCCAAGTTTTCCAAGTCCAGACTACTTCCTGTGTCCATATATTGTTTAACATAATACTCTGCCCATTTCTCTGCAGGGAATATGCACATCTAATCTGGTAGCCGTGGCCACTGATCCCTTTGCTACCATAGTCCAGAAGGCTTTGTTATCGCCTATTGTGATAGCATACTGTAACTTGCCCCATTGTAACTCCGCATAAGATCTTTTCTTTTCCTTAATCATTATTTTATACAACCTCTTACATTCAGCAATCTCCTTCTCAGGATAGGGACCTTGTCTTTTTAAGTCCTTAGTTGTCTTATACATGTCTCTTTTCCAGTTAATACAGTCCTCATCAAACCAAGGAGCTCCTCTTCCCAAATTATTTTCCAGGGATATCTTAACCGCTCTATAAAATAAGGGGCTCAAATGCTAATTCCCATTAGCATCTGCATAGCATTCAGGCATCCTCCACACTTGTTGAGTCTAGAAGCTGTCTCCTTAGGTTCAAGCATTCTTCTGATGATAAAGTTACCGCTATTTCTCTCGAGATCCTTATAGACCATCTCAATCGCCTATTAACTACAGTAAAAGGAAATCCATCATCCATCCTAATACCATTTCCAATAGCTCCCTGGGGACAAGACAAACTAACATCATCAAAATCCCACACTAATTTGAGATGGAGTGGAGCATGATTATTTTCTATCCTATCAAGGACCATAAAATGAAACATCTTATACCTGGTTCAATTAGGAAATAGACTATCACACTGGATCCTCTACCAGACCGGTATGTTGTGTTAGAAGAAGACGGAGAACTCATGGCATTATTAATAAATCTGAAATTCAGGATCATCAAGAATTCATACAGGCAGGTACCATAGTCATTAACTGCTACGTCCAGAAAGAAAGGAGAAGTGATGCCACAAATCTCATTGATATCCAAAAGATTCCCGTCCTTCCAGCTCAAATCCCCCAGGTGGGCGTTGAAATCTCCAGCCAGCAGAAATCTATCATTAGTATATTCATTCATAAGGCTTTCTATATAAGAGGCCAATGCCTCCCAGATATTAGAAGTACTTACACTTGGATGAGGGGGCATGTATATGTTGACCAAAATCCATGCCTCATTATTAGGACAAACTATCCTAATAGCTAGAGCTATATCCAAACAGGGTTTTAATTCGTGTATCTGAACCTTGGGTTTTAGTGAAATCATAATAAGGAGGCCTGCCTGAGGGCGACCTCTAGTGGGTATAGATTCTGCTAATAAAGTTAAGGCAGGCATATCCATTCCAGAAGAAGGGGGCCTTGCACCAAGTTTCTTGTAAACAGATTATCTCATATTTTAGGAAGAAAAGGCCCCTGAATTCTGAATCGCCTGTCTTATTCACTAACCCTGCAATATTCCAGGAGAGACTGGCACACGTCACTCTTGATGAATTTGTTGCCTACTGTCATACCTGACTCTCAGTATGGACCTCTATGCTTGGCTCTATATGAGAAGCTACCATCTCCCTATTATCATCAGTGGATCTTATCAGATCTTCATCTTGGAAGATAGCTCTGTTAAGCTCCATTAAGGGAGATAATAGGGAACATTCTGAGTTCATCTTAGATTGAGGGAGAGCTAAAGATATCTTATTGCATAAACCAGGGGTGGGGATCCTCAGGCCTGGGGGCCAAATGCAGCACTCGGCAAGTTTTTATGTGGTCCCTTTCCAGTGCCTGTGTCCGGCTCCTGTATCCAGTCTCTACCCCCAAGTACTGAAAAACTGAGATCAGGATAATGGAGCAAAGAGGAGGGCATGCACACAAGGGTAGGGGACAGAGCCATGGCCCAGAGCCATGATATGGGACCTTCTTTTTTTGAATGCACCTGTTTAGCACCCCTACCCACAAAATCTATGTGACCCTTGGAGTTTGTACCAATATTCATTGTGGCCCCCAGGACAGAAAAGGATCACCATCCCTGGTATAAGCGCTCTCTTCCTGACTCTTCTAGCTCTACCATCACACTTTCCACAATCCTTTGCGTACAACCTGAAATCTGAAGGGAATTGACTGCTCATGCGGCCTCTTCTGATATTTCAAGTTCCTGACTTGAGATTTCCACTGCTAAGGTATGCAAAACATCCTTTGCTGCCTGATCAATTTTGAAGCATTCTCCATTGTTTCTTAAATAACTTACAACCCCTTTTCGAGGGGCTACTGATGCTAAAGACTTCACGCCATTAATCTCCCCAACTTGAGGGCTTTTGACTTCTGTCTGCAATAATTGCCCACCCTGAAGGTCTAGCTAGATCTTTTCTTTAAGTACCACAAACTGGTCACATAAGTAAGACATCCTTCTTAATATATTATTTTGGCTTTCTAGAGGTAGGCGACTATACCCTACCAAGGTTCTTTTCTCCTCCGATGATAACATTGCCGAATCTTTCAATCCTTCCAAGCCCTGAATCTCCATCTCATCAGAGATGGCATGATTAACTGAGGCTGCATTCCCAGCTGCGCTGGCGGTGGCAGCAGAGGGAGGGGCCAGGAAAGACGCAGCAGAATGGAGGAACCGACTGACAGAAAAAGAGCCGGTGCGAATGGGGATCTACCGCGGCTTCTCTCGTGCATGTCAAGGCAGGATTTTGCACAAGAGAAATGTGCAAGAGAAGCCGCGGAAGATCCCCATTTGCACCGTCTCTTTTCCTGTCAGCTGGCTCCTCTGTGCTGCTGCATCTTCCCTGGCCCCTCCCTCTGCCACCAGTGCAGATGGGAACACAGCCTGACTGTAGTGGCTCAGCAGAAACACTTTTACAATGTACATCCAGAAGTCTACCTGTAAGCCTACTATCTTGGTCTGATAGCAATGGTTACCCTAATTCTATTTTATCCTTATATCTTTCTTTACTAGATGATAGTACTGGAACTTTAATCAGAACCCCTGTAACATAAACAGTCCTTTCATTCAACTTTTTCTCTCTATCAAGTAGGGGTGGGAATTTCGGTATCAGATAAATCCGATACACCCGATAATCAGGTATATCGGATTAATCTGATAATCCAATAATCTGGTTTTTTTACATCACGGCCATTGAAGTGAATGGACGCAACGTAAAAAAACCGGTAAAGTGGTCAATGTTAAAAATCCGGTATGCCGATATGGGTAAATCCGATACCGGGGAGATCCGATACCGGTAAATCCAGTATTCGGTATTCTTCCCAGTGTCCCATCCCTACTATCAAATATAGTAGAAGCTAACTGTTGGGAGCTAAGATGTAGTATAAATCCCCTACGCTCTCTTAAGTGATAAAGATGATCAATCTTTCTAATATCATGCCTGGTTATAGGTATTTTCAGGATAAACCTTAAATGCTGTGCAATCTCAAGGGGGGTGTTCCAAAAGGGGAGCAAACCATTTGGAAGTGGGAGGATTGTGAATGCCAATGTGTCCGTTGCTGGAATTAAGGACACCCTTTCACCTCCCACTAATGTATTAAATTGATCTGTTATAAAATACTTCTCATTCCCTGACTGTTCCCTTATAGGACAATAATCAGACCTATGATAATCACCATCCAACCTTCCCTTAGATTTTATAGGTGTACCAGCTGGCCCTTGACAACTATTGTTAGATAAATTTACTAGCTCATCCATCTTAAGACTAAGTAAGTTTTACTGTTTAAAAAGATATTTAACTGTCTGAGCTATTAATAAAACATGCTCTGCCAGCAGGGAAGTTGTAAGTGGTGCTTGATTAGAGTACATAAATCTTGTAACATCATTGTTCTCTTTAGCATTCTCCTCTTTGGCTCCCATCCCACCCCAGTGGCGTAACTAAGGAGTGGCCTGTGCCCTGCCCCCCCCCCCCATGCAAGCCTAGTGCCACCCTGAGTGCCAGTCCATTTAGCCTGTCCCCAGCTGGCCATGATGTCATCAGATACCAGAGCTGTCAACAGCACAGCACAGGCTGGCTTCATCCCCCCTCATGGCTCTCCTAGCTTTTCTCACACATGCTTGCCCTTCCCCCAGCCAGCCGATGTGATTTTACCATTCCCATGCACGCCTGTCTGACTCCACACAGCCACACTCAAATACTGGTATGAGGCTAGCTCCTGCTTCTTGGAGTCACAGTGCTCTGATCCTGCTGCTGCCTCAGCTGCCTCCTCCTGCAGGTCAGTGACAGACAGCCTTCAGGAGGAGGCAGTGCCATGCCGTGCCATGGTGGGGGAGGGGAGGTCACTGGGCTGGGAGAAGGAGAAGAGTGAGCAGGGCCACTGCTACAGGATGGTGCTGGTTTCCCCTGCCCAGCTCCACCACTTTCCTCGCTCATTCACCTAGAGGGGCGGGCCACCCCTAGAGGAAAGTGCCTGCCCAGGTGCCTCCCCATCCAAGAGACCTTGGTTACACCACTGTTCCGTCCCCTGTGCATCTATAGGGATGGACACCTGTTGTCTCTCCAAATGAGTGTCCAATCCTTTTAACAATGAAACCGGATTGCCCACATCAGGAATATTACATACATATTCATCCTCTAGGAGAGCTGGAGTACCTTTCATTAGTAATCCTAAAGGAGCAAAGGAGTTTGATAAAGGGATTGCTGAATCCAAGATATTATCTAGCCCCTTACTTGATTTAGTTACTGGGAATGAATCTAACTTCCTTTGCTTTAAAGGAGGGGGTATCAAAGACCCCACAGGGTTTACCCTTTTCGTTTGGGAAGGCATTAATTCACACTATCAGCTCCTACCCCTGAAATAAAAAACACTTTGAGAAAAAGCATCCAAAAATAAATCTAGCTCCCAATTCCCATTGCCTTCTGGCAAACCAATTAATGTCCCATAGATTGTGAGTACTCAAAGTCCAGGCTTTGAAATAAAATTTAAGGTTCCTTGCTCCTATATGGAGCGATGGTCTGGAAAAACCAAGCCCCTACAACAAAAGTTCAAAGTTCTTTGCTCCTGGGTGGAGCGATGGTCCAGAGAAACCAAGCCCCTGAAACAAAAGGTTCAAAGTTCCTTCCTCGTACAAAGAGCAATGATCTGGAGAAACCAAGCCCCTGAGAAGATTCAAAATTCCTTGTTCCTGAGTCCTAAACGACGCAGTGATCCAGAAAAGCCAAGCACCTGAAACTAAAAGATCAAAGTTCCTTGCTCCTAGACAGAGTAGTAAGCCTGACAACCCAAAAACCCCAGTTATGGCAAGATGTCCTAACTCCTAAATGGGGGGAGGGGGGCGAGAGAGTAACCCCCCCACACTTCCAATAATGAGCAGCCTGGGCCCCAGTTCCCAGGTCTCCCCTAAGGGCCTCTCTCAAGAGCCGCGCCCTTGTGTGTGTGGCACTTGTGCACGTAGCCCTTCGACACGTGGTCTGTGGTGTGGCCACAGGCTGCCGAAAAGCAGTTACCCTCAACCAGACCAGAAGTAAAGGGAAGCTCTCTCCAGCATCTCAGGTCTCGGTCTGCAGTCATGTGGGCTAGTGTCCAATAAAACAGTTTCCTTGGACAAAAGTCCTAGCAGTGGCCAAACAATAAATCCAAATGTGGCTATTATGGGGCAGTGGCTCCAAAATGCCCGGCCTTGCTCTCCCCCATGCACCTGACTCAGCACATGCCAGTCCCTTGTTGTGTCAGAAGACCCCCCATGCAGGAGTGCTTGTTGTCACTTGCCCCTGTGTCCTCCATATGCTGTTGTTTCTCTCCACCCCCACTGTGCCCTGCACCATCCCTGTCCCGTGCTATGGATTTGCTTCCTATGTGACATGTGGCGTCCCCCACCAGGAGTGCCGTGTGCTTACCTAGAAGTCTGAGAGGCCTTCCATGGCACTGGCTGTCTTCACAAGGACCTGTTTGGGTGTCATGGTTGGAGTCAGTGCACCCCTCTTTTTGCATGTGTGTTCTATAAGAGCCTCTGGCCAAACTGTGGAAGAGTATCTGGAGGTGGGGGTGGGGGTGTCTGTTGTCAGCTGGACGTTGTGCTGCTCTGGCCCTCATGTGGCCTTTTCCCTATGGTACTGGTGGACTGGACCCTCGGGTGGCTGTGCTGTCCTGTCCACATGGTCCGGTGGGTGCTGAACACCTATCTCCACCCACCTCCACCCATGCCCACACATAGAGCAACCCGGATTTCCATCGGTTGCTCCGTACATGGGGGAATAGGTGAGAACGTGTGGGTTGCGGGACACATGCCCACGCATGTCCACATTTAAATGGACACTCGTACATGTGTCTCATGGGTGAACATGAGTGGGAGTGTCTCATTTAAAAACAGCCCATGAGAGAACACTAGAAGTGAGATACAAACGTGGATCCAGTTTTGAGGCTTCACACGACTTGGAAGTGAAAGCATGTCAGACTTATGTCATTCTGAGATGCCAGTGCTATTCCACTCTGTCCTCTGCTGTCATGGCACCTAACTGAATCTGTAAGTGAGCCTGTGTTTTTAATTGGATCTGTATATCTACCTTCTTTATGCTTTCTCAATACCAAATTGTTTTTCTTTGCTACATGGTGATACAGACCTAAGTTCAGTTTTCACATATTCCTGGAGGGTACCCACACTGACAAAACAATGACATTGATAGTGCAAGTCATTTTACTTTTGTCATTTAGTATTTAATATTAACAAAAATATATTTTTCAAACTCTTGTTTGATGGAAGATCTGTCCTTGTCCTTCTCATTAGTTCTACCAGTGCTGATGAAGCACTGGTAGATACAACAAGGAACCGGCTTGCAGCTGCCTACAAGCCAGGAGAACAATTTGGAGTTGTTCTGAGTTCATTTTCCTTTAGAAATAATAAAAGAAGAGAGTGGTTTTTAAAATTATTCTGACTTATTCTTGAAGTATTTTCAAATCATTATGATGGAGGGGAAATCAAACGAGAGAATAAAAGACGACGATAAGCAGTCCTTAAGCTTCACCTTTGTACTTTCTGGGCAGAATTCCCAAATACTACTTTACAGGGACCCTATTGTACTCAAAATAGCTGTAATGTACAAAGCAATTCCTAAAACAAACAGAGGAATTTTGTTTTAGGAATGGTTTTGGGCAGTTAGTCAGAATGAGATGAGGGGGAGCTGTTATCCATATGAGTTGTTTACAGGGCTGGTCCATGGTGTCAGGAGTGCATGGAGGTTGCCTGAGAGGGTGAGGTGGCCACCCTAGGAGCAGCCCTTTAGAATCACTCCCCACTCACTCGACATGCATGGATGCTCTGCAGTGGTGCCACTCAGCAGCCACAAACCCCTCCTCAACCCTGGCTCATTTAAAAACATGTCTTGTCATTGAGCGGTATTCAGCCGAAGCCTTCATCTTCCAGAGGCAATGTAAGGCCTTTCTGTTTGCAAGATATAAGAACATAAGAAGTGCCATACTAGGTCAGACCAATGGTCCATAGAGCCCTGCATCCTGCCTCCGACAGTGGCCAGTCACAGGGGCCTGGGAGAAGCACTCAACAGGTCACCATGCTATCCATTCCCTGTGGGTCATCCCCAGGCTCCCGACAGTAAAGGGTTTTGTTCCCCAATCCTATCTGACTAATAAATGCTAATAAAACTATCTTCCAGAAACTTGTCCAAACCTCTTTTAAACTCAGCTATACTGCTGACCTTGACCACCTCCCCTGGCAGTAAATTCCACAACCTAGTTGTACGCTGAGTGAAAAAATACTTTCTTTTGTTTGTTTTTACTCTGCCACCTGTGAGTTTCATGGAGTGTCCCCTAGTTTTAGTACTAGTTGAGAGGGTAAATAACCGTTCCCTGTTAACAAGTTCCACACCACTCATGATTTTATAGACCTCTATCATATCTCCTCTCAGCCGTCTCTTTTCCAAGCTGAAGAGTCCCAACCTATTAAGCCTCTCCTCATATTTGGCAGGTAGGATTATATTTAGTAGGATTATGATTATTATTATAAAAAATATTTGTATTAAGGTATAATAGGGTAGGTTGGGGGTGGGGAGGTGAGTTAGGGGGTTTTACTTGGTTTTCTTTGTGTATTTTTAATATATTAGGGAGGTATGGGATTTTATTTGGTTTTGAGTATTTTTTTTTAAATGTTTTCATATCTTGTAACCTGCCCTGAGCCTAAAGTGAAGGGCAGGATAAAAATATAAACAAATAAATATATATGTGGCTAAAGCAATCCCAAGCAATATTATTTTTTATTTGATTAGGTTCTAATCAGTTCATTTGATTAGATCATTTACACACAGAATGCTTTTGGTACAAGGGAACGTTGATGAATTTGCTTTCTATTAATATATACAGAATGCTTTGCTACTGCTGCCATCTGCTGGGATCCAATTATATGAAAAATACACTTTAAAATCACAACATGAACTCAGTCAGTAGACGCTTAACTGGTTCAGATTTAGGATCCAGAACAGTGGTTTCCAAAAGTTTTGGATCATCAACCACCAAACATTCATGTTGCCCATAATGAAATTTAGGCCATAGCCAGGGCCCAGAGTGTTTTCTTTGTTGATTGGCTTCAGTCCCTGCTGGTGCTGTGGCCATCTTCAGAAGAGGAAGCAGTGTGTAACTGGGTCAAAGTTACCTGGGGGTAAGTCATATCAGGATACTGTCCAAAAATCACATTCCCAAGGAATTATCAGCTCAAGTGTCTTTTATTTCATCAGATAGATAAAGGGTGTTTGATACACACTCTTTTTTCACCCAGACTTAAGAGTTTGGGTTCTGAAAACTGCATGGGGAGTCTAGACACTCCCCCTGACCCTGACCAGAAGTCACCCCAATGCCATTGCAAAAAGTGGCACTGGCGACTCCCACATGTTTTAAGAAGCAGACTTCATAAGTTTGGGCAGAGACTTGAAGAGGCAGGTACTGGGAGAAAGAGAGAGCATTCTGTCTCAGACAGAGATACTTGAGGGCTGCTTGGGAGCAGCAAGGGAGACTGGCTGAGGAGACAGGAGTGTGAGAGTGCTCTGTCTCCATCAACCCTGCTCGAAGGGCAGGGACTTACCAAGTCCACTTCTCAAAACATGTGAGAGTTACCAGCACCGCTGTTTGCAATGGCACCCGGGAGACTTCCTGTCCAGGGGGAGCATCTAAATTCCCCATGTGGGAGTTTGCAGAACCCAGACTCAACTCTATCTCTCCACTCCTTCCCTCTCCTCCTCTCTTCAAGCTCGCGTCACCAACTTTCTCTCTGATATCTCCGCCTGGATGTCTCAACGCCAACTCAAACTGAACATGGTGAAAACTGAACTCCTTATCTTCCCTCCCAATCCTTTCTCTCCCTCTTCCCTATCAATTGCCATTGATGGGGTCCCCATCCTCCCTGTCCCCCAAGCTCATAGCTTGGGCTTCATCTTCAACTCGAACCTTACCTTCAAACCCTATAATGAGGACTCCGTGGTCAAATCCTGCTGCTTCTCCCTCCACAACATTGCTAAGATCTGCCTTTTTATGTCTGTCTCCTCTACCAAAACTCTCATCCATGCCCTAGTCATCTCACACCTTGACTATTGTAACCTCCTCCTTGCTGGCCTTCCCCGCTCTCATCTTTCTTCCCTCATCATTGTTCAAAACTCTGCTGCCAGAATCATGCACCTAGTCCATCGCTTTGACCATGTGTAGCTGCTCCTCTCCTCTCTCCACTGACTCCCCCTTCCTGAGCGTATTCTGCACAAGTTCCTCATCTTCACCTACAAAGCCCTTCACAACCTCGCTCCCCCCCTACCTCTCAGCCCTAATCTCCCTCCAAACCCTTGTTCGATCACTCCGCTCCTCCTCCATCCACTCCCTCACCCTCCCACACCTCCCCTGCTCCCCCAACCACCTTTGTCCCTTCTCCCTCGCTGCCCCGCACGCCTGGAACTCCCTCCCTGCCCACATCAACCTTGCCCCCTCCCTTCGTACCTTCAAGTTCCTCCTCAAAATGCACCTCTTCCGCTCTGCCCTTCCTAACTCCTGCTAATCATCCCCACCCATGATTATGCCCCATCTGTTATCTGCAAACTCCCATTGTACTGTAACCATGCCAAGAATGTGTACCTGAGTTCTCGCATCCTCATGATTGTTGCGTCCCTTGTCTCTCCCTCTGTTCCCCTTCCCTGTCTCCCCTTCCCCTGTCTTTTAGATTGTAAACTCTCGGGCAGGGACCATGTCTATCTTATTCTCTGTAAAGCACCAGGTACATTGCTTGTGCTATAAAAATGCTTTATTATTATTATTATTACTAATAATAATAATAATGGGTGAAAAGAGTGTGTGTAAAAATGTCCACAGTTCCCTCCGTATGCTTCTTATATATGTTGTCCCATCACCATACAGTTCTTTATATATACAGTCTCTATCTTGGAGGTGTAGGGCTTCTCAGTTTCAGCCCTTTAGATTTTCACAGTCCCTCTTTACAGCAAGCTCTCTTCTGGCTCTGTGGACCAGTGTTGCCAGAGACGCAGAATTCTCCCCCAAAAGACAGCCCCCCCCATGCTCGGCAAGGCCCCATGGGACATGGGTTGGTGGGCATTGGGGAACCTGAGCAGGGTCAGAGATGAACCAAAATAGAGCCTGGGGGGAAAGGCCCCTTCATGCAAAAACCAGTATGCCCTTGGAAAAGGTGATGAGGTGGAGGAAGCCCTGAGTAAATACGGAGCAGTTAAGAAAGGGCCTCCTCCCTGTTTTAAGAAACCACTGGTGAATAGAACTTGGATCAGCAATGGCTTCAAAGGCATGGAAAATTAAAGCACCCTATGTTTCCCTCACACAAGCCAACGCCCCCACGCCCGATCAGTGGAAATGCACCTTGGTATCACCCTTCAGCCTAGGGCTCCCCTTATGATTCCCTTCCGTCCCCAAATCACTTGAAACCCTTTTCCCTTTCATGCCCAGATGTTTCCTTTGTCTTCTCAGCCCCAGTCTGTTTACCTTATGCATTTTCCCTTTCTTGTACCTGGACACACACCTGGCCCTCTCTCCTTAAATGCCCAGATGTGTTCTTTGTCCCCTTAGCCCCCGTATGCATCTTCCCTTTGTCATGCCTGGACCCACACCCGGAACCTCTTTTGTCCTCCCTATGAGCCTATTGTGGCACCTCTGAGCCTATCCCAAATCCTTTATCCTAATCCCTATAACTGCTCCTCGCTCCCCCTCTGAAATTGAGAAAGCTTTGGATGCAAACATGTATGGGCCCCTCCATGCGTGTCTGTGTCTTAAGGAGTCTCCCAGACATTTGTCTGCCCCTTCCCTTCATCCCCAAACTTTGCTGGATCTGCGGGCCGCCCATCCCCCTTCAACAGCAAGGAGAGGTAAACATTGGTCATGACTTCCCCTCTTGCTTCTCTCTCTCTCCCCCTCGCTCTTGCTCTTTTCTCTTTGTGTGTGTGTGTCTCCCCGGTGTCTCCCCTCCTTCACTCCCCACATTACTTTCATTTTCCCCACCGTCGCTTGTGTTTCCCCTGTAAACCGTCAGCCAAAACAGGGCTGTGTTGATTAGTATATGTATATGTATGTGTATCCCATTGTGTGTTTTCTTTTATGTCCCTTTGAAATAAACATTCCCTTTTTTAATTAAATGTTTGTCTCCCTCTCTTTTTCTACTTTTGGGGAGGGTACGTAACCTGACTGTAGTGCGTATCGAAAGTCAGACTGATCAGTGTGGCACGTGGGGACCCCTAGTTCAACTAATTTGGCTAATTCCCCTAAATTTAAGAATCGAGCCTATACTGGGGTACCGACCCCCCCAATATTCACGCGTGGAAGGGGGGTCTCCTGCTAACACCAGGCACAAGCCCCTCCTGCAGCCTGCCCAAATCCCACAGTTCAGGCACCACCCTCTGAGCACGGTTTTATGGAGACAGAGGCCTCTCACACTCTGTCTCCTCGAGCCGTCTCCCTGGCTGCTCCCAAGCAGCCCATAAGTATCTCTCTGTATGAGGCGGACCAGTCTCTCTCTCTCTCTCTCTCTCTCTCTCTCTCTCTCACACACACACACAGCTCCTATGAGCCATCAGCCCTTACTGAGCTCTCAGCTCAGTCCTTTAGCTGTTGTGTTGGTTCAGCCATGGCCAAGCTCAGATGTGAGGCATCAGTCACTATTTGCTCATCCCCATAGCACCTGCACCTCACATAGCACCTTCAACGTTGCAGGTGTCAATCCCTTAAAGTGCAAGCACCCCAATTAAGCTGTGTCATGCTACTCAGTGGATTACTGTAATATGCATGTCCTCCACCACCACCTCTCTTGCTGAAAATAGTCACAACATCAGCAATGGTTGTTGATGCTTTCCTGTAGCTTCCAGCAGTGCTGTGGACTAAGATGTTAGTACTAACCACTGGCACTAGGATCACTGATAGTCCACACACCACAGTTCAGGAACTACTGATGAAGAAGGTAAATAGATTCTCTATGGTAGGTGTTTGGGGGCTGCTAGTGCTCCATGAACACCTTGATGTTTCTTATATATACTATGCTGCAGGACTGCATCTCTTAATGTGCTTGTCACTTTCACAAAATACATTATTCCAGAAGATTTACTGGAATTTATTTTTGCTGCAGCCCCTGAGAAAAGATGCTGAAATAAAAATAGTTCAATAAAAGTTTATTGAACCCAATGGGAGAAGGATATTATTACCTCCTTTGGTGACCTTTAAAATAGTTTCTTCTGGCTTTATAATGTGTGATGTGACTACTTTAAAAAGTGTTCAGGGCTGACTATCCTGGGACAGACATTTTTCAAACACTCGTTAGAAAACAGATTTGGCTTTCTGAGATGAACAAAGATCTTTCATGACCTTGATATACACAATTTTGGATAATCAACAGGGAATAAGTAACAAAAACTGAGTTTATGGAAAAGGATTCGGCATAGTGTTTAAGTATTCCAATACCATTAACCTCTCTATCTTTGTTTCCCAACCTTTTTGTCACTGTATTTAAGACAGTGCCCTGTTGTATGTCACAGAAAAGGAACAAAAGTCAATATAAAATGAACCATAGGCTATTTTTCAGTACAAAGAAATAGAAATAACTGAGTGGCATAAAGTGAAAAATATTCGAGATGTTAAAAATAAACCATTTGAAGAATATGGGCATGATACCAAATCCCCACACATGGTAGCCTGCACACAAGCATGTGTGCAGGCACGCGCACACACCTTCGTTCCTAAAACTGGGCTGCACATGGGTTGCACACCAGTTGCAGGTGTAAGGGTATGTATGCATTATATGTACCACATGCCTACTGCGCAGGGCTTGGGATAGGCTCCACTAACTTCACATCTAAACTTTCAATATTTGCTCCTACACTTATCATTTTAATAAATACGCATACATTTCATAACTTCATAGCTCAGTGAAATCTGGTCTCTGGCATGGATAACAAGAGTATTCAAGTAATGTGCTTGCTGCCCCTGTGCAGGCTGTGCATGTCTGTCAGGGAACTTTTGAATTGACCAACCAACCCGGGGATGAAGCGGGCTACAATCAGAGCTTCTGTCAGTCTAAAAGCACCCTTTGTTTCTTACATTTGAGGCTAACCTAGTAATCACGCACTATCTCTACACTAGTTGTAGCAGCTTTGCTGTGACAGTGTGTAAGTGGTGTTAGGATCAGGCCTCCAAAGTACTCAGTCATACAGGGAATTAGCAGTTTTTCAGTTTATTTATATACAGTTCTCCACCATCAAGCTAACTATGCCGGGTACAAAATCTCTACAACCCCCTGGCCTATCTAGCCCCAAGCCTAGTCAGGTCTCAGTCCACCTTCTTCTCAGGCAGCTCTAGCAGAGTTGTTCTCCCTCTGGCTTACAGGTGGCTTCTGCCTCTCCACTCCCTGTGTCCTGCTTTTATACTGCTGAGTGGGTGTGGCTTTGGGCCATCTCAGTCTATCTTAAAGGGAGACTGTCCTGTTACAACAGTGTAAGATTATGAAGGTGATTTTGAGGACATGAGAAGCTCCCCCAAAACCTGGGGATAGGAAGGAATGGGTAGAATTTAATTGTTGCCCACAGTGGCAGCTGGTGGGTTCTAAGGTTGGTGAGTATGGCCAATGGTAGGCAGGGCCAAACCAACAGTAGGTGGAGCCAACTTTCAAACCAATAGTAGGCAGAATTTTGAAATTAATATGCAATTTTACAACCCGAGTTCCTGATCTGTAAAAAATGGAAGAGTGTGTGTGTGTGTGTGTGTGTGTGTGTGTGTCTCCTTGTGTTCACTCACCCTTGCCCTTCTTGGATTGTAAGCCCACTGGAAAGGGAACCATCTACAATAAACACCAGAAAGCAATGTGTCCAATGGCAGGGGTACCATAAATACCATAATAGCTAGCCAAGATTACAGAAATTTCCAGTACCTTATTTAAGGTGCAATTCAAGAAAACAACATTACAGCATTTGAAATACACAGGAAGCAAAGGCCACAATTAAAATAAATGATGGCTTATAAGTGTCCTAGAAATTAGTTATACAGGTGGAGAGGATTATGCTTATGTAGCCTTGCAAGAGAAATTTGATAATGAAAACTTTAGATCTTGTTGGTGGGAGAAGACCATGGCGAGGTTTAATGAATTAGGATTACCCTTTTTTTCATTGAGAGGAATGTCATTACCATTTAAGGAATTAAAGAGATTGATTAAAACTAGGTTATTAGATATAGATAGGCAAAACACAATAGCGATGGTCTCCCAGCTTAAATCCTCTCCTTGGTATCAATTTTTTATCCCGGGTTTGGATGGGGCAGAATATATTAATTTGGAGCTTCCATTTCACTATAAGCAAGCATTATTGGCTCTTCGGATACAGAGCATGCCTTCTGCTGTTGTGGAAGGAAGGTACCAAGGCATACCATATGCAGAAAGAATATGTCCCTGTTGTGGCATAGAGGTTGAAGATCTCCAACACTATCTTTGTGTGTGTGTCCTATGTATGCCTATATACGGGAGGGTGTGTGGAAAATTGTAAGAATGCCATTTGATATGTCAGTAGCCCAAAAAATGATTTATTTGTTATCATCTAGGGATTCGCATGTAATGGAAGTTGTGACTTGTGCTGCTTTTTTGATGGAAAAATGCAGAGTTAAGAAATTGGGTATGAATGAGAAGATCAGTGATGATTGATACAGGGTATTGGAAGTAAGACCAGCTGAGGTTTTGGCTGCCTGGAGGGAATGGCAGTTTTGCCTAAGGGATTTGCGGATAAGTTTGATTGAAATACCTACTCACTCTAGGTTTAGAATTAATAGGGTAGAAATATTTACATCAGGGGTTAAGTAGTGCCGATACAAGCTCCATGAAGGACAAGGCATATTTTAATGACAGGGGTCAAGTGATGCCGACACAAGCCCCGTGAAGGGGAAGGCTTTTATATTCAGGGGTCAAGTGATGCTGGCACAAGCCCCAAGAAGGGGAAGGTATTCCTCTGATAAACATGCTCAGTGTATATACTGAATGGTGTGCTGAGATTTTATTAAATGGGGGGATGGAAAGGAAGGGAAGGTTGTTTTTAGTTGGTGATTTTATTGTGTTGGGTCATGTTTTGTTTGATGTGTCTGTATATGAATTAAGTTCCGTGATATTTGTATATGATTAGAGAAGGCAAAGCCTAATGGTTTACGGTAATGGAATTATGTGTTGATATGGTTTTGTATTTATTTCTTGAGTTTTGGATATGATTTGTAATAATTTTTTATGACCTATGGTCAAGACAATAAATATCTACTTACTTACTTACTAATTAAAATGAATGGAAAATGCAGGAAAACCCATCAGAATTATGTGGAATTCTAAAACACAAACCATAAATGCTAAAATTGGTCTCTGGGAGAGAAAAGAATCCCCACCTCTGATACATCACTTTCAATATCCTTCCCTCAAGCTGAAAGCTCCCAAACCAGTGAACGAGAAAAACAATACATGGAAAAATCCTTAAGATCCCAAATTCAAAGTGACAAAATTCAAAGTGGCTAATGTGGCTATTTCCACCTTCAAAAAGACTAAACCACATAAGGCTATGTGCAAAATCAGCCAAACAAATATTTTTAAGTGTCCTTAGTCACCAAACAACTTTTTCATCACCAAATAAATTCTGTGAGGAAACGTCTATATTTTGTCTGTGGTTTTTACCCACTATGAGCTCACCAAAACATCCCAACCAATTTAAGCATTCAAAGTTCAACTTCTTCAAGTATCAAATCACACAGGAACTAAAAAAATGAAAATTATCCAGGTTGTACTTGCATGGACACCACTGTACAGAAGGCAAATATTGCTAGAATATCATATTCAACACCATTACTTTCAAAGCAAACAGAAAACTGCTAATTATTGATATTTGACAACAAACCACCACACAAACTAGGTGAGGAAGGAGGACCCACAAGCAAAAAGGAGGGTTGCGACAAGCAACAGCAAATTTTCAGTTCACGTGTACAAATGGAGAAAGACATATCAAAAAACAAAAAGAACAGAAACACATTCCAGTGTGTGGGTAAGAGAAGACCTCTAAAGGCAAGAATGCATGATTGTCAAAATCAGTACTGGGCTGGCCCCCAAAACATCACGAGCAAACCCAGAGAACAAGCAGGACAAAAAAAAATTGGGAAAGGGCAGGGGATCAAAATGTCAATTACAAACAGGAGACAGCAAGACCAGCTTCACACTGGAGATGAGAGAGAGCACAGGAAACACAATCAAGACAAGCTTTTGTAAATCCAATACTTCAAAGAAAGTGGGGGTGTGGGGGGAGAACCCAGATTGGCTTTCCTAACCATGCAACAGTGGCCCAGGTCACAGGATGGATGCATCCCCCCCTGTTTCCCTCCTGTTTCGGCCAAATCAGAGGGAAAACTTTCAACCCCATTCTTGTAAAAGGTTCAAAATGTAAGTAGACCAAATTGGCTACTTTGCATAATTCAGTAGCAATGGTCCATCTCACAAGATGGAGGGTGCACCCCTTTGCCATTTGCCAATGTTTGGGCCAAATCAGAAGCAAGGGAAACTTTTGACCCCAAATGATTCTCATAAAAGTTTCAAAATGAAAAATAAAAACCCACCTGAAGATGGCTATGTTCCACAATGCAGCAGCAATGGTCCAGTCATCTGCCAAGACAGAGAATGCATCCCTTTCCCCTTTTGTCTGGGGCCCTGGGCCAAATCAGAAGGAATGCAAGGAAAACTTTCACGAACCCACCCCAAAATGCAAGAAAAACACCCAGGAGTCTCACAGGGCTTCTGTTTCTAATGGCGTTTGGGCGGCTTCTGGTCCACAGAGGAGCATCTAAAGCCCCCTCCCCCCCATTGGGGTTTCCCAGAGCCACAGGTTTAAACTGCGGGAGAAATCCCGCTCATTTAAGAAGGGCCTCAGTGTACAAATCATGAGTTGCTATTTTTTCAAACAAGGTCAGACTCTGAGTTTAAAGCAATAATTAACCTGGGGTTCTTTCCATTTGCCTTCAGTTTCTCAGCCAAACACTGAGAAACTGTTTATCATAACTCTCATCACTCTTCACTCATCACTTATGGATTTTCAACACGTTACAATCATCATGAACCTCATTACTAAATCATGAGTTGACAAAAACATTAAAAAAAGGAAAACTCTTTTAAAAAAAAACATACAACAATATCTGTAATTTTAAGGCAAGCAACCAACCAAACCCAAAGTTCAGTCCATGATGGAGCCACTGCAAGCAAATCTTACCCACTCAAATCTACTTGGTAACCTCAGGCCCACGGACCAAATGTGGACAATGGCTAGGTTTTATGCCCCTTTCCAGTTCTTGGATCTGGCCCCTGGATCCACTTTCTACCCCCAAATGCTAAACACCTGAACTCAGGATAAGGGAGCAGAGATGAGAGAACACACACTGGGTATTTTCAGACATTACGAGATCACGCTCAACCAGTCAATACCCTGTGGTGGGGGATGGCCTCGTAATGTCTGTTGGGGAACCGGAAGTTCCCCCCCAGATGTTAACCACAGTCAATCGCAGCAGGGAATCACATTCACCACGCAATTGGCGGAACCAGCGGGGCCGGTGCCGATCGTGTGGTGAATGTGATTCCCCGCCACAATGAAGGGGCCTGTCTCGTCTGGACGGCAACCATGGCCCGGAATCCCCGGCGGGATTCCGG
This sequence comes from Sphenodon punctatus, assembly GCA_003113815.1. Taxonomy (NCBI): domain Eukaryota; kingdom Metazoa; phylum Chordata; class Lepidosauria; order Sphenodontia; family Sphenodontidae; genus Sphenodon; species Sphenodon punctatus. The sequence continues at coordinate 797,948 of QEPC01013781.1, read as the reverse complement.
GTCGTGGTCAATATGGGTGGATGCTGTGGCCGCATTGGTCGTGGCACCCGCCCATCTCCCCGGAGGGTGGGCAGCAGGGGAGCATGAGGGGGCGGGGCCGTGCGGATGCACATTGGACCGCATGGCCCTGCCCCTCCCTGATTCCCTGCCGGGATCAGCCAGCACGTCTGTTGGACGTGACGGGCTGATTCCGGTGGGGAATCAGGAGGGTGATTCTGGGACTGGGCGAATGCCACCCCGTCTCGTCTGAAATCACCCAATGATAGGTGGTGGCAGATCCATGGCAAAGTCCACCCGCACCCCCATCTGCTCAGGGGAAAAATAGGCAACCAAGCAGAAGCAGAACCATTGCACATGGGGGCAGGAAGCACAAAGCCCACAACCCCTCCCCCCCAGATTTCCATATATGAAAATAATTAGAGGGCACTTACAAGATATACAGGTTGCAAGGCTGCATCTCATAAGTCCCCTCTAAAATTTTGCATATATAAAAACCCTACCCAGGCTCCAATCTGCACAGGGGAAACACAGGCAAGACAAAACCTCTCTTTAAAAAAAATAAATCACTTTTAGAAGCAGCAGGTTAGAATGCGCCATTGCACATGCGACTGGAGCGACCCAGACGGTTGTCCCTAGCTTCTCTGAGCTAGGAAACTAAACTTATTGCCATATTTGGTGGGGGGGGGTATGGGAGGGAACAGTTGAGTGATGGACAAGCCAGATGACAAGTTTTGATTGGCTGGAAGGAGCAAAATAAAAGTGGCTGTACAGCCATTTCCCATTCTCTTTGGTGAATTTGACTGAGAGATACACTGCTGATCTGTAAATAATTGGCAGGGTGTGGGGTGTGGAGGGAGTGCCTGGCCTCACCTGGCATGGCCTGTCCATAGAGGCACTGCTGGGGGATGGGGGTTAGTTGTATCCACCATGCTACAATTAAATTTTTTAAAATAAATAAATAAATGGGTGCCACACTGCTGCTGCCTGGAACCATGGAGGCCAGAGGGATCTCTGCCTTGCTCCACTTCCCCTGGCCTAGGCTGTTCAGTTACCAGTGCCACACGAATGCCAGCCCTTTTTAAAAAAAGAATCAGATGCCACTGCTGCCTGCTGCTTGCACTGGTTGGCACCATGGTGTTACCCCAAGATTCTCCCAGGAGTTAGCTCTACCAGGGGTCAGGGATCGCTGCAGGAATGACTTAATTTTCCTCACCAAAAAGTCACAATAGACAATCTATTACTAAATACTACAATTTATTGCCCTGCCAAACTGGCTTACTCACTACTATAAAAGCACTACGAAAACACTACAGAAACTCACAAAAAGTTATTGATTATGAATATATATATTCTTTAAGAATATATCTTACTAAATATTAGAGGTGGGACCCCGGGCCCATTACCAGCTACCGGATTTACCGGTTACCGGTTCTGCAAAAACCGGATTCCCGGATTAAATCCGGTATACCGGTACCGGATTTATTTCATTGAGTTCAATGGGGCGCTGTGTCCCCATTGAACTCAATGAAATAAATGAATTCCTTCCCCC
>QEPC01013781.1:775423-793874 GCA_003113815.1 Sphenodon punctatus | reverse complement strand
AAAGGGGGGGGAAAGGAAGAAAAAAAGAGAAAGGGGGAGAGGGGGTGAAAAGGAGGGAAGAGGGAAAGAAGAAAAGGAGAAGAGGGGGAGAAAGGGGGAAGGGAAAGGGGGAAAAGGGGGGAGAGAGGAAGGGGAGGGAAGAAAAATGGGGGAAGAGGAAAAAAGAAAAAGAAAAAGAAAGAAAAAAAAAGGAAAAGAAAACATTCAGCTATCTAAATAGGGCAAAAGCATACTTTAAGAAATCAGAACCATTTGATCTCCTCTAGATATCTTAACACTGCAAGTCATGTAATTCAGCAGCGTGGGGGTGGCTCCCTAATTGGAAGCTAACCCGATACAGTTCTAGCTGCAACAGACTATGGCTGCAGTTCTATAGAGCCCAAGTTTAGAGAAAGAGGAAGGAGAATAAGAGAAAGAGAAGAAAAAGGGGGGGGGAGGGAAGGAGGGGGAAAGAGAAAAGGGGGGGAGAAAAGGTAAAGACATTAAGGTACCTGGGTAAGACAAAAACACACTTCAGGGTTATCTGATCCTCTTTAAATATCTTCACACTGCAGACCATGTGATTCAACAGCATGAGGGTGAAAGACTTGCTCTCTCAAGCATCTGCTGTTCTGTAATATAAGACCCAGGTTTAAAGAAAAAGAAAGGGAAAAGAAGGGGAGAGGGAGGGGGGGGAGAGGAGGTAAGGAAGAGGGAAGGAAAAGAGGAGAAAAAAGGGGGAAAGAAAAGGGAAAAGAAAAAGCATTCAGATACCTGGATAAGATGAAAGCATATTTTGGTAGGTCAGGACTGCCTGATCTTCTTTAAATGTCTTGGCACTATGAACCATACAATTCAGTAGCATGGAAGTAAGAAGCTTTAGTTTTGCTAGTTGAAAACTAGCCCAGTGCAGTTCTGGCTATAACAGACCATGTCTGCAGTTCTATAGAATCCAAACTTAAAAGGAAGGAAAGGAGAACACCCCTGGTCCCCATAATTTATAATAAACACTTGGTCCTTAATCTAATCTGTGTCAGCTGGTTTCCATACACCCAGAATTTAAAGAAGCATAGTAGATTTTAGAAAGTACAATCCAGGAAGTCATTAAGACCCCTAGGTTGTATTGTGTCCAATGTAATTATCCAGACGGCTTCTCGTTTGGTTAAATTCATAGGATCAGGGGGAATAACCCGTTCTATTCCCCAGAAACAGAAGTCATTCTGCCCTGGGTGTACTGAGTTATAATGCTCTATCATTGGGGCCGTAGCAGAGCGGTTCTTTAATCTGCTCCTATGTTCTGTCATCCTTACTTTCAGGCTTCTGCTAGTTTTCCCTATGTACAGTTTGTTACAAGGGCAGGAGATCGCATAAATTACTCCTGTTGAGTCACAATCAATATGTTGTTTGATAAAATAATGCCTACCTTGATAGTCCTTAAAAGATTGTGTCTTAAGACTCAATGTGCAGTTTACGCATTTCCTACAAGGAAAATTCCCAATGGGGGAAAGGGTAGACATATACCCCTGAATGGGGGTTGACAGTTTAGCCCTAAGCAGATGGTTTCCAAGGTTACTACCTCTTTTATATGCAAATAATCGAGGAGTGTGACAACCTTCTATATGATTAATAATATTCCAATATTTTAATATGATCCTTTTAATTTTAATTGAACAAGTATTATAAGCTGTTACACAGATCACTCTAGAAAACTTCATGGGACATCACCGTGATCACGGACAGTGAGTCAAAGGCAGACACTAGTGCCGCAGAGGAGATGTCTGGAGCTGAGGTGATGGCTGAGCCTCCTCCCAGAGCTCTGTCACCAGAGCCACCAAGTTCTCCCCCTCCCAGCAGCGCTAGCAGAAGTACGTCAGCCGAGGCAGGCAAGAAGACAGGAGGGGGAAAAAAATCCTCAGTCTGGGATCATTTTAAGCAGGTGCGGGCAGATGATCCCAGAGAGGTGCAGTACACATTGTGCAATAAGCTGGTGAAGTGTGGGCAGGTGCTCGCCAATCTTGGGACAACTGCAATGGCGAGGCACCTGAAGTCATGCCACAGTGCTCTGCTGCTCAGCGGGAAGGCAGGGGAAGTGGATGCCAGCGAGTTCCCGACTGCAGTGTCCAGTCGCCCGGCTCCTTCAGTGGGTCAGTGTCCTGCACCAACTGCTACTGCCCCTAGCAGCAGGAGCAGTATGGGGGCAGAACAGCAGCAGAAGTCTCTCCAGCAGCACCGTCAGTCCACCATGGAGGAACTGGGGTGGGGGGATCTGTCAGGGCCATCAGCAGGGCACCGTTGCTCTGGCTTCCAAGAGAAAGCGAAGCACCTTTTGTCAGAAATGATAGCCCTGGATGGCCAGCCCTTGTCAATTGTGGAGGACAAGGGCTTCCAGCAACTGATTGGTTCCTGGCCCCCAACTTTAAGCTGCCTTCCCACTCCACCCTGAGTCGGACTGTGGTGCCAGAGCTCTACAGGACTTTGAAGGAGTGGGTGAGGGAGCAGCTGGCAGGGGCTGGAGGGGGCCACGGTCCACTTCACCACTGACCTGTGGTCCTCCAGGAATGCCCAGCACGCCTACATGGCAGTGACTGCACACTGGTGGCAGGACCCAGAGGCAGCGGTTGGCAGTGGCAGGAGGGGTCCTGAAGCAGGGTATAGGTGGGCCCTGCTTCAGGAACAAGTCATGGACAGCTCCCACACCTCAAGGAACCTCAAGGCAGCCCTGGCCACCATGGTGAGGGAGTGGGTCATGCCAGGCGCGGCCTTCACCAAGGGGTGTGTGGTCACGGACAATGCGGACAATATTATAAAGGCAGTCCATGACAGGGGCTTCGCAAGCATCCCTTGCGCTGCACACACCCTCAATCTTGTGGTGAAGGATGCTCTGGGCTTGGGGGAGAAGGGGATTGGGCCAGGCACCCTTATGTCCCTGGTCGAACAGAGGAGGAAGCTGGCAGGGTTCTTCAACCTCAGCGTGAAGGGCAGTGAACTCCTCTGGGAGAAGTAGGCCGAGCAAGGGTCCCCGGTGGACACGCTCATCCAGGATGTCTCCACCAAGTGGAATTCTACTTTCCTGATGCTCGAGTGACTTCTTGAGCAGAAAGCCACCCGGCATCAGATGGAACTGGAGACAGACATGGAGGCACCTCCAGGGTACAACAGGGAGGAATGGTAGACTCTAGCTCACACAGTCTTCGTCCTCAGACCATTCATGGCCGTGACGGAGACCATGAGCAGCTCCACCACCACGCTCAGCCGGTGACTCCGCTGGTCCATAGTCTCAAGAGGAGCCTGGACGAGATTCTCGGAGGGCGGAATTGTGGCCCTCCAGGCAGGAAGCTCTCCAGTGAGGTGTTTGACCTAGCACGGAAACTGAAGGCGGGGCTGAGTGTGCGCTTTGATGAGCTCCTGCACTGGGAGAAATATGTCCTGGCAACCATGCTGGACCCCAGGATCAAGGGCAGCATGGCACATGAGACAGCGGCCTATGGCCTCTGGAAGAGTATACTGGTGCAGAAGGTCCGGCAGGCAGAGCGGGCCATGCAGCAGGACGCCCCTGGAGATGGTGGGAGTGGGAGCAGCGACCCCTTCCAGACACCTGGGTCTATCCCTGCCCCCAGCCCTAGTGGTAGCAGCTGCACCAGCAGCAGGATGAGCAGAAGCAGGACCCCTACTAGTGCCAGCAGCTCCTCCTGTGTGCAGGTCACTCTGGGGAGCATGGGGCCCAGAACAAAAGGGCAAGCAGCGTGGCTGAGGGCAGTGGGGCAGGTGGTGCCCACCCAGAGATACCAGAAGGAGTATGATGGTGCCTCAGCAGCAGTGGAGACCTATCTGGAGTAGGACCCATGCATTGATCCCAGCAGCGATCCCTTGGCCTACTGGGCCGGAAAGGCCAACGTGTGGCCGGCCCTGTTGAAAGTGACCAAGGGTATCCTGTCCTGCCCACTAACCAGTGTCCCCAGCGAGAAGTTGTTCTCCATGGTGGGGGACATTTGCTCCCCGCACCACCTGAGACTGGCAGCCAAGTTGGTGGAGCAGTTGCTGTTCCTGAAGGTGAACCTTCCGCTGCTGAATTCCCTGAGCTGCCCCTGGATAAGGAGTTATGGTGCAGTGGCACCCGCCATCCCATGACTGGGGAAGTCTTGGGACAGGGCTCCTCCTCCTCCTTCTCCTCAATCTGGGCTAGGGCTACTGCTCCTGTGCTGCTGAGGTGCTGTCCCTCCCTCCCAATACCTGGCACCCGCCCTGCCTCTCTCTCTCTCTCTCTCTCTCTCTCTCTCTCTCTCTCTCTCTCTCTCTCTCTGTTGCCTTATCTGACTGACCTCATGATGCAGGGTGGCATTGGGAAATAAACTGTAAGCCTGCCAGCCGGCCTATGACTAGCTACACGATCTTGGTCCGCCTATGTGACACTGACTGGCTCTCACTCTCTCATGCTGCACAGTCTTTGCTAGCCTATCTGAGTGCCCTGATGCCAATGTCCCAGTCTGCCTGCCCTACTGCCTCTCATGCCACGCTGCCTGTCTGCCCACTCAGCTTCCCACCAAGCTCAATGTATGCCTCATTCAGCCTTCCTGCCTCCCATGCCAAGGTGCCTGTCTGTCCACCCAGGTTGCCTAGTTCAAAGCCTGCCCAAGCCCGCCTTCCCTACTACCTCTCATACCTGCCTGCCCAGGTTGCAAAGCTTGAACCCTGTCTCAGTCAGCCTGACTTCTGCTCATGCCGCAATTCCTGACAGCCCGCCCGCCTGCCCAGGTCGTCTAGATCCAAGCCTGCCTCAGTATGCCTGCCTCTCATGCCACGATGCCCACCCATCCGCCCAGGTGGCCTAGATCAAAGCCTGCCTCAGTCTGCCTGCCTCTCATGACACAGTGCCTGTCTGTCTACCCTAGCAACCCTGGGTGATGTGCACCACTGGTCTGTTAATCCTGCCACTGCTGTCTGCTGATCCATGGGTGCTCTGGCCTGGCCAATCCAAATGTGCCCACACAATCCTGCTGCTGACGTCTGCTGCTGTATGGGAGCTATTCGTGGCAAATCCAACCATCTTGGCTCCATGGGTGCTGTGTACAAGCAAATCCTCCTGCTGCTGTCTCTGCTGTTCCATGGGTTCTGTGCCCAGACAACCCAATGCCTGCTGCTGCTACTGCCAATGCTGCCTCTGCTGTCCGTGCCATGGGTCCTCTGCCCGGGCAATCCAATGTCTGCACCAGCTGCCAATGCTGCCTCTGAGAAATCCAATGTCTGCTGCCAATGCAGCCTCTGCTGTCTGTGCCATGGGTTCTTATTCCCAACAATCCAGTGTTTGCTGCTGCTGCCAATGCCGCCCATGCTGTCTGTGCCACCGGTTCTGGGGCCCGTCACTCCTCGCACAGAGGTGCTGTCATTCCACCTGCATCAAGAAACAGCCACTCCAGCCCCAGGATCCACCATCAGGGTTCTGGGGCCAAGTTACAGGCATGGAGGGCTGTGGCCAATATCCAGAAGCTGCCACTTTAGCCCCAGGACCCACCATCATGGGTCTGCAGCTGCCATTCCTTGCACAGTGGCGATGTCTTTCAACTGCATCAAGAAACAGCCACTCCAGCCCCAGGAACTGCCATAAGGGTTCTGGGCACTATGTTACTGGCAGAGAGGGCTGTGGCCAATATCTAGAAGCTGCCACTCTACCCCAAGACCCACCATCATGAGTCTGGGGCCATCATTCATCGCACAGAGAGCCAATTTCCCAAAGTATCAAGAAACAGCCACTCCAGCCCCAGGACCCGACATCAGGGTTCTGGGCCCTACGTTACTGGCAGGGAGGGCTGTGGCTAATACCTAGAAAATGCCACATTAGACCCAGAACCCACCATCATGGGTCTGGGGCCATCATTCTCACACAGAGAGATGATTTTCCAAAGCATCAAGAAACAGCCACTCCAGCCCCAGGACCCACTGCCAGGGTTCTGGGGCCAAGTTACAGGCAGGGAGGGCTGTGGCCAATACCTAGAAGCTGCCACCTTAGCCTCAGGACCCACCATCATGGGTCTGGGGACATCATTCCTTGCACAGAGGCGATGTCTTTCAACTGCATCAAGAAACAGCCACTCCAGCCCCAGGACCCACCGCTAGGGTTCAATACCATACCATATAATACCATACAATACCATGATTTACCCCCATCCCAAGAGTTCACGACTATTCTTGTAGTCATTGATCAGTTTACTAAAATGGGACACTTCATTCCCTGTACAGGACTACCCACAGCTCCACGTACTGTCCAATTGTCAATACAGCATGTTTTAAAGTTACATGGCCTTCCACAAACCATCATCTCTGATAGGGGCTCACAGTTTATTGCTCGCTTTTGGCAGGCTCTGTTCACTGCTGTGGGAGTTCGCCTTGCTTCCACAACCACTTACCACCCTCAAGCCAATGGCCAGGCAGAACAAGCCAATCAGGCACTAGAACAATATCTCCACTGCCATACCAATTGCTTGCAAGATGACTGGACCCTTCAATTACCCCTTGTGTAATTTGCATTTAATAATGCCCCCAATGCCTCCCTTGGAAATTCCCTCTTTTTCATCACCTATGGTTACCACCCTCAGCTTTTTCTTCCAGAACTTCCCGCTATTGAGGTACCGGCTGCAGGAGTTATGTTACAACATCTCCAACAGAATCATGCACAAGCCTGTGTCATGTTACAAAAGGCTTGCCAGCAATATAAACATTTCTCTGACCATCACCGGCGAGCAGCCCCCTGCTTCGCTGCTGGTGATCTCATCTGGGTTGACCGCCGACATTACCCTTCATCCTGACCATCCTCGAAACTCAATAATAAATACATAGGACCATTTCTCATTCTGCAGCAGGTGAACCCCATCAGGCTTTTGTCCTCACATATTGTATTTTTAAATTGTTTTAAAATTTTATACTGTTTTAATAAATGTTGTTCACCGCCCCGGGCTACCCTGTGGGCAGGAGGGGCGGGATATAAATTTTAAATAAATTAAAAAATAAATAAAAATAAATTAACCACGTGGACCTTCCATCTCATATTCGTTGCCACCCAGTTTTCCATGTCTCCCTACTTAAACCCTATCATCCTCCTCTCTTTCCAGAACCTGATCCTCCTACTCCAGTGAGTGATGTTCCCTCGATGTTGGAATATGAAGTTAAGGCCATGCTTGACTAGAAATGTTTGTGTGGTATTGTATATTATCTCATTGACTGGAAAGGGTTTGATGTCTCGGACCGCTCCTGGGAACCTGCCTTGGGACAGCCTACCCCTAACAGAACACTGATTAAGCCATATCTTGTCTTGGTTGTTTTAACTTTACCCATTCTCACTTCCAGGAACCAAGATCACAGCAATCTGTCACCAGCCCTGTCCTTTGTCCCACTAACTCACACCATACTGAAGTTTTAATTGATTTCAATGGGAGCTATTTCTCCCATTAACTTACATCACACTGAAGTATCAATGGATCCTATTGATTTCATATAGGAATGTTACCTGCACCTAGCTAGTACCATGTCCCTTAGAAAGTGAATGAAGAACAGAGGTCATCTCTCTTAGACTTATTTATTTAAAACCCCATAGGTGATGCGTTGAGGGAGAGGGGCACATCCCCCCCCCCCCATTTTTGACCCCACACACCAGCAGCAGCCTTTCCCCTGTTCCTTCCTGGTACCTGCATGGAGGAGTATGGAGGACTCTTTCCTCCAGCCAGATCGGTCCTCCCCCCCTCCCCTCTTGCAACATGCTAGAAGGGGAGGGGCTGAGGGAGGCAGTGAGTGTGACTCACTTCCTCTTCCCTTGAGCATGGGAACAGGATGTTCAGGAAGGCAGTGTGGTGGTGGAAGCATGTTCAGTGGTTGGAGGAGGGACAGAGGTCAGGAGAGCAGCAGCAGCCTCCTCAATAGTTCACAGGTAGCGACAGCAGCGGCGAGGGCCTGGGGCAGGAGTGGAGGCTGGAACGGGGGGGAGGGACTGGAACAGAGGTGGCTTGAGGGACTGACTGGGGACCATGAGGGATTGGGAGCAGAGGGACTGACTGGGGGCCATGGGGGTTTGGGAAGGGTCTGGGCTCCTTCCATCTGTGTTTGAATAACTTGTTTTGAAGGGGGGTGTAATTGATATACTCAAGGAGGAGGATCCAGACCATGGGTCTGTCCCTCTCCTTGTGTTCCCCTCCTTCTGTGCATGCCCTCTCCACTCACTTTGCTTAAGTTTGCTTTTTTCTGTGTTTTGTGTTTGAGACCCAGGCCATAATCCAGGACCTGGAAATGGGCCACAAATCTTCCTGGGGACTGCATTTGTCCCCAGGCCTAAGGTTCCTCACCCCTGCTTTCAGGAGGGGCAGTGCTGTCCTTGGCCGTGCAGGGTTGTTTGATCTGATGTTGAACCAGCTGATTTCTGTTGGAATTGAACTTTTGTGTTGGGTGTGTGTGAGTGTAAGGTATTGGCTGAAGAGAAGGCGGGTCCATGCCATGGATCTGTCCCTCTTTTTGTGTGCATCCCCTCTCTGATCACTTCTCTTAAGCTTGCTTTTTCTGTTCTTTGTGTTTGAGATCCAGACCCTAATCTAGAAACTGGTAATAGGCTGCATAAAATCTTGCTGAGGGCTGCGTTTGGCCCTGGGCCTAAGGTTCCTCACCCCCACCTTTATAGAGGTGCTGTGGCCGTGCATGGGGGTGGGGGGTTGTTCTGATGTTTGAGCAGCTGAGCTGCTGGAGCTATGTTTGAGTTGAACTTCTGTGTTGTGGGGACGGGTAAAAGTGATATGCTGCCTCTGAAGAGAAAAAAGGTTCATACCATGCAGAAATGCACAATTGATCATAATAGGGTCATCCAGTTCCTACTATTCATGCCTAGTCTCCAACACTCAGGGTCTTCCTAGTCTCCAACAGTCAGAGTTTCCCCCTGTGACAAAACACTAATGATCTCAGTAAAACATAGTTTCCCAGAAATTCTTTTAAACATATGCACATTTAAAGTAGATTGGGGTAGAGAGCTGAGATTGGTGTCACTCTGTACAAAAGTTCAATGTGTACAATAACTATAAAGAGGAAAGGGGGAGAAACCAAAATCAGGCAGTTTGCAAAAGCTGGAACACCTCAAGCAGGGATGGGAATCTGAAGCCTGCTGTGGTCCAATTCCAGCCTTTGGTTGCCTGTTCTCCATCCCTCAGAGGTTTCCCTCTGCTCTCATGCACTTTGGTCTGCCATCTGCACACTGCAGGCCACCAGCGGCACTTCTGGTCTGACAGTCCATGTCCCTGTGCAGTCAACTTTGCCACCCATGAAGGATGCTCTGTCCCACATCCAGCCCCCAGCAGCATGAACGCTCTCCACCCTTGACCTAAAGGGTGGCTTCTTTACACAGAAATTTTGACAGATCTTAATCAGGTCCTGCAATCCTGAAAAATGTCTTCAAAAATAATACACCGTATTCCATATTTTACAACATCTAAGTGGGGAAAAGTGCTTTAAAATACTTTTTGAAGTTGGCACCTACCCTGTGGCTTGATACTTTGTAAATAATTGTGTCAGTGCTATGTAGGCTAGTGTTAAATATGAACACAATTGAAGACACCAATAGTTCCCTTCCAAAACTAACAGAATCCAGTAGCTTGTACTTTAAGTTTCATGGCCTTGCTGATGCTCCTATACAGTCTGTAGTTTGTGATGGGGGAGGGAGGGGAATGCCAGCTTTTCCATGCCATGTCATTTGGGGTTTGTGTGCACCTGTACAGTCTGTATTTGTATGGTGGGGTGGGGGGTGACAGCTTTGTCTTGCCATGTGGTTTGGAGTGCTTGGTTTTACATTAACACAACTTATGCAAATTAGGGGTGGAACCGTGCCAATTAGTGTGGGTGGCACTATACAAATTAGGGGTTGGACCACGCAGATTAGTGTGGTGGCACTATGCAAATTAGGGTGGAGGTATACAAATTAGTTGTGCCACCCCCTTCCTGGTTCAAGAGTCACCCAGTTGCCTATGAAAAAACCCTTACCTAGCAGCACATCAATACACTGATATATAAGGTTTTTTTTTCATTAAGACACATTCCCACTGAATAATTGATTATTGAGTTTGGAATGCTTCATTTGAAGCATTTTGAAACTAAACCTTATGTTTGAAAGAAACTTTAAAATTCACTAATTAAATACATTATTTTGTAATAATCTTCGTATACATTCTTAGCTGTAACTTCTTTGCCTCACATTTAATGTACATAAAAATTGGCAAGTTTACACCCCTTCACATATTTACTGTCTCTGCCAACTTTCAGAAGGATTGGATACAGAGTCCTGATATAAGCAATGAACTTATATATGTATGTCTGACTGTAGCATCTTTGTAGTCCAACCAGTGTACATGAAATTTGGAAGGACTATATATCACACATTCACGATCATCCCTCCCAAATATCAGAAAGATGTGATAAAAGGTTCCAATTGTATATACCTGCACAGTATATGCAGAGAAGGAGCGTATGCCAGAGATTCTCTTACGTATCACTGTGGTATAAAATCGGTTTGTGATGCCAATTGGCCAGCAGAAATGTCAAGCAAATATCCTCATTCTTTGCTGTGACCATCCCAACCACATCTCTCCCCCACTTGTTACTGGGAAGTCAGAAGCATCTGTTTAGGAAAGGGCCAATAGAGATTCTCTTATGTCCTCTGTCACAGCGCTGCAGGATGTGATTGTGATGATAATTGGCCAGTCTGGATGTGTATACTATGTCTCATGATTGCTGGGATGCTATTCCCAAAGTCCCAGTTATGTCCTTTCTATGCCCACCTGAGAGCCGTCCCCTATGTCCTCCTGGAAGTCACTACCAATTGGTCCTGTAAATCTGGAAGCATGCAGTAATTGGCCAGTGAATGTGTCTGTAAGTCTTTTGGGTTGATCCACATCATCCCTACTACAGCCTCCCTCCCCCTGCCATTCCAGGTGCCTGGCTTTGACTGGCACTGCATGTGCTGCTATTTATCTGAATAATGGTCTTCAAGGGAACAACTTCAATTGCTTATAAAATTGGGTCCCTTTATCAACTTTCCCTGTAATTTGGGAGAAATAGAAGGGAAGATAAATGATAAATGTCTGCTAAATTACATATAAACAGAATGGAATATAAAAATATTAGAGCTGGAAATGTATTTTCAAGTTTATGTCTTATACCGCCAGGACCCTTTATCCAATGGGTGAAAACAGACATGATGCTAACCACCCTTTAACCACCCTTGGTGGTTATTTATGCATGTTGCAGGGCTGTATTGGTGCCCTCTGAAGCCCTGAAACATGCATAAATGACCACCAAGGGGGGTTAAAGGGTAGTTAGCGTCATGTCTGTTTTCACCCAATCTTTCTGAAAATTGGCAGGAGTATTAAGCTTGTGGAGGGACATAATATTTACATGTTTCATGCAAATTGGATGGAAGATAAAGAAGTTGTAGCCATGAATGTGTATGGAGCTTTTCTTAAAATCACAACATTCAATAGTTTTGAAAATCAGTTTACTTTATCTATTAGTTCCGGAAATATGTACACTTAATGCCTTCCATTCGGGGTACAATCCTCCCAATTTTCATGACAATTATATAAGAAAAAAAAGGTATAACTCGAAATAGATTTTTCAGTATTTTCCCTTTATTTCAAAACCAAAAAGTTTTTCATTATTATTATTTGTTGTTTTCATTATTGCAATAAAAATAATGAAAATCAAACTCACCAATATACAATTAAAAGCAAATAGTTCAAAGAGCTGACATTCAAAGCATTACAAACCTTTAACATAATTCAACAGAGAAACAGGCACATGCCTTCACCCCACCTATCTTGTAGAACAGCAAGAAACAAAATATTTTTCAGTTTGTCTAATTACTTTCTGGGCATACAGCCAACAATTAGGTAAACAATGATAAGCCAGGGAACATATTTAATAAATATTTCTCCACACAGAAATTGTCTCTGATCACAGAATTGATACACAAACCTGTCTATTTCCCAATTCTGAGCAGAAGTGACCTGTCTTCAGCAATTCACGGACTGAATCAGGGGCCTAATTTTCAGGCCTATTTTTCATGACTACAACGGTGGCCAGAGGGATCTGCCTAGCTCCACTTCCCCTGGCCTACAGTAGGTGGGACTAAGTCAGAGGTGGGGAACCTAAGGCCTGGGGGCTAAATGTGGCCTGTGGCCCCTTTCCACTTCGTGGATCTAGCTCTTGGATCCAGTTCTTACCTCCAATCACTGAAACAAGCTCAAGGGAAGGGAGCAGAGATGAGTTCATGCAAACAAGGAGAGGGGGCAGTTCCATGGCACAGATCCATGATTTCGGCCCTCCTGTCCTTGAGTGCATTCCTTACGCACCCCCACCCCAACTTCTGTGTGGCCCTTGGAGGTTGTGCAAGCTTCCAAAGTGACCCCCGAGAGGGAAAAGATTCCCCACCCCCTGGACTAAACCAATGGTAGGTGGGGCCAAGCCAACAGTAGGTAGGGCCAACCAGAATTTTGAAATTAATATGGGATTTTACAGTCTCAGTTCCCCATTTGTAAAAAATGGGAATGTTCGTGTATCAATCTCTCCCTGTGTTTCCCTCACCCATGTCCTTCTTATATTGTATTCAAAGTGGTGAATGCAGCTATTTTCTCTTTCATAGGGTTACCATACCTCCCCTTTAAAAGAGGACGCTTATGAAAAATACATGTTGTAGGGCTGCACTAGAACAGCGGAACCAGTGCAGCCCTGCACCATTTCTTTTTCATAAGTGTCCTCTTTTAAAGGGAAGGTATAGCACCCCTAGTCCTATCAAAACCACTAAAATCACACAAGACTCCATGTAAAAATAGCAAGTATTTTCTAACTGTCCTTAGTCACCAAACAACTATGTCACCAAATAAATTCTTCGGAAAAGCTTCTATATTTTGTCTGTTATTATTTGCAGTATGAGCTCACCAAAATATCCCAACCCACCAATTTAAATATTTGAAGTTCAACTTTCTCAAGCATCAAATCAAACAAGAAGAGGGATAAAACTGAAAGCGGTTGTCACAAGAAAGCGCAACACTATGGGTATTTTTCAGACGTGATGGGCTTTTCACTTGCTATGCCTAAACGCACCCTGGAGAGAGAGCCCTAATTCCAGGGTGGGGTAAGCCCCGTCACTGAACAAATGATCAGGTGGCCATGCCTGGGGTGGGGAGAGGGCGGAGGACATGCAGACATGGGTTTGCATGCCCCAGCCCCCCACGCTCCTCAGTGTGCTCCCACCTCCTTTCTGATGGCTGAGTGCAGCAGCGTATTAGGACACCGTGCCCACTCGGAACCACTCCGGCCATGGGAGGGTAGGTAGAGCAGGCAATCATATATGATGGCCCACTCTACCATGGTCTGGGGTCATCTATCCCGGACCGTGACAGGGCTTATGTGTGCTGGCAGGGAGTCCAGCACACATCCCGTGGTAGTCCTGCCAAGGTCCGGGGTAATGTTTGCCCCAGCCCATGGTGAACATCTGGCGGGGCTGGATCAGACGTGATACCCCAGCACTATGGGCTGGGGTATCACACCAGAAAATACCCTAAAAGACAATATAAGGTTTTGTGAAAAACAAGTATATTAAGTGTTCACACTGCTGCATTTTAATTAATTAATTAATTTATTTATTTATTTATATGGTGCCTGCAATGTACCTGGCACATTGCAACTGTTGAAGATCAATACGGTCCCTGTCCCGGGGGGCTTACAATCTAAGAAAGACATTCCTCTGCTGCACTCAGTCTACGCACAATATAGCCACTCCAAATATCCAACTGTTGTAAATAGACAGGGCCCCTGCCCTGGGGGCTTACAATCTAAGAAAGACATTCCGCTGCTGTACTCAGTCTACACATAATATATCCACTCCAAAAATCCAATATCTAAACTACATACCAACACAAATTATTTTTAAAATCTGGGGGAAATTTTAATATATATATATTTAGTTAATGTGCAAACCAAAAATGAAAAAAAAAATAATCCAAAAATATGATTCAAAAACAAAATACTCCCCCAAATTAAAAAAAATTAAACCAATCCAAAAATATGTTCAAAATACCAAAAACAAAATACCCCCAAACGCTAAAAAATAAATTTTAAGAATCAAAAATATATTCAAAATACCAAAACAAACAATATTAACCCAAACACTAAAAAATATATCCAAAATAACATAAAAATACATTTTAAAGCAATACAAATTTAAATAAATAAATAAAAACATAAACATTAATAAAAATAGAAAAAATAAGTTTTAAAAGGTATTATTCACCCAAAGGAGGGATCCAGTTTTCCTCTGCAGCAGCCTGTGAACTGGGCCAGATCTTCTGCTCTCTCCCCCTCCTCTCTGGTAAAGAGGGGAGGGGGAGAGCAAGAGATCTCTCTCTTCCTCTTCATTGGGGTTGACTCCTCTTAGACTCCCTCTCCCTCCTGCCTCTAGCTCATCCAGCAGAGCAGGAGGGATGGGCATGAGGGAGAGGCATTCCCCTGCCTTCCTGCTCCGCTGGATGAGCTAGAGGCAGGAGGGAGAGGGATGCCACATGAGGAGACTCTTCAGTCCAGCCCCTTCCCCAGTAGGGAGGAGAGCAGGAGGACACAGTATCCCGTCCCCCTGGGTCAGATCATCAGTCCGGGCCCACCCGTAGGAGGGAAGAGCTGGATGAATCACACACCCCACCTCCTTGTGCAGGTCCTGAGTTCAGGGAGGCTCTTCTAAACAGCCTTCCTCAGTTGGTTCCTGACCATACACCAGCACTGATCAGCTGACTGGCATTGGTATTTTGCTGTACAGGCAGTATCGGATTAATCCGGTTATTGGAGGTACCGGTGCCGGCTCCCCCATGCTGGATTTGTTTACATTGCAGCCATTGAAATGAATAATCGCAATGTAAAAGAAAGAAAAGGGGAAATTTTTTCCCTCCCTCTGTCCAGGCTGCACGGGTGGAAGGGGGGACACCCCCCGCCCAGCCTGGATTTTTAAAGAATTTTTTTTTACCCAAGTCCCTGCTAGTGTGGGCTCTGGGCCATCACCGTCCCGGCGGCAGCGATGTGAAGCCCGCACCAGAAGGTACTAGTGAGATCCCTGGGGTGGGGGTGGTTTAACACCCCCCCATTCCAGGGATCACCCTACCCCCATACCCAGAGATCATCTACCTTTTGTGCTCCGGGCAGCAGTGGCTGCACGGCAGTCCGGCAGCTTCATCACTGACTGGCTTCAGCGCTTGACTAGGCCTTCCAGGGAAACCCAGAAGGCCCGGAGCCCACACTAGCAGGGACTTCAGCTAAAAAATTTTTTTAAAAAAATCCAGGCTGGGCAGGGTGGGTGGGGGGTGACCCTCCTTCCACCCACGCATCCTGGATGGGGGATGGAATTTTTTTTGTTTGTTTTTTTCCCATTTATTTCAATGGGGACAGTTCCCCATTGAAATCAATGGGAAAATACTGGTACCGGTATACCAGTTCTAATCCGGTAAACCAGATTTTTGGGAACCGGTATCCGGTAAAACCGGTATCCGATTTTTTGGGTGAAGTCCCACCCCTAGTGAATAGGACCTGCATGGGGAGGCTGGGGAGTGGGCTCAGTAGCCACTGCCGGTTGCTCCGTGGGTGGGTGTGGGTGGAGATGGGTGTTGGCTGGGAGCAAACACTCACCAACACCCACCGAAAGTGGTGTTTACAGAGATGCCCCCACCCATCTCCACCCAAGGAAATGCTCCCCACCCACCGGCCAACATCCATCTCCACCCAGAGGAACTGGGTGGAGGCATCATGTGTGCACAGGACCCATGGTGATTGGCTGCAGTGGTGCCCTGAAACATGTATAATAAATGTAACAGCCATTTTATGGGTGTTAGAGCGTCTGTGTAAAAAGGGTCTTAGTCTCGGCGGAGCTCTTGAAAGTCCAAAAGGATTGGTAGGTACCATTCTTGTACTCCCTTTTTACGTGGGTAAACCAAAGTGGGTTGATGCCCTCTGACTGACTTGTGGTGGTAGTTGGTTCCATCTTTAAGACGGGCTCAAGGGAGGGCCCCACTAACTATCGCCCCATTAGCCTTCTTAGTATCATCGGGAAACTATATGCAAAATTCCTATTGGAGAAATTTGATGGTTGGCTCCAGAAGGATGTCATTATTCATATGGAACAGGCAGGATTCCAGAAAGGCCGGTCTACTATTGACCATGTTATTATCCTGAAACATCTGGATGAAAAATATGTGTCCAAAAATAAAAGTTTTTTTGCCATCTTTATCGACTTTAAGGCTGCTTTTGACTCGTTCGACAGAACCTCCCTGTGGGGTCAATTAGAAAATTCATCTATAGATCGAAGGCTCTTGTTTCTGATTATGACCCTTTATACTAATAATGTGCTGAGGGTTAAGACTGGATACGCCGGTAAGTTGTTGAAACCAATTCCATCTCGTAGGGGGGTGCGACAAGCATGTAACTTAGTCCCCAGCCCTTTTAATTTCCTTTTAAATGATTTCCCTGAGAGGTTCTCTGCCCCGGAATTTTCCCCACCTAAACTTGCAGACCATCCTATAGGGGTACTCCTCTATGCCGATGACGTGGTAATGTTATTGCAAACAAAGGTTGTAATGATAAAACAGTTAGGAGCTCTGGAGAAGTATTGCTCCCAAAAAAGATTAGAAATAAATTATACTAAAACTAAAATTATAGTTTTTGGTAACGAAAAGAGGAGATATTGTTGGAAGTTAGGCTCTGCAGTTATTGACCAAGTCTCCCAGTACAAGTATTTAGGTATTATTTTTAGTAAAACTGGTCTCTGGAATTTTCAAGTTAAATCTACCCTATATCAAGCTTTGGGTACAGCTACTGTTATCCTAAAATATTTTTCAAGACAGGGCCGGGGGAGAGAACAAATGGTTTTAAAAAGGTTTGATGCCAAAGCAGCAGTACTATTAGTTTATGGTGCCTTGGTATGGGTTATTTCCCATCTGGCTAAGTTGGATAAGATACAGACATCATTTTTAAGGAGACTTTTTCATTTACCGTCAGGAATCAGTGCTGCGGCGGTGCATGTTGAGTCAGGGCAACTTAGCTGGAATAAGAAGGTCTTAAAACATGTTCTGGTATACTGGCTTCATGCAGTTATTTTTCCCAATTCGGGATTATTTCCATTATTAGCTAAAGATGAATACAATTCCATATGGTTGTATAGCATGAAAGAGGCTTTGTCCAAAATTGGTTTTTCGGTAACTTATTTACAGAGCACATGTCCTCTTGAGGCGAGAGCCAAAATCCATAGTAGGATTGTAGACATTGATCGCCAGGAGGATATTCCTGCGATAAACCTTTCATCTCCTTTGAAGATTTATTCCTCTCTGGTCCCTAGTGTTGGTCAAACTGCCAATTATTGGCAAAATAATTTGTCCCCAGCATTAAGAGTTAAATTTCTTTTGGCTCGGCTTAATGTATTTCCTTCCAAGGTCTTGGAGGGTCGCCGCAGTGGGGTTCCTTTTAGTGAATGGTTGTGCCCCTATGACTTCCAGCATGTTGAAACAGTTTCACGTATTTTGCTTGAATGCCGGCTATATCAGGAAATAAGAAAGTTATATCTGGACCCAATTTTGTGTAAGCTTCCTGGACGTTCTGTGCAGGAACAGATGATAATTCTGTTAGCTGATCAATTTTTAGAAATTACTGAGGCAGTCGATACATTTTTCTTACACTCGACTGTCATTAGAAGTCGTTTTTTGAACTTTAAGGTGCTTTAGTCTTGTAATTTTGATTTTAACTTTATTGTTAGTGCCATAAATATTGTCTGTCGAGTTATGTTGGGATTAGATTGAATGACACTATGATGGTTTTTTGCATTGTCTTGTATCATTATCCCATCTGCGGTTATATAAGGAATATCAACTGATAAGGTATAACAATTAATGTTATTAGTATTTTATTTATTTATGTATTCTAATTGAATTTAATAGTTTAACTTCAATTTCTGTATATTGTATTTTAGAATTATAGGGAATTGTAAATGGTTATGTCCTTCGGATACGCCATTAATGAAACTTGATTGATTGATTGATTGATTGATTGATTGATTGAACAAGTGCACAATTTCCAAGATAGAGGAGGTACCAATGGCCACTTTGGGTATTTTCAAACATGGCAGCACACTGTCTTCATGCTTTGATCCTGCCCAGGGTGAGAACATATGTTTAGATCTTCAGTATGATGCACATGCAATCCATTTTGTTGATATTATTGAGGCAATATTTCCACTAATGTATACAAAAATAAAATGTGGATGTTAATTCCTTGCTTCATTTTTCAAGTAATCATCCATGGCCCTTTTTACACAGATGCTCTAACACCCATAAAATGGGTGTTACATTTTATTATACATGTTGCAGGGCACCACTGCAGCCAATCACCATGGGCCCTGTGCACACATGATGCCTCCACCCAGTTC
>QEPC01013781.1:718622-773224 GCA_003113815.1 Sphenodon punctatus | reverse complement strand
GGGTGAAAACAGACATGATGCTAACCACCCTTTAACCACCCTTGGTGGTCATTTATGCATGTTTCAGGGCTGCATAGGACACCAATACAGCCCTGCAACATGCATAAATAACCACCAAGGGTGACTAAAGGGTGATTAGCGTCATGGCAGAGATGATCATGAAAATGTAATATATAGCCCTGCCAAATTTCATGTACACTGGTTGGACTACAAAGATGTTATACTCAGACATACATTTATATGTTAATTGCTTATACCACCAAGACCCTTTTTCCAATCCTTCTAGAATTTGGCAAAGATACTAAATATTGGAAGGGGTATAAACTGCACGAGTTTCACCTACATTAGATGTGAGGCAAAGGAGTTACATCTAAGAATGTATATGTAGAATATTGCAAAATACAATATTCAACAGCTTCCAAAATCGAATTCTTTTATCTAATCGTTTTGGAATTTGCTTTCTATTGGGGGTATAGTCATCCTAAATTTTAGCCACATAGCATTAAAAACAAAAACGTTACAGCCTATAATGTGTTTTCCATTGAAACCAATGGAAATTCAATTCCGAACTCACCGAACACATCCGAACTGAACGTTTGAATTCGAGTTTGGTTAACACGTTCGGTTTGGGCAACCAAACTATTCAAGTTCGGTCTGAACTCCGAACTTCCGAACCGCGTTCGCCCATCCCTACCCATTTTATCAGTGTTAGAGTGTTTGTGTGAAAAGGGCCTCGATGGCCATTGGTATTTTCAGACATGATGACGCTAGGCACTGCCATGCTTTGATCCTGCCCGGGGTGAGAGCCCTCACCCTGGGCAGGAGCTGGTCCAGCCACCGAACAGATGTGAAGTGGCCGGGGGTGGGGAGAGGGTGGGGGACAATATGCAGACGTGGTCCACATGGCCCCACCCTCGCACTGCTGAGAGCGGTCCTGTCTCCTCAGCTGCTGAGTATACCTAGAAAAGCTCCGGTCACTGGCTGGAATTAGGTAGAGTGGGCCATCATATGTGATGGCCGGCTCTACCCTGGTCTGGGGATGGCTTCCATGAACCTTGGCAGGGCTTACTCTGGGTTGTGAGTTGGCAGGGAGCCCAGTGCACAACCCTGAGTTAATCCTACCACAGTGTGGGGACTGCTTGCTCCCACCTGACATCAGTTGGGTGGGATCACATGTGACACCACCATGGGTGGCCATGCCGGGGTAAAGCATTGTCACCCATGGTAGCATCATGTCTTAAAATACCCCATGAAAACAGATATTTTTATAATGTGAAAGCAAAGCTATTTATCATTTCCCCTTTGACTACCACTATTTGAGATATTCAATATGTTACCTGGTTAAATAACCTTTTCCAATTCCTCCTTCATTTTGTAAATAGGCTTTGCATTACTGAAGTTCTTAACTATGCACACAAGACATCATGGACCTCATGCTCAATACACACTCAAGTTTTTCATCGGTGTCTTAGGGAATGACTTAGACATGAAAACATACTTTTGCCTTTGTTGCCTGTTACAACTTAGGTTCTTCAGTACCCCTGACTTTTTTAATTGCCCTCTTAATTGAAGCTGGTGTGTAAGTTTTGTACCACACCCTTTGTTACTCTGACTAAACTCAGTTAAGCCTGAGACTTGAGTTCACATCCAGGGCTGCCAACGTAGCTGTATATTTTTTTTTAATGTTTTCAAATCCTGAACCAGGGTCTCAAATGTGTAAACTTGACTTTTAAAAAAATCATTTTTAAAAAAAGTTCATTTCTTTTTCTTTTTTATGTATTTTTGGTTTCTGACCCATAGGGCACATTGCAGTCAAGTGTTCACCAGAACCATTTAAGCTAGAAACTTACCTAAAAATAAATCTTGAGATTCATCAGCGGTGGCTTTAAAGAAACCTCTTAAATAAATCCATAAGATTCTTGGGAGTTGGCAAACTTAAAGGTCATTCCCACCCTATTGTTTCAAACCAGCACAGTTCCCCAAAATTTGGTCTGTAATCCCATTTTGAGATTAAATGTAATCCTGTGACCCCAGACTGTAACAAATTATATCAATAGCAATCAAATATCAAAAGAATAACAATTTTCAGTGGGGTCATGCATGCACCTATGCACGTGTATGCACAAGTGAGCAAGCTGCATGCACCCACGGCATGGATCCTACACCACATGCACAAACCACATGGCAACACACAGGGATTTAGATCGGCCCCACCAGGATTGTGACCTCCGTTGTGGTTCTGATCCACACTTTGAGAAACTTCTGAACTAACAAATTGGGGGGAGAAGTGAAATTTATAGGCAAAAAGGTAGATTGTTCAAAGATACACTTCTCAGATGCCTAACCACCATTGAAAATCAACAAGAATTAGGTTACTAACTGCCATTTTTACTTCTTAAAACTTACTTAGAACTGCAATGGTTATCCATGTGGATAACGTTATCCAGTGGATTTGCAGGGATGGCTCAGTCCTCAGAACCCTCCACCTGGTATCAGCATAAATACCTGTACAGGTGGAGCATGAATGGAGCAAACCCTGATTGAAGAGTGGGGAAGTGCTGAACAACAAAGGATTGTGGAATCCAGAGAGGTTTAAGCATATGGAAGATTTGTTATAAATGAGCACACAGAAATGATGGGTGTTTTCAGACGTTACGAGATCACATACAACCACAGTGAACCACACACAACCCTGAGGTGGGGCCAAAGGGCCCCGAACGTCTGTTTGGCAGTCGCCAGATGTTCACCACAGACAATCCCCAACAGGGGAAAAAGCTAACCACCCTTCGAAAGGGTGGTCAAAGCAATTCCTACCGGGACACAGCAAAACGTAACGACTTAATGGCAACCACCAGCCAGAAACAATCAAAACTAGGGCAGGGTAGAGAACGGGCTGATGTACCCCCGCCCATCACCACCCCGCTAGAAGGCACTGGATCTAGGGGCCCCACCCCCCCAGAGGAACACCCCGGGACCTTGGGGAGTAGCAGACTCCCCCTCGTGCACCAGCCCAAAGAGCCCCCATCTGATGGTCAAACTGGGAGGATCTGAGGCCGGCAACCCATTGCTCTCGGCCAGGGGATGCAGGGGGACCCCAGTAACAATGAAGGGCCAGCATCGGAGGGCATCAAGACCGACATTGAGGGTAAGCAAGTGGGTGGGAGGGGATGGGCCAAGGGGGGATGGGGCACACCGGCCACAGGGCCATCCCCAGCAACCCCTACACCCCAGACCACGGAAAGGGGACCAGGGGGCCACCGAGGGCCATGTTCCGCCTACCCCCACCCCGTCCCATATCTTTACAGGTCACGGCACACCCTGGCACCCAGGACAGATAGGTGAGGGGGAGGGCGGTGAGCAGCCCCAGGAGCAGTGAGAGGTCCCAGGTGAGGCAACTCGGCAAGTACGGGAAGAGGGGGCCGGGGGAGGCTGGGCAGGGGACCCGGTCCATGCGGTGCTTGGGAGGTGGGTTCTGGGTGCAGGAGACCACCGGGGGAGTGCTCCGTCTGGTCACCTGAGGGGGGGCGCATAAGACCCCCCCAGCTGCGGCACGGGATGGGGGGTGGGCGGCTGGAGTGCCTGACCAACCCCTACTGTGTAACCCAACAGGGTAACTCGCTGGGTCCCAGCAAGCCAGTCCTGTTCCCCCAGCTCAGTGGATGAGGGAGCATCCTGCATGGGTACGGCACCAGAGGGAGGAGCAGGCAGAGGACATAGTCCGCATCACTGCCAAGCAGGGCAAGCGGATGATAGTGGTGATCGATCGAATGGAGGTGGCCACCGAAAGGGCTGTGCAGAAAGCAGAGGCAAGGGACCGGATGCTGCAGGCGGAGGTGTGCCTCGAATGGAGGTGGGAGCACAGGGAGCACAGCAGGCAGGTGGAGGTGTTTGGGCAGCTGGAATAGGGCATCGACTGGATGGTGAGGGAGCAATCTGCCAAGATTGACCAGTCCCATGACATAGGCACCTCACTGCTGCTGTACGTGGGGACCATGAGTGCATACATGATGGCTGCCACCCCACCAGGCAACCTGCCCACCCCAGCTCCTATGCTTCTGCCACCGCCCCAGGCGCTGGCACACCCACAGGGACCGAGCATCCACCTACCTGTCCCTGTAGGCCTCCGGAGGGAGCAGCCACCCAGGGGGGCCCCTCTGGCCCCGGGTCTGCCCTCCCTCTCAACAATGCCTGCCCCTCAGGACACCGAGGTGTTCCAGGACCCTGTCGGGGACACAGACAGCGGGGGATCTCCCAAACCTCCACGGCAGCCACAGGGCAGCCAAGAGGAAGGCCCTGAAGACAGGCAGGTCAGTCACTGGGAGGCGGGTGGTGGTGGTGCCCGGAAGGCACATAGGCGGGTATTGTACAGTGCCTTCGCAGGGTTCCTGGTGACCGGGTATGCCTTCACAAGCCAATAGGTGAATGGATAGGCCGAGTCCCCCAGGATGCAGGGGGGCATCAGCACCCCCTAGATCCGGGTCATACCCATGTCCGCGAAGTCCCCAAGGTACATCTGGGCATAGAAGGGAGAGATGGTTATGATCCGGGCATCATGGCTGCACCCAAAGGGGCCCGTGTAAATGTCTATGAACTGGCCCCGGTGATCGATTACCGCCTGCAGCTGCAGGGAGTGGTACTCATATCAGTTGCCGTATTCCGTGGCCTCCCCATCAGATGGGCGGAGGATCTCAATGTGGGTGCCGTCCACGGCGCCCACACAGTTGGGGAATCCTTCAGCTGTGAAGCCGGCCATCATGGCCTCCTGGTTCACCACCTGGATCGCTTGGTCCAGGAGCGCACCCTCCACCGCCTCACAGACGTCTCGCAGGATCCCGGTGATGGTGCTCACCCCAACGCCAAAGTGCTGCGAGACACACCGACAGGAGTTGGATGTTGCAAGGGCCCAGACACCAATGGCCACCTGCTGGACCATGGGAATGGAGACCCGCATGGGGGTGTGCTGTCACTCCAGTCAGGGCATCAACAGCTCTGCGAATCTCAGGAGGAAGCGCCTATCCATCCAAAAGTGCACTCTCCAGGTGGCCTCATCCCAGTGAGCCAGCGCCCTGACCCACCACCCCTGTGCCCACTCCGTGACCCATACCCACCAGGCAATGGGCATAGTGAGCAGGGCTGCGTGCCCCATGGTCTCCCTCCACAATTGGAGCCGGGTGGCCGCCTTGCGGAGTGTAGCAGCCTATTCCCAGGCACAGATGAGAACCTGTCGGGCTGCCCCAGACACCCACTGGGCCCTGAGCTGGGCCAGGGAGGGCCTGCGCCCATGGTGGGCTCGCCGGGCTCTAGCTGCGCTCCTGGCCAGCATGCACACCCGCAGACAGGAAGCCAGGTGCACCTCTGCGGTCTGGATGTGCAAGAGGTCAGTGTGTGAGTGGTACTACTCTGCGCAGACTGCTAGGTGCATCCCACAGGTGCCCAACCATCCCAGCTCCATGGTGAATGGTGCCCCAGGTGTGGTGCAGCCGCAACCATTATAGGCTGGTACATGTGTAGCCCCACTCCCAGGTCGCAACCTGGAAACCGGACTGGGGGCCCCGGGGTGCCTCTGGCTTCCCCCTCGGCCTGCAGGCCCTGATCCTGAAGGGCGGCCAGGGTGGGGTGGGAGGGCAGGGGGCGCCCCATTGAGCACACCTGCGGTTCCTGCACGGGGCCTGTCGTATGGACCAGCCTGCACCCAGATGTGTGGGCAGCAGCTGCATTTCTGCTGTCATCACCTCCCACCAATCTGTCTTGTCTGCCTGTTGTCCTCGCCGCCCTGATCTGTGTGTAGGCTGTCCTGTATGTGTGCTCGGTTCCAGCAGCTGGGCTGGGTCTGCACCACACGCCTCGCTCATCTGCCATGCCATGTTGCAGTCTGTGGCCTTATCACTTGGCCTTGGAGCTCCCCTGCTTCCCCTCCTGTCCCTCCAGGGATTGTGGGGCCCCTCTTTCCTTGCACTTATTATCCGCCGCTTGCTGGACCATGGCTGGCAGCGCTTCCCCAGGGCTCATGGGCCCCACCACCCCTGGCGCCCTCCATAGCTGGACCTTCCGTGAGCCCATGGCCCTGTGTGACCTGTGGCATTTCCTGGCCATGCAATTTCTCCTGAGCTGCCTGGACAGCCTCACAAGTGACTATGCAAGTCTGAGCTTCGGCCTGCACTACTTTGACTACGAGGTGAGCACCCGCGATTGCCAGTTGCATGTGGAGATGCTGGGCCTCCATTCCTTTCCCGATGGGCGCGCATCCTGGAGATGAAGTGCTCGCATGTGGGGTGGTCCATGATGGAGACTGTGTCTTCTCTCTTTGTGTGCAGCCTGGCCGCCTACACGAGCTTTCTGGAGGAGGGGGCCCTGCCCTGGCCATGTCCTTCTTTGGCTGCGTTCCCGGGGCCCGTGGGTAACAGTGGGGCAGTCTATCACTGTCTGTTGGAGCTTGGTCACCTTCCATGGCCCCAAGCTGCTGACTATGACTTGTCGGAGCCCACTGGAGTGGAGTTGGTGGCACTGGCTGGTGTGTGGTTCCGATCCAATGTCCAGGTGGGGCTCACCATGCAGGATCCCTTAAAGGCGTTCTACCTCGTCACCCACCACATGTCTGCGCTGGGCTACCATTGAGGCATGCTCCAGTGGCCCCACTATGTGCACCTGGCAGGCCACCCGGCCCCGGGCCCCTTCGTGGCCCCCTGCAGCTGGCTGTGAGGCCCCCTGTGCCTTCCGGGCCCTGGATGCTGGCCCTGCTGTGAACTCCTGCCTCCGCCCTAATGCCGTGGGTCGCTGCCCTCTCCCTCCATGATGTCCCGGCCTCGCTGCTGTGCTGGCTGGTTCCTGGTGTTCTGCTGCCACTGCCTGTGGCTCTGGCTCCCCTACACACACACACCCCGTCCGCCTCTGTAACCGTAGTTCCCCTCTATGGCTGCTTTCTCCTGTGGCTGTGTCCTGATCTCCGAGCCAGCTCCCAGCACCCCAGGTGCTGCTGTCCTTCCTCATCCAGCCGCACTCCCTCCTGTGCCCGTGCCCCCTCCCAGCTTGGGTCTGTGACCATGGGGTTCTGGGGCCCCCGGACTACACCTCCCGTGGGAGGGGGTTGGATCGTCTGCCTGGCACTTTGGCTCTGGCTTGCCTCCATCCCATTCATCACACCCTCGCCAGCGCGTGGGGTCCCTGTCAGCCTCCTGGACCATTCCCAGGATGCTTCCTGCCCATGTGGCCTCCCCCTGTGCCTGTGCTCTGCCTCTGAGGGGTCCCCCCATGTCAGGGCTGCCTGTGTAGCTGTGAGGTTGCCTGTGCTGCCTGTGCTGTTGTCGGGGTTCTGGATGCCATTCCCCGTGATTTGCCCTGCCCCTGGGCCAGTCCCCCCCACTTCCCTGGCCTCAGGTCCCCCCTCCCCCCCTTTACTCATTGTGCCATGTGTGTTGACCATCACACTATGTTTCCCCTTCCCTTCCTTTCCCTTGCGGGTGTGTATGTGCCAGGGCGTGTGTTTGTGCTGTATGTTCCGCTGTGACCTTGTTTTCTCTGTGCCTGTTGTGTTTACTGCCTCGGCAACTCTTCTCCCTCCTCCCCCTCCCTTCCCGTTTCCCTTGTGTGGGCGTTCCCTGTAGGCGCTTTTGGCTTCATTTGCCCTCGGTCGGCCATGTCTGCCTCCCACCCCTCCCCGGTGCCTTCTGGGTGTTTTGACCATGGCCCGGAATTGGTGTAACATCTGTTGCGCAGCCCCGGGCTGTGGTCTGTGAGTCCGATTCTATGCTGTGGTCCCGCTCCTGTCACGTCTGTTTGGGGCCTTCCTGGACCACGGGGGGTGGTTGGTCGGCTCGCCACCACTGGGAATCCACTGTGGTGATTCAGGGGCCCGTATCATCTCAAAACACCCAATGTTACTACATTGTAAGTCCATGCTACTTAGTCCACATCACACACTATCCCACAGCCACCTCAAGAATACTACCACATAGTAGCTAGCTTTAATGTCATACACATCCTGTCTGACTATGGGTGTTTTCAAACAAGACGATCTCCACCCACCCACTATACATGTTACAGGGCACCCATAGGGCAACATTGCATCCCTGCAACATGTATAGTGGTTGGGTGGTGGGTGGGTCTTGGGTTGAGAGTGTCTTGTGTGAAAATGGCCTGTATAGTAACTCTGGACATTGAATGAGCTATTTCTGCATCCAACAGCATGTCTAATGAAGGCCTCTGACCCCGATTCAGGAAGCATGCACCTAGCTTTAATCATTTAAAGTAGTTTCGCCAACTTCACTGAAACCATGCATTTTCAAAATTACACATGGTTAAACATTTCAAGGCCATAGTGCTTTTGTTCAGTTATTTTAACATGAAGCTACATCTGTAAGTTGGGTAGGAAAGGGGGTTTACTGACTTTTTTGAGGTGGTGTATATTGTTAATTTTGAAAGATTTTATTTTAAGAATGCTACTAATGCTTTTTCAATGTGAGACACCAAAATGCAAGCAATTCTCCTATATGAATATGTGGCCATTATCCACTTTAAATATGTATAGCCACACTAACCTTTTTATATATGTATGCCCCACATCTTTCTTCTCTTTAATGAAGTTTGACAATTGGTGACAGGACAGAAAGGAAATTCATTATATTTTGTAATAGAAAACCCATTTCTCATTTTTCCAGATCCAAGCAGCTGCAATGAAATTGCCTAAACCGCTATATCACAATTCCCCACCTTTCTGGTTCTTAAGGTCACCCTCAAGGGTCTTCAATTTCCTTACGTTCACAGCTTGGCATCTGGTAATTTTCAGAATCGGGAAATATAAGGAAGCTATATATTTTTTATTCTTAGAAGGAATTTTTTGATTTGGGAAGAAATAAATCTGTCAGGAGGAAAATATTAAAATAAGAAGCTGGACTGTAATAATCACAGGGATGTCACTGCCAATTTACTTTGGCAAACTTCAGAAAGAAAATCCTTGATGCGACAAAGCAACTTCCTCCTTTTTCACAAAGAAATTGTCAATATAAGGGAAATGGAATTTTTATTTCAATAATCTGTAAGGTTTAAGGGTAATTTATTGTAATAAGACCCAATAGCTACCAGAATTACCTTTCTTTAAAAAGTTATTCAGCATGCTATCTGCTCCCTGCTCCAGAAGACTTTCATCAACTAAACTGAAGGAAGATTAGGTCTATTTTTTTATATCCTAAATTATCACCTCGTGTACATAGTTATTAATGTTAGTAAAATTCTCCAGCTCAAGACTGAATAATATTAACATGCAATACTCAACCAATTTCCCTAAGAACTCCTTCAAGCAGTCATAACTAATAAATTTTAAGAGGACAAACTGAAAATTTCACTCTCTTTGGACTACCCAATCAGAAGAATTATTTCCTCTTTGTATGATTATACCTTTATTTAGACTAGAACAATTCAGTATCTGAAGATGTCCTCCCCTTTACTGCTTCTTACTTAATCATGCAACACTTCTAACTAAAAGGGAATAAAATATTCAGGTTGTCCTTAACATTTTGCTTTTAAAGAAATAGATTTTGAAAGACACACAATTTGGTGTCATCGCAACTATAGCAATTTTTGCCTTTATCTTGTCCACTACCTAGAAATGTATTTGTTTGCTGTATATGAGCTACACCTAAGTGACATCATGCAAGACAAGGACATTTATGATGAAATTGTGAAGCTGCTTTCTTGCAAGTAGTCCCACTGACTTTCTTGAAGTCACTCACAAGTAAGTGGTTTATTCTCCTTTTCATTTCACCTTTCACTTGTCACTATCTCATATCACAGCTGCTTCATTTGGCATTATCCTATAAGATTACAGGATGCCCTCTCCAGACATGCATTCCTTCTGTCTGGAAAATGCTATTACTGTAGGATTCCTTTAGAAAGGTTAATATTTCACAATAAAAAGTGATTGCTAACACTGTTTCCACCCACCACCTCCACAAAATACTAATAAATGAAAAGGTAGACAGCAAATACTCACCAGTCCTAAGTCATTTGTGTAAATGTGTAAATATATTACATTTAAAAGTCAGGAAATTAAAATTAAACACCAACACTGGGTAAAAACAGACATGACGCTAACCACCCGTTAACCACCTTGGTGGTTATTTATGCATGTTGCCGGGCTGTATTGGTGCCCTGTGAAGCCCTGCAACATGCATAAATGACCACCAAGGGTGGTTAACGGGTGGTTAGCATCATGTCTGTTTTCACCCACTCTCAGTCCCCTAGCTCAGCATAAAAGCATGAGTCAAGGTCTGACTGTAATATGTTCAGCACATTGCTAGAAAAATGGAAAACCAAATTCAAGTTGTCCACCTAACTTTTCCTATTTAAAATGCCCCCAAAGCATAGATTTTCCAGAGTATCTTCCTGACTTATGTCATGACACTTTTTTTTTTTTTTTTTTAAAGAAAACTGCACTGCAGGTATTAGGAAGAACACAAGTTAATGCAGCTTCTACATAAATAGATTGAGATATTGCATCTCTGGGTGATTTCAGACGTTACGGGGCCCTTTGGCCCCGTACCGAAATCACCGGCTTCATTCCCCCCCCGGGGTCGCCCCGTAACGCCATATTAATTTTGGAAGGTAATTTTTTTTTTTTTTTTTTTTTTAAAGGAAACTGCTGGATTGAGACAAAGTAATTCAGATGATATCTTGTATTGGGTCAGCTTTTGTTGGTGAGAGTATGCAAGCTTTTGAGCCACAAAAGGACTCTTCATTGGGCTATAAGCAAGTCAAAACTAAATTTGGATCTGTTCCATTGGAGAGAGGATTTGCAGGGGTGGCAGGTGAAGACACATGCCCCTCCTTTTCTCCCTTCCCACCTTCCATGAAGGGGGCGGAGGAAGAGAGAAAAGCAGGATGACCGGGGGTTTGAAAGNGGTGGGTATTCACCGTGGTTCACCGTGATCTCGTAACGTCTGAAGATACCCTCTGTCTAGCTAAAAGTTCCTCGTGGTCCATTCTCTTCTAGGATTTTATGAGTACTTGGTTTAATAGTATCCACCAAATACACTGAAGTGTTAGAAACTTTCCAACGATCATTCATTCATTTTCGGAGCTTTAGTTACTAAAACAAATGGGGCTCCATTAATTTTAGTAACTAAAAAAAGAAAAAGAATTGCACATCCCTATACCCAAATTATTTTGAATACAAATAGCTACACTGTTACCAGTTTTTCTTTTTCAAATACCATTTCCAATAGTTTTAGGCAATTTAAATACAGGTAATAACATTAGTAAAAAAAAGGTGAGTTATCAGTTAGTGCAAATAGACATTTACTCACAAGTAAGTGGTTAATTGAAAACATAGGCCCTTTTTACACAAACAATCTAACACCGATAAAATGGGTGTTACATTTTATTATACATGGTACAGGGCAATACTGTAGCCCTGCAATATGGACCCTTTTAACATATGCCTCCATCCATTGTCGCTGGGTGGAGATGGGTGGAGGCGTCTGTGTAAACACCGCAGGCAGTGGGAGGGGTGCATATCGCTGGGTGGAGATGGGTGGAGGCGTCTGTGTAAACACCACTTGCGGTGGGTGTAGGTGCATGCGTGCTCCTGCGCAACACCCATCTCCACCCACCCACGGAGCAATTGACAGTGGAGTCCCTTGCTCCGTGGGTGGGTGGTGGGTGGAGATGAGTGTAGGGCAGGAGAGCACACGCACCCTCACCCATCCCCCGTGACATTCCCACGGGCGTCTCCACCCATCTCCCCATAGTGAAGGTGCCTGGAGATGGTTGGGAGTGTCTCATATTAAAAAGGCCCGAGTTAGCTCAGGATGTAGGCAAGACCAGAAAACAAGCTTTCAATTGATACCTGTTTCACAGACAGACCTAAAACAGTTAATGCAAAATGGCATATGGTTTCATCACAATTTTTAACTGTAATTTTCTTTTGTCATGTACAAACTGAATATTTATGCCTTGAAATGACCTGTCTTATTGAGTAGCAGTATCCACCTTAAGAAACAACAATTATTTGCTATCATGTTTAAGTCTTTTCTTAGCAGCATTATAGTATGCCATAACATTCTCTTTTAGAGACCATCTATCCAGAGAAATTCCAAGGGATCCTGCTACTGGTCCCAAAAGGATTTTGAATCCTAAGTCTTCAACAACAAAGAAAAGACACCCATTGATGGTCACCAGTGACACAAGGGCTTTTTAAAAATGTCTGAATATCAATATTATTTATTTGTTTATTCATTCATAGTTCTATGCCACCCTTCCTGCAGAGGCTCAGGGCGGCTTACAATTAATAAAAGCCATTACAATCAATACAAAACCCTGATATCTGACTCAACCCATACAGTCGAGGATTCAATAGACCCCCATGCCCTTTAACCTCTCCTAGGCTCCTCCTCAAAAATCTCTAGACTCCTATCTACCCAGCCTAACCCCATTGCCAGGCCTCAGGAGTGCCGAGCTGGGCCTAGGACCTTCTTTCTCTGTCAAATTGACCTATCCTAGGACTTTCCAAACCTGATCTGAGTCCCCTCCTGGCCCAATACAGCTCCGAGTCGCTTGCTGACTGTCCTTACCTTGAAATAGTCTTCTTGGACGTTCTCAACTGAATGTGTCTGCTCAGTGGCCTCCAAAAAGGTCCAAACTGGCAACTCTACCAAACAACAGGTTCACATACGTCCAGATCCAGTAGAAGGAGCACTACCACAAGTCTGCTGTGAGGGTTGGGACTGCAACTGAGAGGCAGAGAGGCTGACAGAGCAGACACATGGATATGGATTACAGTGAAGCTGATCTTGACCTGAAGTTTAACTGGAGGCCCAGGTTAGCAGCAGAAGTGGAAACAATAGCAGCTGGCCAACTTCTTACTGAAAGGCTAAGGGGGCAGGTTCAGATGCCAGTCAGGGATACCTGACTGCCCGGTGCAGCTAGTTTACACCTGGCCAGGTCTCTGCTCAATTTTGTTATTAACATTAATCAGATTTTGTTTTCTGTGACTAATACCATTAGTAAGGCATTAGAATACTGGTAGTATTTTTGTTTCTGTTAACAGAAGCTATCCACTACTAATCCAAAACCTATACTAATACTGTTTCTGTTATGCAACCCAGGTTTTCCTTGACAGATCCATGCATTTTTGCCTCCTAAGTTCTTCTGAGTCTGACTCAGAAAGGCACCACAAGTGTACAATCTTAGGTTAGATCCAGCTGGTTTGGGTGGCATCCTGAGTTGACCAAAAAACGCTGCATATTTATGCATGGTTAAGTAACATTTGTCACACACAATGACTGTTTCTGCACGGATGCCCCACCCACCCAGCTGCACACTCAGTGGGGAGGGGGTGTCCATGCAAAAACAGCTAATGTGTTAGCAACAGAATTCTGCATCTTCATACAAGGTTGCTGATTAGCCCACTCTCTATTGCCAAAGTGATGTAAGTCTTGCATACTTAAAAGAGATTCTCGTAAGACCTGAAATGAATATCCTAAGCCAACTTTCCAACCCCTAAGATCTGCATACCAAAATCTTCATATAGTCAAGAACCACAAGACACAAATGCATGCAGACAAACTGCTCTTGCATCATGGTTGGCTGGTGGAGTCAGTGCTCTGTGGTCCTGACTGATGAGATCGAGAAGTAACTGTGATTCAGCTATTGATGGTGCTGAGACCCTGGTGCAATGAAGTTGTACTATCAAGAGAGCACAGGGCTCAGGACAAGCTCTGGCAGACAGCCCACTTGAACTGCTCAAGAACTGCATGTGGCTTCTGAGCCACAGTTTGGCTACCGCTGTTCTGAGCAATTAAAAAACTTGATATATTAACATCGGTTTTTGCAAAGCGAACATGACAATGGTATTTGCTTACATCTTCATTTGTGGTTTGGAATCTTCATTTTGGTATTTCATTTACTTTGGTACTTCAGTATTTTGGCATTGAAACACTGCAGTATTTGGCATTCTGTGTGCAGCCGCATGAGCAGGGGTGGGGCCGATCCCCACCCGCCTTGTGGCAGGCAACTGCAGCCGCCACACTTTGGGCAGCCTTATCCTACTTTAGGTAACCTTGCTATTACGTGGCGTACATCATCTGTCTTTTTCAGAGGACGCAGGATTTAGCAAGGTTGCCCAAAGCGGGGCAAGGTTTGCCCAAAGTGGGGCAAGGGGTATTTTCAGACATGATGGGCCGTTCAGCCCACCATGCTGAACCCTGGACCGGGATCTGTCTTGGATTCCAGTCCATGATCAGACCAGCCGTCCTTTAGATGTGCCGGCCTGATCTCTACTGGGGTTCAGGGAGGGGGTGGGGTGGGACTGCGCAGCACAACGTGTGGCCACTTAGTCCCCCCCCCACTTCACCGGCTGCCTGCCCTTGGGGAGATGTGTGGGCGCAGCAACCAATCAGGCCGCTGTGCCATGCCTGGGACTATGGCTATCCCGTACCATGCCTGGGACTATGGTCAGGAATGAGGCAAGGTAACAGATGTTACTTTCGCCCCATTCTTGATCATGATTCAGCTAACCACAATTCTGGAG
Organism: Sphenodon punctatus; assembly: GCA_003113815.1. NCBI lineage: Eukaryota > Metazoa > Chordata > Lepidosauria > Sphenodontia > Sphenodontidae > Sphenodon > Sphenodon punctatus. The sequence goes on along the minus strand of QEPC01013781.1, from coordinate 758,703 downwards.
ATGAGGCAAGCCTCACCTCCAGAATCGTGGTTAGCATTGAACCCTGCCAGAAATTCACTGTGGTGAACATCTGGCAGGGCTCAAAGAGACGTTACGGCGCTCACAGCCACCACCCTGAATCCACTGTGATTCGGAGCGGTTGGCTGTGATCACGTAATGTCTGAAAATACACATGGTTTTCCCAAAGCGAGGCAATGTTTTCCCAAAGCGGGGCAAATATCTGGTTGCCCAAAGTGAGTTAAGGCTGCCCAAAATGGGATAACACTTTTTATGACCGCACCCTCTGTCTTCGGTGGTACTGTTTGGCAAGTTTTTTGTGATTTTTTGAATGCCATTGATCCATCTGTGAGACATAATGCAATAGAAGGTCATGAAAGTACCACACACATAATGAAGAATAAAGTAACCAAAGTATCAAAGTAAATGAGGTATCAAATACTGAAATAACAACATTAACAATACTTCTCTATTAGTTTACTCCCCCCCCCCCGGTTTATTTATGTTATTGATATAATTTTTAATTTGTTTATGATAAATCAAGAATATTAATAATCATTTAATGTTGTATTTTTGAAGATGCTATAAATATCCAGATTTGTTTACTTTGAATCACTAAAAACTCAATAAAAATAGAGACCCCCAGTTGCTGTGTGGACAGAAATGCCCACTTTGCTACAAGGAGGAACAGAAAATATTCATTTATGGGAATGAATGAAAATACCAAACAATTTGAAACTACAAATGAAGCTGGAAGTGAATACGGCCTTGCATCTGCTTTGTTAAAATGGGTTCACATACTCCTAATTCAGTACTCACTTTGGATATTCATTTCATCCCTAAGGCCATTTTTACATGGCCGGCACCCACCCATGCACACCCATCGGATGGGTGGGGGAGACTCTGTGTAAACGTCCACATGTGGGTGGGCACACACTCCCGACCCACCCACACCCACCAACACCCACGGAGCAGCCAGGAGGGAGCCAGAAAGTCACATGTGTGGAGATGAGTGTCCAACATCTAAACGTCCTTGTAAATGACAAAACAAAAACACCCATGGGAAGGGTCTGCTGAAACCACAGAGACACAGCTAGAGAGGCCCTACAGGAGCCCATAAGCAGACACACCCACCGGGAGAGACGTCCCACGCCCGGCTGGGAGCCTTTAAAGGAGAAACAGAACAGGGTACAGGTGCGCTGGCTCGCAAAATGTCAGACAGAAAAGCCACAGACAATACCAATGGAGTCAGCAACATGACACACAGGAGATGGGGCACGGTAAGCTGAGGGACCCTGGGCACCCAGGGGTGGAGGGGGAGGAGAAAGGAGAGCACCTGGCTGCCCCCCAAAGCAGAGGGTGCAACACAGCTCCAGCTCCACCAGCATCCCCACCCCAAGCTGTGACTACGCATCCCAGGGAGGAGAGCAGTGCTGAGATCGAGGTAGGTAAGAGAGGAACCCACCCGGACATGGGAGGGCACCAACAAGGCCATGAAAACAATGGGAAAAACCCAGTCACACCACTGACAGTAACCCCAATCCCCACAGGACAGCGACCACACCCAGGAGCAAAGCACCAGTGGAGAAAAAACAGTCAAGGAGGGTCTCTGTGGCAGTCAGGTACAGTAAGGGTAACACGGGGAGGGAAGGGGGTGGGCCAAAGCCACTGGGGAGCAGCTGCACAACCGTTCACCCAAATGCATCCCCCCCAGTACACCACAGGATCCACTGCCACAACATCTACTGGGTGGGCCCCATGCCTCACAACTGCCCCCCACACACAGAGTCCTAAAAGGGGAGCCCTCATCCAGCACAGAGACCCGGGCATTCATTTGTTTGTGAGGGGCCAAGAAGGTCCAGCAGCACAACCTGGTGTGAAACTTTAAGACCAAAAGGGTCTATGAAAGCATCGTCTAGGAGATGCGGCGGTTGGGGTACCACAGGGATGTAATCCAGTGCATGCAGCTGGCAAAGGATCTGAGGTCTGGATATAAACATATCAAGGACAATAATCTCAGGTCTGGTCGTGCGATGTGCACACAGGAGTTCCAGGAAGAGCTGGATCAGTTCCTCTGCATGGACAGGGACATCATGGCCTCCCATATCTATGGCTCTGCCTTTGCCAGGGGCAGAAAGAGGGCAAGGACAACACACACAGCCTGTCCGATCCTATGGCGGAGGGGGAGTCCTCAACCCCTGGTGTGGCCAGGCAGGATGCGGGAGGAAACAACCCCATCCTAGAGGTGGAGGAGGCATCCCTAGAGGTGGAGAGCAGGAACATCACCCTCCGCTTGCGCCCCCACAACCCACAAGGGCAGACCCCACAGGGACAGGGGTGCACGCGGAAAGGCCAACTCCAGAGATGCCCCCCAGGAGGTGGAGGAATATGATTCAGGAACGAGGCACGCTGACAGGAAGGGTGGGGCGGGGGCTGACCAATGGCAGCCTGGGCCCCAACAGGAACAAATTGAAAAACTGACCAACTGTTGCTCCCCTGAACAGCCCAAGGGAACATGGAGGTGCGGGAGGAGGAGGTTGTGGCCCTAGAGGAGGAAGTGGAGGATCCAGAGGCCATCCCACAGCCCTGCGACTGGGATACCAATGGTAGGTCAAAACTGACAAGGCAACGATAGTGAGAGGTGCTGGGGTCACACTGAGGGGACAGGGGATACAGCTGCATCCCCCCGGGCCCTGAACAGACAGTCATGCATAGGACAGCTGATGGGCCAGCAAGGAAGGGAGGGGGATCCTTGCACACAGGCACAGGGCAGGAATGGCTCACAGGGGAAGGTAGGGGTAGCCCAGCTAATCGATACCATCCGTCCTGTACACAGACGAGCCTCCTGCTCCAGCACAGGTTGCAGTCACCGGCAGTGTAGAGAGGAATCGGGAGATGCAGGCTCGCAACTGGCGGAGGAGGGAGGATCTAGGAAGGGAGGGAGGTGCTGGTGGAAACCAGAAGGTTGGCAGAAACCTAGCTCGCCGAACAAGCAAGAACCAGGGAGGTACTGCAGCAGGAAGGGGAAAAGGACCAGGCAATAATTACTGCCATCCTCACCCGGTCCCACACCGAGCACCTGTGGGACAGGTGCCAGACTGCCTACCTCCTCCGCAAGCAGCGCCTGGAAAGGGAAAAGGCCTGTGTCACGCTGGAACAAACCACCGAAATGGCCTTCAGGAGCATAGATGCCACACTGGAGGCCCTGAGGTGGCAGCCCCAGCATGATACGGGCCCCCAAGCTGCAGTAGGAGGGCTGGCAGTCCTAGAACAGCAAGGTGCCCTCCAACAGGTGCAGGTGCCCCCTCCCCAGGTCTTCTGCCAACCCTGGTTTCCCCAGCAGGTGCTCTACCCTGGCCTTGCGCACAGGGATGCCCTCCTCCCCCATGGGCACTATACAACACCAAGGGCTCTCCCGGATGGGTCCCACCCCTCCTGGTTCCCCTTGAGCAGCCCTCAACACCACACCACCCGGGCCACGATCCCACTGACAACAACCCTGTACCCCTAGCAACCCCACGGCCAGGCATGGCCGCCCCACAGGAGCAGTTAAGAGCCCATGCGATGAGCTATCGTTAACAGGGGAGGGGGCTGACCGTGACTCTGAGGCTGTGGGCCAAAGGGAGGGTTTGCAAGGGAGCACAGCATGCTCATTTATTTATTTATTTATTTATTTAATTTCTTAGCCGCCCTCTCATGCCCATGGCATCTCGGGTTGGCATACAACAAAACAATAAGTAAAACAGCAATAAAACACAGCAAAAATAAAAACATTAAAAAACCCATCTAATAGGCACAACTACCCCCCACATTTTATTATCCCAATGCACCCTCCCCTCCTCCGAAGGCCTGGGAGAACTGCCAAGTCTTGCAGGCCTGGCAGAAGGCCAACAAACTTGGGGCCAGATGGGCTTCCTCCAGAAGGGAGTTCCATAATCACGGTGCGGCCACCGAGAATACCCTCTCCATTGTGGCCCCCCGTTTAACACAGGGGACCTCCAAGAAGGCACCCCCGGTGAACCGAAGGGGTTGTTCTGGGGTGAGGCGATCCCTGAGGTATAAAGGGCCAAGACCGTATAAGGCCTTATAGGCCAAAATCAACACCTTAAATCTGGCTCGCTACACTATAGGCAGTCAGTGCAGCATGCGGAGCATGGGGGGATGTGCTCCCATCGGCTCGTCCCCATAAGGAGATGAGCTGCTGCGTTCTGCACTAGCTACGCCTCCGAACCAGCATCAAGGGAAGCCCCACGTAGAGTGCGTTGCAGTAGTCCAGCCTCGAGGTGATGAAGGCATGGATGATGATGGCCAAGTCGGGTCTGGAAACATATGGATGCAGCCACCACACCAGATACAGCTGGCGGAAGGCAGCTTTAGCCACTGCCTCCACCTGTTGATCCAGGTGGAGATCTGAGTCCAACAATACTCCCAGATTCTGAACCTGCTGGGCTATGGGAGGGCAGACCCCCTCTACGAGGGGAGCCGACACCTCCTTCACCCTACCAGCCACCATCACCTCCATCTTATCAGGATTGAGTTTCAGTCTGCTCTGCTGCAACCAATCTGCCACAGTCTCCAAACACTTGGACAGTACTGAGACGGCAGGACCTGGGTCAGTTGAAAAAGAGAGGTAAAGCTGGGTGTCATCAGCATATTGGTGGCAATGCACACCAAACCCTCTCACGATCTCCCCGAAGGGCTGCATATACACATTACACAACAATGGAGACAGAATGGAACATTGCGGAATGCCACATTCCAGAGCCCGGAGGCTAGATGATTCAGCCCCCAGGACAACCCGCTGGCTTCTCCCTGAGAGGAATGAGTGGAACCATTCAAGAACAGTCCCATCCAGGTCCCCCAGGACTCACAATCATCTCAACAGCAGCCCATGGTCCACTGTATCAAAAGTGGCTGAGAGATCTAACAGGACCAGAAATGTTGAACGTCCTGTGTCCATCTCCTCGCGGAGATTGACCACCAAGGCCACCAATGCTGTCTCTGTACCATAGCCGGGGTGGAACCCAGATTGAAATGGGTGAAGGAAACCGATGCTGTCAAGATGCACCTGGAGCTGCAGTGCCACTGCCCATTCAATAACCTTCCCTAAAAAGGGAAGATTAGAGACAGGTCGATAACTAGTGAGTGCGTCCACATCCAAAGATGGCTTCTTCAGCAGGGGGTGCACCACAGCCTCCTTGAGACTGGAGGGCAGTCTCCCCTGCCAAAGGGATGCATTGATTACCCTCGCCAGTCCCATCCCCAATGTCTCCCTGGAGGCCTTCACCAACCAGGACGGGCATGGATCTAATTCAAAACTGGTGGCTCTAACAGACCCCAGAACACCCACAGCATTGACTGGCATCACTTCCTGAAACTCATCCCAAGAAGCTGGACCAGAAGGGGCCTCCATAGCCTTGCGCTCCACCTCTACTGTCCCTAATCCAGTGTCGAAGTTGCTCTGAATCTGAGTGATCTTGTCTGCAAAGTAGGTGGAAAACTCCTAACTGCGGGCCTGGGATAAGTCCCCATCCAGGTGGAGGGAGGCCGGACTGACCAGTCCCCACACCACCCGGAACAGCTCCGCTGGACGCAACTTTGCAGACACTATGAGGGCAGCAAAGAACTCTTTCTTTGCCATCCTCACAGTCTCAACATAGGACTGCAAATGGGCCCTATGGAGAAGTCGGTTGGATTCAGTGCGAGTCCGATGCCAGCATCGCTCTAGTCACCTATGTGCCTGCTTCATACACCGCAGCCCCTCGGTAAACCAAGGGGCCCTGTGGTGACAAGACAGAGGTAGGAGACGTCTTGGAGCCACCCTGTCAATGGTCTCCCCGAGCAAGATGTTCCAAGCTCTAACGAGTTCATCAACCAAGTGACCATCAGGGTCTAAGGTTAAATCCCCCAGAGCCTCCTGGAACCATCGAGGTTCCATCAGCCTCCGGGGGCGGACCAACCTAACTGATCCCTTCGCCTTCTGGACGTGGTGCACTGAGAGACTGGCCTGTAGGAGGTAATGATCCATCCATGACAAGGGCGTGACCCTCACATCCCCCACTACCGGATCACCCGCCCCAAGGCTAGAGCAGAACACCAGCCCGAGGGTATGCCCCCCCACATGGGTCAGACAGTTAACCACTTGGGACAAGTCCATGGTTGCCATGGTGGCCATGAACTCTCGCTCCGCTCCCACAAGGCCGGTATTGGCATGGGTATTGAAGTCCCCCAGGACCAAATTCCTGGAGGCGTTCAGCACCACCGCCGAGATCAGCTCTGTTAGAGCAGCAAGGGATGCTACTGGGCAGGAAGGGCCTCAGTACACCAACAGCACCCCTAAATTGCCCCCAGCCAAATCAAACACCATATGGAGGGCCTCGATCTCCGGGATCTCCTGAACTGGATACCTCCTAACAGGCCATGTCTCTCTGAAAATAATGTTGTTTGGGACGTGGGTCGGCCATGCGCTGGGCCACCAGCGAGCGCACACAAGTAAGGGGAGACAGCTAACCACATTGCTATGTAACCCTCTCACAGGTAGCCCTACTGTCCAAGGAGTGGCTGGAGGAGACTGAAGACCCAGGGCCTGCCAGTCAGCATCCAAGGAGGGCTGTGGCTGAGATGGGCCGCGGACAGCAGAACCTTGGTGGTGCAGCAAGAAGGGGCCGCGGGAGACCATGAAAAAAATAACCCCAACCCCTGTAAATATCCCCCAATAAATGTCTCTGAGCGCTACATACCATGTGACCACTGTGTCATTATAGGGGGGCAACCGGGGGGGGGGAGACATACGCATGTTGTGGGGTCGGCACTTCCTGGTGCTGCACCCAAATGCTGCATGCCTGGAAAAGAGCTGCTATGCTACAAAGGGAACCCTTGTGGAAACTCACTGTAGGATCTGCAATGGTCCCAGAGACCATGGTGGTGGGTACAGTGTGAGCAAGGTGCCCTGCCATTTTCAGTTACCACACTGTGTGACAAGTGGTATAGAGTGATGAGGGAAAATTCGGTTGCAAAGGTGGTACAATAGTTTTACTGTGCACAGGTCAAACAAGCAACGGCACCACGGGGTGTGTGTTGTGCTCCCATACCCTAGGGTCGGTTCTCTGCCTGTGTGGCAGCTATGCGTCTGGTAAGGGCCTGTCTGTTCTCCTCCGATAGCCTCCTGAACACACACCCCCCCAGACATGCTGGTACAGGGGCATGTGTGCGGGGGGCGGGTTGTCCAAGGCTGCCCCATTGGTCTCACATATATTGTGCAGAACACAGGCTGCAAGTTCAAGGATGGGGGTGTGCTGCAAGTCAAATTGACTCCTGTTTAGCAGGAGGCATCACCTCATCTTGACCAAAGGTCCGCTCCACAACACACCACGTGGATGCCAGGCACTGGTTGAAGAGTACCTGCTGGGAGGTGCGAGGAACAGGATAGGACTGCATGAGCCATGGGGTTAGCAGGTATGCGGGTTCTCCGATAATGACAGGAGCCACGGAAACACCCTCAATGATGCAGAACATGTTGGGTGCAATCTCCCCATCAAAAATCCTTGCAAAGAAGGGGAATGAGCGCAGGATCCAGGCATCGTGGCTCCTCCCAGAGAGACCCTTGTAAACATCGATGAAGAGGCATCTGTGGTCTATGACAGCCTGGAGGCTCACTAAGAAAGCCTGCTTCCTATTCAGATAGTCAGTCTTGGCATTAGGGGGCTGGAATATGGGGATATTCATACTGTCTATTACCCCTATGCAGTGGGGGATGTCCATAGCCTCAAACCACTGATCACTACATCCAGGCCCTGTAGCTGCATCACCCGCTCCATGAGGAGTTCCACTATCAGATCGCACACATCGTGGAGCACCCTGTTCACTGTCACGACCCCCCACACCAAACTGCTCTCCCATGCTCCTACAGGAATCGGGTGTGGCTAGTCGCCACACAGTCATCGCCAACTACATCCCTGTTGGTCATGTTGCGGCAAAGGTAGGGGCCTATGATCTCACATAGGCGGGTCAACAGGGAGCGGTTCATCCTGAAGTGATCAGTCCACTCATCGTCCGTAGAGTTACACGGTGGACATAGAAGTTGAAAGGCCACCTGGCAAGGACGAGCTGATGTGTTGAACTGCTGTTGCTCCTGCCACCAATTCGTGCCTGGCCTGCACCCTGTGCGCCCAGCGCAAGCTCGTCACATGTCTCAGGTTGGCTAACCTCTTGCACCGTGCAACACTTGTGAACCACGGGGGTGAATGGGTGGAGGAGTTCGGCCATCTACTCGAACACCTGCTCCAGGACCCAGAAGCAGGTGGCCAGCACCTGTAGTAGAGTGGCACGCCCCCTCGGGATGTCAGCATATAGCATAGCGATCCCACCACCATGTCAGATTACTGTGCACCACTTAACCCACCAAGCGCCCCGGCCCTCAATCCATCAATGCACCCTGTGCTGCACCTGCACTCCCACACCCCTCCAACAACACTCACTATCCCACGCACGCTGCTCCGTGTTCACGCATGCTGTTATGCATTCACGCACACCCCTACTGTCACACACCCTCAAGCTCACATCACACACCCTCCCTCTGTTCATGCTCTCGCTCTTGGTCTGCACTCCACTCCACTCAGCTCCACTCCACTCCAACCTCACACACAACGCCACACCGCTATAGCGGTGCCGCCCCCTACTTATATCTGCCTGGTCAGGTGCTGTGCCTATGCATGTGGTTCTGCAGCTGGATGTGGCTCACCCACCTTGTCTGGTTCTCCTTGATCAGTTATATTTTTTATTTATTTATTTATTTCAAAGCATTTATATCCCGCCCCTCCTGCAAAGCTTGGGGCCAGGCCAGTCTGTCATTCTAGTTCCGCAACCTTAGTTAGGTGGTTGTTATGTACCACTGGTAAGGCCCCTTGAGTGCTGCCAGCATCACAAGACCCTGGGGGCCCTTTGCCCACCACAACAGAGGGGGACATGCTGTCTAACCCCACGGGGTAACCAGGGACCTGAAGGGGTAACCCGCACACACCCACTCATGCACTGGTGCACTATAATCCCTCAGGGTCTTATAGAGGCATACAAGGGCAAGAAGTCAAGCTGAAGATCATCATTGGGAGATGGTGATAGTGCACCCTCTGTCACCATACCCCCCCACACACACACACACACGTTCACGCTTCACAAGCACACAGAGGAAGGACGTGGGAGGAACCGTGAGGGATGGTCAGCAGGGGGAACCCTCAGGGAGAGGAACAGGTAGGACCCCCCCACACACACACACACAGATGCACGCACACTCAAACACACCACCCGCAGCGAAGGGACCCAGGGAGGAGAACAGTAACACCACACCCACACACCCCAGTACCCTCACTCACCCCACCCATTCAACCCACACACCCACACACAGTACTAATGATCCATAAAACAACGTACACCCACTCAAGATTCTCCAAGGCTTCCAACAACACACGCTCAGGGGCCAGTCTCACAGAGGAAGCTCTGATCACCAGCACCGGCATGGAGACTGAGTGACCCTTAAATAGGGTCATTGCGCCTGCGCAGGCGCTCTGAGTGCCACAGCTGGGCCAGAAGTGGAGCAATGTGCTCTGGAGAACGCTGGGGCAAACGCTCTGATTGCTGCGGGGGTGGGGGCGTGTCACGCTGTATCGGCATGCTCACGCTCCACAGCCATACTTCCGGTTGCGGCCTGGTTCCTCAGCCCCTCCCGACCTGCCAATGCAGTTTCTGTGGTGCCGGGAGGTGCATGCTGCCCCAGGCCCCTCAGGGATCCCCCCCCCCCGGTGACCCCAGAGCCAGGGGCGCCTGACACGTGCAGAGCCTCAGCAGTCCCCCAAACGCTGTATATGTAGTTGGCTGGTGGGCCTCTGGACAGCTGTGTCCCGTGCTGTCAGGGCGGTGCTACCACGGCCTCTCCAGCCGCAGCCACCAGGCCATGTCTCATCTCCCTGTCTCCAATCAGGCTGTAATGTGCCTGCCCTGTATGCGGGTTGCGGTTTCCCAGGGCCAAGGAGCAGGACCATTATCAGCTCTGGAAGGCCACACTGCAGTTAGCTGTCAGCCTCGCCTCCATACCAGTGCATTCTCTTCCGTGCACTGTCTACATTCATTGCTCCCGATCACCCTGCTTTTCATTGGACCATGTCGGGCCATGTAACCGACCATGTAGTTGTTGGCCGGGCCGGGAATGAGTGGCCGGTGTGTGCCACCACGCTCTTGGGAACCCTGTGGCAAAGTAGTAATGTACAAATGTTGGTGAGCAACCCCCTTTCTGTTGTTGATGACTTCAACCTCCTGTCGCATTTCATGTGGCTGTTGGGCCACCCCTTTGGTGGAACGGAATGCCAGCAGTGTGCAAGGGAAATTGGATTCACGCCCCTCCACCAACTGCATCTGGCACACCAGAATGCCGTTGTAGTGCCTGGGGAAGCAAGTTAGCTCGCTGCTGCTCAACAGGTGGCAAGTCATCGTGACTATAGTTTGACCCTTCAGGCTGGTGGTCCCCATGTCACGATCAGCTATGCCGGCCGGTGTTCTCCTGCATGTGGTGGCTTCGAGCACCGTCACTCTGATTGCCCTACCTGCCTTGGTGAACTGGGCTTGCTGGGCCTCGATGTAGGTGAGTCACTCCTTACCAGGACACCCACCCCACCGGAGATGTCTGTCCTGAGAGCTGTGCTTAACCGAACCGATGTCAGAGCTGCTGCAGCGACGGGTCAGCCCCTCCTGCCCCACTTCCTTCTGGACGCCCATATGCATGTGCATGGCTACCGTAGGGGCCTCTTTGCCTGGGAGGGCCTCGTTCAGGGACCATTGGTCCCTGAGATGTCAGCAGTTGCCCCCGATACATCATCCTCAGCTCTGATTTTTGCGTTGTCTCCATGCCCATGATCGACAGGAGCTTCTGTTTGCCCAGGACCACTTCCACAGCTAGGTGATCTTGGTCAGCGTTTGTTCACTGTTCGAATCCACCCACCTGCCGTGGGACAGTCGGCCTCTATGGCATGTCTGGGACCCCTGTATGCTGTAATGTGGTATCCCTTGACCCCCGATTGCATGCCTTACCGGCCTGGCCGTTCAACCTGCTATATACGGATCTGTGTGGTTGGGTTCCCCTGCTTCCGCTATGGTAGACCTATCCCATTTGCAATAAAATCATTGCTGTTAAGGCTCTGTGTGCTGTAACTTGTTTCATGTGGGACCATTCTGCCACCACCTCCCAGGGTTGTGGTTGTCAACCTGTGTGGGGACAATGGTTGTCCAGCCATGTGGTTGAGGGGACCTGTGTATGGTGTAGAGCCAGCCCATCAGTGTGCACAGGGCTGTGGGGTAGGTCTGAGCGCTTGGGGATGGTGGGTGTGTAGCCTGCCTTTACAGCATGGAGGTGGGGGGGGAGGTGTGCTCCCGCCATGACCCATCTGTCACATAAGGGTGTGTGTGCTCCTGGTGTTTCATCACCTTACTGTGTGTGATTGGTTGCCTCAGGGGATAGCTGTTTATTCCCCTTGGTGGTTGTGGCCTTGCAAGGGCATACTGTGGATGGTTGCTATCATGCGGGGCTCTTGCTGCATGCTGGTAGCACCCTCCTTGTTTAACTGCTACCCGTTCTAACTTCCGAATCATCTGGTTCCCACCCCCACCTCCCACTCATTTGGATGGATGTGCGTGCTGCCAGGGGCTTTGCCACTGTGTCATCCACTGTGCAGCTCTTGCTTCCTATTGGTCCATCCACTATGCTGTGCTTCCCCCTGGGGTGTATAGCCATGGGCTCTCCCTATCGGTTCCCCATAGCATACCCTGGTGACCATGGATGGGTGATGTGGAGGCCGTGCTCCTGACCATAGGTTCAGGCTGCTTGTGGGCTGCTTCCCACCTGCACGGCCAACCCTGCTGGAGCACCCCATGGGGAGGTGGCTGGGTGGCCCTGGGGGTGGGATCTCGTGTGCATGGACCATGTTATGGCTGCCACCACTTTCCCCCCCTTGGTTGCTCCCCATGCGTACCTCTCACTTCCTCGTTCCCTCTAACCTCGGTGATCATCTTCCTGACTGTCCTGCACCTTGGGGAGATGGCGGGACTGCTCCCGAGGGTCGCATCAGAGCTCTGGGCAGGGACCCGGGTGTACCAGGCAATACGTGAGCTGCCCCATTAATGGTTGCCCCCCTCCCCTCTTTGGTGTGGGGATCTGTGGTTGCGGAGGCATGCGGTCTGCTTTACTGGTGCCCTCCCTCTCCCCTGTAGTGCAGGCACTGATTAACGAGCAGACCAGGGAGCAGGAGGAGATGGTGCAACTTCTGCTCCATTTGCTGCAGTGGGTGCACCAACTGGACTGCGACCAGGCAGATCGCTGACGCAGGGTACGGGGTCGCTGGCCCTACTGAGGCTGCAGTTCCTGCCAGCCATACCTATCTGTTGGAGCTTCCAGCGCTTGTTGCGCTTTAAGTTTTATTAATAAAGGTTGTTATTTTGGTTCCCCTTGTGTTTGTCCTCCTTCCCGGGGGTGTGTGCCTCTGTCCGTGCCCTGTTGGGTTTCTCTGTTGTGGTTGCCTGTTTGGGGTTGCTTCTGTTGACAAGTTGTGTGGGTCTGTTCCTGATCACTGAATCCCCTATGGTCTGGCACCCTGTTTCTCTGTTGTTTTTGCTTTATCCCCTCTCTTGAGTGGGTGCTGTAATGGTTTCCCCCCCTGCCCCCGTGCCGTTCATCGCACACGCCCATCCCTTGTGTCTCTCGGGCCATGGTGGGATGGTTTCCATTCCTCCAGGGTTGTGGCCTGGCTGGTTCTGCCCCCCCGGCCCCTTCCCGGTTGTATTGTTGGTTTCCCCCTGTGTCGCTTGCACCCCTGGCTGGTGCTTTGTTGCCAGCTGATTCTTTGTGGCCACTTCCCTTGTGTTTGGGGCCACCTCTCAGCTCTCTGCCCTTGGTTCCTGTCTGCTCCGTGGCCTTTGCCACCTGGACCGGTCTCCCCATCTGTCTTGTTCCTGACTCAGTTTTATGTTGCCCAGGGTTTCCTAAGTGTGGCCATATGCTGGGGGTATCTAGGTATGGTCCCCATCCGTTTCAGGTCCTGCCTGTTCTTTTTGGTGACCTTGCTTATTCCCTGAACCCCTCCCCACACCTGTGGTCCCCTTCCTCCCTTTACATCCTGTGTTTCCCAGTGTTCCTGTGTGCATGGCGGGGGCTGTTTCCCCTTGGGCCCACGGTGTCCGGCTGTCTAATCTGGGTGCCATGACCTGTGTGGGGTTTTTACTTTGTGTTTCTTGTCATTCCAGCTCCCCCCTCCCCTTCCCTCATGGGGTCTGGTGGTTTGGGGGTGGTGCCTTGTGCCGCGGTTTCATTCGCCCTTCCTCAGCCATGTTGTCACGTCACTGTACTGGGCGTATTTTCCCTTCCGTTCGGTGTCTTGGTGGTCCATGTAAACATCTTGGGTGTTTTCTCGGTGTTTCCCTGGGTGGGTGTTTGGCCAATGGATGTGTGCCAACTCCTCCCCTTCCTTCCAACAACCCCCTGCAGCGGTGTCCATGTACACGTCTCCCTGCTTGGCGCCAGTGGGTGTGCTCACCCACACATCTCCACGCACCAGCGCTGCGGCAGTGTCCATGTAAAAAAGGTCAAATTGTCTTGAGCATGAGTAAAAGGAGGCATATATTTGAGTAGGTGAGTGAGTGCACTGTTTCTGGTAGGTTTCACTAGGAAGTCCACTCCATAGACAGTAGGTGACAGCAGGAGGTCCACTCCATAGAGAGTGTGTGGCAATGGTAAGGGATTCCCCGGTGGCAGATGGGTCCAGTGGCAACTGCTGTTGCTGCCTTTACTATCAGGGACAGAGGGAATTAGAAAAGTAAGAACAGGGTCCAGGAGAAGAACAGGAGAAGAATCCTGTAGTAGGGATAGAAAATATCTGGGTGAATATTAGGGCTGAATGAGAATAAAAAATAATCTCACGAGAATCAAGAATCAGGGTCAAGAGCTCATAGGGATTCAGATCTCTGCGAGATTTCTTGGTTCCCCCAGTGTGGTTGGCTCTGCTCTGCAACTCACAGCCCAGGCTGGTCTCCCATCCTGGAAACATTAAAGAAATGAGGGAGGGAAGGAAGAAACCACGCTGTGCCCTCCCCAGCTCTCTTACCATGGGTGTTTTTAGGTGAGGGGGGAATTTGCAGGTTAAAACAACTCCCGCGACCCCCTTCCCTGTACATGTGAGATAGGAGGCATGCTTTTAAATGCACAGTCCACTTGTGCAAGTGATGGAGGAGAAAAGAGGGGCCCCTGGAGCAGCATGCCTTTTCCCTGCTCCCCAACAAACAGTTGATAGGGGTAGGCAGGGAGAGTGTGCGCTGCTCTGTGCTCCCCCCCCCATCAGCTATATTTTGGGGAGCCAGGGAGAGTGCTCACTGCTCCAGTCTCCCTCCTCCATCAGAAACCTGTGACACCCAAATATGTGGATTAGTTAATACCTCCCCTAGTGATGTTTTACCAATCTGGGGGTTTTGTGCACAGTTCCTGGGACAGGAGAAGCATTTAAACATGCAGGTAATTTGTGTGTTTACCTGCAATCTCCCAGAACTGTGTCATGTCTAAAAATGCCCCTTGTCTGGGGCTGACAGCGCGGGGGACAGAGTCCAGGACTATGAGAAGCCTCTGTGGGGAAAACCAATAGAGACTCATCAGGAACGAGAGGGGGTAGAGCAGGAGGGAGGGGGGATGACTCAACAGACATCTACAGCATTCTATTGGCTAGCAGGAATCAGCAGCCAATAGAATGCTGAAGAGTCTGCCCCTTCCCATTCCTGGTAATTCTCTATTGGCTTTCCCCGTAGAGACTCTTCATAGCCCTGGGCTAAGTTCACTGAGCTGCCAGCACCAGACACGTTAAGAGAACTGGGTAGGGGATAGTGTGGATTCCTCCTCCCTCCCCCCATCAGTACTGGTTATTTTGTTTTTTTAAAATCCTCATGTTTCTCAGTGAGAATCAGCTGATTCTTGTCAAGAAACCAAGAATACAGTTTCAGCCTTAGTGAATATGAAAGTGCATGCATCTGATTTAACTTGAGCATGAGTTATTTGATTTAACTTGAGCAAGGACTTCCATTTTGAATTTGAGCTCAACAGTCTTCCAGTAATGTACTTGAAGTTTACATCACTGGCTGCACCCTTGCTTGAGAGTGGAATGGTAAATTCAGGATGCATCACTGCTGTTGTTTCTGCGTACAATTATGAAAATCATTTTCATAAATAGAAGCTTCCATTGTACTCCATGCTGCAGACTCCTTATTTTTTGTTTCACCATTCTCTGTAACCATAGTTTAGGTGAAGTATTTTCCACATAATAGCTACCTAGCTGAATTACACAGTAGCAAACAGTAAAGCATGCAAACATATATCCGATCACTAGGTGTCCTCCTCCCACAAAATTTCTCTTCATTTCTACCTTTGTCTTAGCCACAAAGCATTGAGGCTTTCTATTAAAAAATAAATAAATGTGTGGCACCAGTGAGTGCTTCACAATGCAAATTCCTATATTTGGATAGCCTTGCCCTGAAAAAACAAGCCAGGTATGAATAAGTGTCTTCCACTTAGGAAATATTAAATCTTAATCTTAGCCCACTAGTTTTCAACCTTTTTGCTTCTGACCCCATTTTGAGATGTAAATATAAACTCATGACCCGAGACAATTCAACAAAGCAACAAAGACAATACAAAGTTCCCCAAATATAATTTGAATCACAACCACATTCCCAGATGCCATAATTTACCTTGGGGTCCTGACCTGCAGTTTCCGCTGCCTCCGGACCCACCGCCGCTGCCACCACCGGACCAAGGGGCAGAGATCTGGCACCACCAGGTAGGTTGGGGTCCGGGTTCAGCAGCGGAGGCAGCAGCAGTGGCGGGTCCGGCGGGTCCGGTGCTCTGGAGCGCTTCAGGTCGCTACTATGCCTTCCAGTTTGACCCAGAACGCCTAGTAGTGGCCTGAAGCGCTCAGGAGTGCCACTGCCTCTGGACCCACCGCTGGACCCGCTGCTGCCAGACCTGGGGCCAGAACCCTGGCACCACCAGGTAGGGCGATCGCTGGGGTGGGGGGTTTAAAAAAAATATTATGAGGCTGGGCAGGGTGCGTGGGGAGGTGCTCCCTGGTGCCTCTTCCACCCGTGCAGCCTAGAGGGGGGAGGGAAAACTGCCCCTCCCACCCAAACAGGCCGAACCGAATGGTTTGGGGTTCGGTCGAACCCCAAACAGGCCGAACACTGAACCTCCCGATGCTTGCACATCCCTACTAAATAATCACTTTTAGTTCCAAGTTCTGATTCACAATATGTAAGCTATTATATTAAAGGTTCCGTGCTACCAGATATACTATTTAAGCATTTCGGACTGAGATAGGGAAGGTTCCTTTTCTCTCCCACAGGTCACTTAACGACAAGCTCTGAGGGCCGGACAGGAGTTGGGGAAGGGGATGTTTTTGGGATTTTCTCAGGATGTGTAAAGAAGGAGAGTGTCTAACTATATTGTGGATCTCTAGGTCATGGATCATCTCTCTCATTAGGAATGTGTAGGAGGGCACAATTTCATTTCTGTTTTAGTTTAGTTTCCCTGTAAAAAAAATATGTTTTTTTAATTTCATTTTAATTTTGTTTTCATTTAAAATTTCATTTTCTATTCACAGCTGTGAGGTATTGGAGAGGGGAAAGTGGTGTTCCGGGCTGACCACTGCATTGACTGGGACAGCTCCCTGTCGCTTTGGCCATTTTTAAATGGGACACGCCCACGAGTGCCTGTTTGAAGGCGGTGTGGATTGGTGTGCACTCCTGTAGCCCACACACCACTCTCTCATGCACATGCATGGAGCATTGTGGAAAAATCCAAGATGCTCCATGTGGGGGCAGGAGCGGGTGGTGCATGGGTCCACCCTCCCTCTGTTCTCAAGTTATTATATTATTTTGTACTGATTAGTTAGACTTAGAACTTTGGAAGTGTATAAAGTGGAAGAGTAGCTAGGGCTGAAACGAATAGTAACATTTTTATTTGCGAGTATTTGAGTTTCCGAGAACTGGTTCCTAGTGTTCTGCCGGTCCTCAGAAACTGGACGGATATCCGGTACTCGGTAAAATACTCAGTAAAATAAAACCGAGTATTTTCCGAATACTGAATCACCTTACAAAAGGGCAGGAAAAGCTCCGTATGTTAGTCCGAATACTGGAGCGAGTACCAAATACTGAGTACCAGGACGATTCCTCTGTTACTCAGTAAAACAAAGTTGAATACCAAGATACTCGGTAAAAAAAGGAATAATTTTGACTACCAAGTTTCAGCACCGTTATGTATGTATTGTTGCTTTAGAGAAAGCCTGGGAGTTCTGCAGCCATTTTGTTAAGCGGGCCGCCAGTCACTCTTCCTGTGTTCGTTAAACTGAATAAAGTAGCCATCTAAGATGGATGTGTTCATCCCAGCTCTTGATAGTTTTCTACCGGACATGGGGCACAGAATTAACAGCTACCTGTCATCCCTCAGCAAGCATCACCAGCAGTGAATAGCTTAGTATGTTAGTGTTAGAAACTACAGGTGATGTCCTGAGGCACTGCCCAGCTTTACACATGCCCACCAGGGCAAATCAGACAGTCTGTTACAGCATCTGAGGGTGGGGTGGGGTGGAATCAGCTCACTCTCATGACACATATTAATAGGCAATTGTGTGGAGAATTTTCTTGACAAATTTCAGCACTAATACATCTAGATGAATTTACTCTAAAGTGTGCGCATTAGGGGTGGGAATTCCGGTTCTCCCGAAATCCGATATTGCTGGTATTTGGGTGTATCGGCTTAATCCGATAAATCCAATATTTACCTGTACCAACATACCATATTTTTAACATTGGCCGCAGTACCGGATTTTTTACATTGAAGTCAGTAGCCGCATTGTAAAAAATCTGGTACCGTGGCCAATGTTAAAAATATGGTATGCCGATACTGGTAAATTCGGTACCAGGGAGATCCGATACCAGTACATCCGGTACCCGGTATTCTCCCCGGTGTCCCACCCCATGTGCGTATAATTCTGTGCAGATCTGAAAGCCTCTCAAACACTTGGCCCACCCTCACGATTCTCTGATTGGGCAGCTCAGAGTTTTCCACATAGTCTCAGCCCAATTTTTTGTCAGTGCTAGATCCAGACAAGTTTGGATCGTATGAAAAATTGTGGTATTTATTTTATTTTATTTTATTTAGATTTCTATCCCTGAGGCTCAGGGCGGTATGTTCCCCCTCGAGTATAGAAATATTTGATAGTTGTCACAGTTACTGTAAAGGTAACCTAATTTGCTTCCACTTTGCAGGAATTGTTTTCTCATTGCCAATTAATGTCTGTCACAAATTTAAAAGATATATAATTAAGTAAATGCGGGGGGCGGGGGTGGGGGGAGGGGATTAAATCACAAAGCATACCGCCATCCATTTTTATTTTAGAACAACAGTAATCCAAAACTAGAATATAACTGAGGTAATGGTGATCTTCCCCCCACGGTTCTGAATGGTGAGATGGTGTGCCAGTCAGATCTAATAGGATATAATGTGAGGGATGGGTGTGGCATAGTGCCACAAACCCACATTCTCAGTGTTGTCTGAAATCCTTACCCCTTCCTATTTCCATGTTCTTTGCCATCTGATGCAAAGGGAGGGTGCAGTGGGTAAGTGTGGGGGCTGACAGAGCAGTGGAGAGGGAAACACAGTGAACCTGCAATGAGGATTGTGAAGTGGGTAGAATTCTGGAAAGGAGCAATGGGCTGGTCAATGGGATAATGTAGAGAGCAGTGACTGAAGTGAGAGGAGTGATAATGCTGTGGGTCAGGTACAGTTTGGGAGTCAGGTGGTGTGTTCCTTTGTAGCCTAAGGCACAGGATAATTTGGAAGCAGGGAGGGTGTGCGTGTTGTGGTGCAGTGTCCCAGTATCCACACTGACCATCTCTCCGCACAACGTCCTCCCAAGCCCAGTTCTATACCCCGGTCCACATGATTGCACCTTCCTCGTCTCCCTTAAAAACTGGGTATTAGAAAAAGGAAAATTTGACCATAATCTTTCATGTTCAGTTAAACACAAAAATCCCCTTCAGATGCTGGGGTTTTCTTCACTGCAGGAATGACACACACTGGTTCTCACAGACATGTTGCTATTTCTGATTTATCCATGGACCCCATGTGTTGGGAGCCTTCTCCTGAATCTCCACAGGCTGAGGATCCTGGGGTTTGAGGGCCTGCAGGGGCCTATGCTGCACCTCTCCACAAGTAGCAAGAGACAGTGAACAAGGCAGGATTCAGCAGACAATGCCAGTAGCACTGGTACTACTAGGGAGTCCTTCCACCATATGTGCCTATCTCAGCAGCAGCATAACCTAAATGTCAGACACTCTTTCGCTGTCTGAGGAAACGTAAAATACTGGAGCATCCAGTGTAAGCTTCCATCAAGTTTCATTTTCCATATAAAATTGAACCTGCCTCCACACCACCTGTTACTGATGTTTCCATTGCCACCATTAGTTGTTCTGTAACTAGAGCTGAAACAATGATTCATGGCAAATGCTGTTTTCATCAAAAACAGACTATTTGCTACCTTCATCATGAGACAGAAATTTACTAGCTTTCCATCCCTTTTGTTTGTTTCCGTTTAAAAATGTCCTTCAGTTGGTACGTTCACGTTCAGCACATTGGCAGGGGAGGCAGTTGCAGTATAAACAGACCAGACACAGCAGGCATAGCCTCCTTCTCACACACCCCTCAGCCTCCCCCGCCCCTAGATTGGGAGAAGAGTACTTGGAGACAAAAAAAAAAAAAGGCATGGGGCTAGGAAACTGATGACACCAAAACACAAAAATACTGACTGTCACAGAAGGTACTGACAAGTCATGGAAATTGTGAAAAATCAGCCCCTGCAATCCTGAAAGCAATCATGGAATGTGTCCCAGACTTGAAAATTGTAATAAATGTTCAGAGTTCCTGACATGACGGGATTTCCCGTCAATTTGGGAGAAGCTGTTTTCAATTCAGCACTAGCTGTAACCACCACCAGCACAGATTTTTCCTTCAGTTTCTGCTTCCAGTGCCACCACACACTTAACATCTGCTACTGCTACCACCGACATCACCACTGCCTCCAGGGCCAGTTATGGAGGCCAGAACCAATTATGCTCCTCCTGCATCTTCTTGGTGACTTGTGCAATTTACTGCCAGAGGAAATGGTCAAGGCTGGTAGTGTAGTGAGTTTTAAAAAGGAATTGGATACGTTTTTGGAGAAACCGCCTTTACTCTATTCTTATCCTCCTTATCTCTCTGCTGCCTTTGACACTGTTGACCACTCGTTCCTGCTTGAATCGCTTCATTTCCTTGGATTCAGGGACTCTGTCCTCGACTGGTTCTCCTCCTACCTTACTGATCGATCCTTCAATGTATCTCTTCCTAACTCCTCCCCTTCCTCCTCCCTACCCCTCTCGATCACAGTTCCCCAAGGCTCTGTCCTTGGCCCTCTCCTCTTCTCTATCTACACCCAATCCCTAGGCAAACTCAATGCCTCCCACGGTTTCCAATACCACCTATATGCTGACGACACTCAATTCTATAGCTCCACTCCTTCCCTCTCCCCCTCTGTTCAAGCTCGTCTCACCAACTGTCTCCATGATATCTCTGCCTGGATGTCTCAACGCCAACTCAAACTGAACATGGCGAAAACTGAACTCCTTATCTCCCCCACCCCCATCCTTCCTCCCCCTCTTCCCTGTCAATTGGCATTGACAGGGTCTCCATCTTCCCTGTCCCTCAAGTCCGTAACTTTGGCTTCATCTTCGAATTGCACCTTACCTTTAAACCCTACATTGACTCTGTTGCCAAATCCTGCCGCTTCTCCCTCCACAACATTGCTAAGATCCGCCCTTTTCTGTCTGTCTCCTCTGCCAAAACTCTCATCCACGCCCTAGTAATCTCACGAATAGACTATTGTAACCTCCTCCTTGCTGGCCTTCCCCGCTCTCACCTTTCTCCCCTTATCTCTGTTCAAAAGTCTGCTGCCAGGATCATCCACCTAGCCCATCGCTTTGACCATGTGCAGCCTCTCCTCTCCTCTCTCCACTGGCTCCCTCTTCCTGAGCGTATTCTGCACAAGCTCCTCGTCTTCACCTACAAAGCCCTTCAGAACAGAACCTCACTCCCCCCCACATCTCTGCCCTGATCTCCCTTCAAACTCCTGTTTGAGCACTCTGCTCCTCTTCCATCCCCTCCCTCACCCTCCCATGCCTCCCCTGCTCTCCCAACCACCTTGGTCCTTTCTCCCTTGCTGCCCTGCACACCTGGAACTCCCTCCCTGCCCTAGTCCGCCTTGCCCCCTGCCTTTGTACCTTCAAGTCCCTCCTCAAAACCTCTTCTGCTCCGCCCTTCCCAACTCCTGCTAATCATCCCCACCCAGGATTAGCCCCCACATGATATCTGTATTCTCCCAATTTACTGTAACCAAGCCAAGAACATGTACCTGAGTTCCCGCATCCTCATGCATGTTGCATCCCTTGTCTCTCCCTCTGTTTCCCCTTCCCTGTCTCCCCTCCCCCTGTCTTTAGATTGTAAGCTCTTGGGCAAGGACCATGTCTAACTTATTTTCTGTAAAGCGCCAGGTACATCGCTGACGCTATATAAATGCTAATAAATAGCTATTAGCCAAGCAGGTTTGGGGAACATAACTTCTTACTTTTGGGGGCTGACATAATAGGAAATGGATTGCCCATTGTAACCTGTTGAGTCCTTCTCTCATGAGACAGAGATTGGCCACTAGGGATGTGCACAGTAACTCTCTTGTTTTCATTATTCATTTTGTTTTCATTATTAAAATGTCACTCGTTTTCGTTATATTTTGTTATTCTTTGTTTCGTTTTCACTTTCATTTTTGATTGCCATTGGTTTAAATGAAAAATACAATTTCAGCTATATTTTTTAATATCTTTTTCTATTTTGATTATAATTAGCAGGATTCTACCCCCAACAGAGGGCATTATATGTGCCACATTTCAGAAAGATTAGATAAAGGGATTCAATTTTATAAGCAGTTGAAATTCGTTCTTTTACAAAAATTCTGTGTACATGTTCCTAGATTTAAGACTTTGTCGCACAACTGATTTAGATTAAACTTGGCAAAATTATACCTATCTCTGCCAAATTTCACAAGTATTGCATATTGCAAAGGGTCCCAGTGTTATACGTGATTTACTTGTAAATGCATTTCTGGCTGTAACATCTTTGTATTCCAGTCTGTTTACATGACATTTGTCAAGAATGGATTTCAGATCTTCAGAATCATCCCTGCCAAATATAAGAAATATCTGACAAAGGGACCCAAAATTATAAGCCTGCACATGATCTGGAGAGCATGAGCCTATGCCAGGGATTCTCTTATGTTCGTCACTGTGGTAGAGATGTGCTTGTGATGCCAATTGCACAGAAGAAACATCACCCATATATCATTCTATGCTGTGACCACCCCAACCCCTCCCCCTCACTTGTTACTGGGAAGTTGGAAGCATCTGCTTAGGGAAGAGCCAATAAGGGATTCTCATATGTCCTCTGTCACAGTGCTGCAGGATGTGATTGTGATGACAATTGGCCAGTCTGGATGTGTGACCCATGTTTCTTGATTTCTGGGTTGCTTCCCCCTTTCCTCTGCCTTGCTGCCTGAAGTCCTAGTTATGTCCCTTCTATGCTCGTCTGAGAGCCACCCAGGATTGGCCCTTGAAAGTTGAAAGAATGCAGTAAGAGAGGCAATTGCATCTCTGTCCCAGCCAGAGTGTCTTTGAAATATCAAGTTAATTGGCAAGAAGATATATCTCTCATCTCTGCTGTTTGGAACAGGCTACAGTCTGGGTGGGCACCACAGGTGCGTGGGGGTGTCTGTCCATGTGAATAGAACACCCCAGGAGAGGGAAGGAGGATGTTGAGCAGCACCCCAGATGCATGGGGATTGGATTTATGTAGCTAGCTGAACTCTTAGTGAGCTCTAGCACGCGCATGCACACACACACACACACACACACACACAGCCTGCCAGAAAAGTATGAAAAAATGCTCTGACCAAAGCCAGAACTAACCACAGACAAAAAGCAGGCCCAAAGAACAGCAACTTATATCTACCCAATATGCCCGCCTTAAAGCCACCACTGATTTTTCCTCCTGTAAAGGTGG
The DNA here is from genome assembly GCA_003113815.1 of Sphenodon punctatus. Lineage (NCBI taxonomy): Eukaryota > Metazoa > Chordata > Lepidosauria > Sphenodontia > Sphenodontidae > Sphenodon > Sphenodon punctatus. The sequence goes on along the minus strand of QEPC01013781.1, from coordinate 735,494 downwards.
AAGCATGCAGTAATTGGCTAGTGAATGTGTCTGTCAGCCTGTTGGGCTCCTCCCACTCCCTTCTACAGCCCTCTCTCCACTGCTATGCCTGTCTGCGAATGGCACTGCATGTGCTATTTACCTGAATAACAAAAGCCTTCAAGAGGGAAATTTCAATTGCTTATAAAATTTGGATCCTTTATCAAATCTTACATCAGTTTGGCAGAGATGATTCTGAAGATCTGTGATACAATCTTTCCAAATTTTCATGTAAAATGGAAAGAAAAATGTTACAGTCAGTAATGCATTTACAAGTAAATTGCTTATAACATTTTAAGCAATTTTATCCAATCTGTTTGAAATTCTGCAGACATAGTACTCTTAGGGAGGGGTATAAGCTTGTCAGGTTTTATTCAAGTCAGATGGGAGACAAAGACTATACAGCCAGGAATGTGTATGCAGATTTTTGTAAAATAAAGACTTTCAACTGTTTATATAATTGTATCCCTTTATTCAAACTCTCTAAAATTTGGCACACAGAATGCCTTCTGTTGGGAGTATAATACTGCAATGTTGTACCAAACTCTGATGTAAAACAATGATGTTACAGCCAAAAATGTGTTTTTCAGGTTTTCCTATTAATTCGTAATAACAAAATGATTTTTTTGTTTTGTTTTTGTGTTATGTTTTGTTTTTGTGTTATGTTCTTTTGTTTTCATTATTCAACAATGAAAAAGAAAAATCCATATTTCATTTTCATTATTATAACAAAAACAAAATGCATATCTCTACTGTTGGAGACAGGATGCTGGGCTTGATGGACCGTTGATCTGAGCTAGTACGGCTGCGGCACTACTTAAGTTCTTAGGCTCTTATGACCCACTGGTAGGTAAAAGTGTTTCAAGTACCACAACTGCCTCAAGACCAGTGAAGATAAAAAGCACCATAGTTTCTCCACCTGATCCTTGTAGTGGGACTAAGATGTCAAAAAATGCTATCAGCAGGATCTCATCTGCTATATGGGAAGTGTGTCAGAATGCGTGGGTGAAAATCTTCCTCTAGGAGTGCCACACCCAAATTAGGAGAATTAGTATGCCCCCTGCCCTGAATGACCCTGGTGCCCCTTTGGCATGCTGTTACGTAGAGTGGGTCTGGCCTCCAGTCTCCCCTCTAAACCAGCCTGATCCATCACCAGTGCAAAGTACAATCATAGTCTGTATGGGCAGAAGTACAACAGCCTCACCTGGAACTGCAGCGCTCTTTCCTGGCCGCTCCGATCCTGGCGTCTCCCAGTTGTGTTGGCTTCCACAGCTAGGAGCTTTCACCTCAAGCTCCATCTCTGTCTCCCTCTTCTCCTGTGGACTGGGATGCTTACATAGGCAGCTTCCTGCTCTCACAGATGTGGCACCAATCATTCTTGGCCAGGTGCGTTGCATTCCCTAAGGCTTCCACTCAGCCCAGAGCCAGTTCAGGGTAAGTAGCCAGGCCTTTCTGCAACAGGAATATTTCAACTTGGCACAGGATGATATAATAACGACTGTTTTTTCCCCAATACAAGACTAGAATTAGCTGTGGGAAGAACAGGCATCACTCAACTTCTGGCCTCCTACCGTAACCATCTCAGAAAATGTTACTTAGATTTAATTTGTGACAAATCTCCAGTCAGCCAAGTCATCAGGCAGGCTAGCTCACCCAAGTGAGCCATTCTTCTCTGCCTCCTTTGTGGCAGAGAAACAGACATCCCCTGGCAGACAGACGGCCGGCACATACCACGGAATGATCAGCCGGGCTGGGCACATGGTGGCAGTGCCAACACACCCCTTGTCCAGCACCAATCGGTGGCCAGCCAACACAGGCTACATGGTACATAAGCGACCCCATGCAGGTGGTCGGGTGTGGTGTGTAGAGGTAGGTGCACGGGGTTGAGCAGCGAACCGAGCCTGGTAACACAGAACTGGGAGGACACAGAGGTGGAACAGGGATACAGGGGGAGTGAGGACTGGGGGCACAGGCCACACAGAGGTGTGCTGAGAGGCCAGGACACTCGCCATCAGGGGGTTTCCGGGAGCGGGGAGCCGCACAACCATGCTGCCGGCGGATGAACCCCCACAGCCAAGGAACGTGCTGCTGAGAATCCTGGCCACTTCCTTCATGCTTCTATGCATGGTGCTCCAGCAGATGGCCCTGCTCCTCCAGCCAGGGTGAGACTCCGTCCTCCAGGGGGCATGGCGTCAGAGGGCAGCAAATCTGAGGGCAGCGATGGTGCGATGGCCGCGGCAGACAACTGTTCATCGTCATGGCATGTTGGGCACCGCAGTGTCCCAGCAAGCCCAGCTCGTCCTGGCCTGGTGGTCCCTTAATGCCTACAGCCACTGCATGACCCTACCGACCCTGTGATGGCACTGGACGTGTTCCCGCACCAACGACTGGTGGGAGAACATGCTGGTCATCTGGACGGATGAGGAATGGACGGACTACTTCCAGATGACCCGCTCCCTCCTGACCCAGTTAGGGAAGCTCCTGAACCCCCATCTATGGAGGCAGGAGACTAACATGTGCTTCCCGCTGCCACCAGGGAAGCGAGTGGCCATGGCAGTGTGGCAGCTGGTCACCCAATTCCTGCAGAAGCATGGGGGAGCAGATCGGGGTGGGGACGGTGACCGTGAAGAGGGCCCTCCATGATGTGTGCGACCTGATCGTGGAGCTCCTCCTCAAGCAGGTCATCCAGCTCTGCGATCCTGAGGAGGTGATATGTAGCTTTGAGGAGCTGTGGTTCCCCCATTGCATTGGGGCCATCAACAGCACCCACATCCCCATCATACGGCCCCCACATGCAAAGACTGACTACATGAACAGGAAACAGGCATTCTCCATCAATCTGCAGGCCATAATGGATCACAGGGGCCTGTTCATTGATGTGTACACAGGCCAGTCGGGGCGGAGCCATGATGCGCGTATACTGTGTGTGGCCCCGTTCTACGCTCGCATGTTCGATGGGGATATCGCCCCCACCCTGTACCGCATGATCAAGGGCGTTCCCATGGCCCCTTGTGATGGGGACCCCACCTATCCACTCAGCCCCTAGCTCATGAGGGCCTATCCAGTGGCGCGCAACCCTGACCACCGCCTGTTCAACGAGCGCCTGTCATCTGCATGCAGCGTGGTGGAGTGGACCTTCAGGCTCCTGAAGATTCGCTGGTGCCTCTTGATGAACAGGAGTCAGTTCGACCTTGACCACACCCCCATCCTTGTCCTGGAAGCATGCATCCTGCACAATGTATGCAAGACCAGAGGCGCTGCCCTGGACAACCCTCCCTCTGTACAGAGGGCAGGCACTGTGCCCCTGTACCAACATGCCCAGGGCATGGCATTTCAGCGCATCTCCAAGGAAAACAGGGATGCCCTCTGCTGCCGCATTGTTGCCCAGGTGGCTGACGACAGGGCCGTGCCGGACCCATACCCCAGTCCATAAACCTGTGCACCCCATCAATAAAGCTGGGTAGTTCCATTTACCTGCAACCGTGCCTCTGTGCCATGTGTGGGATAGGGGGTCCTGGGAATGGGTCCTGTGGGTTGCCAGGGTCCACGAGCCCTCCCCTCGCTGTCAGCCGTGGGGTGCTAGGGCTGCTCACTGTCCTGCAAGCCACCACTTGCCGGTCCACCTGTGCGGGGTCAGTGTGCACTTGTTCCATGCACCCCAACTGGCTGCAGTCTCGCTGGGCTGCCCCCTGGTCCCATCGGCTGGACAGGCACTATACAGCACCCTCACCCTGCAGGTGCTCCCCCTGTGCCACCCCCACCCCCCGGCCACCTGTACCAGGACAGAGGACGTGAAATGGAGGTAAATGTGCAAAATGTTTATTTGAGGGATATATGTACAATGGGATGAGGGGGTGTTAACCCCTGCTTGGCTGCACCACCGGGGGCTCACAGGCTGGCGAGCCCTCGCTGCGACTGATCGCAGCAATCACCAAGTGGACAGCCCGGGCTCTCTGTCTTCTATGGGCTGCTCCACACTGGCCTCTGCTGCAGGTCCCTGCGAGGAGAAACAAGCATGGGGTGAGCATTCGTCATGTGCACCTATCTCTTTCCCACACCAGGGCTTGGCCCACTGGGTGTCCCGGGTGCACCCTGATCCCCGCATGAGCTGAACACTAGCCGTGGAGAAACCTCAACAGAACCAAGCACTTGTAAGGATCCAACAATGGTATTATGGACTGCATACATTCCACTACTGCATTGCTGTGCTGTTACACGTGCTTTGGTCATTGGTAGGTGCTCCACGTCTCGTGTATTGTGTGTGCTTGGTGTGGGTTGCATCAGTAGGTCCTTTCCAGGATTGTACCTTTTACCGTTCCCCCTCTTCCCAGTCCGCCCCCTCCCCCTGGGGTTGCGCCTCCACCGCCCAGGGGCCAGGGGTGCTGCTGCCTTACCAGAGGGGGAAGTGTCCATGGGCAGTTGGTTGTTCTGGGGTGCCGGATCCTGGGGTGGGGGCATCGCTTCCTGGTGGAGGGGTCAGGGTTGCAGCTGAGGGGGACCAGGAGGGGTGTGGGCTGGAAGGGCGACCCCACCAGCTGTTCGTGGTACCCTATGTGGGGGAGGAGGACCCCATGGACCAGGCCTGGGAAGGAATGCTGCTGTGGGAACCATGGGTGGCCGAAGTGTGGCGGGGTGGGATGGAGCTGCACTGGTGGGTGGCCGCCGTGGTGTTGGTTGGCTGCCAACCCTCCATCTGCGGCATGGCGGGCCCTGTCATGCTGGGGATCCCACCGCAGGGCCTCCATTGCCTCCCTCTTGAGGTCCATGAGGCATGTAGCCTGACCCTCCAGTCTGTCACAGGCGCGCTGCTGCTCACATTGGAGGGTGGTAGCCTGGTGCCTGTCCCTGGGGTGCTTGGTGCGGGACTGGGCCATCATGGCTGCCAGGATTTCCCATTCCCTTTCCCGCTCCCCTCTGATGAACTCCCTGGTGAGTGCGTGCTCCTGGGAGTGCACCTTGGCTAACCATCTAGATTCATCTAGCAGCTCCCTGCCAAGTTCCTCCCTTCACCGCTGGTTCCTGGCCCACATCTCCCGGTTCCTCTCCACGCTGCCGGCAGCTGCACCCCTCGCATGAGCAGGTTGCTGTTCTGTGAATGAGAGGTTGCATGCCGTGTTAGTACTGCTGGCCAGTGCACACCACTGCCCCCTACTGAAGTTCCCAGGGTGTCGCAGGGGTGGCCCCCGTATTGTGGATGCTACACCTTTCCTCTCCCCTGCGGAACCCCTCTGCCCTGCCTTCTTGTGGAATCACCACCCGACCGGGGCTCCCTGCTGGTGGGGACTGTGTCTGTCCTGTGTTACATGAGAGCTGCTGTGAGGCCACCCGTCCCTCCCACCTGCCCCCTCCGCCCCGACCCCTGTAGGACATAGGCAGGTGGGGGCGCACAGCCACAGGGGCCTCCCTCCCCACCCTGTACCTCTGCCCATCTGCCTTGCCCCCTGTGGCCCCTTGGATGGTGTGCCCTGGAAGTGCACCTCACCAGGTAGCGGGGGCACCACCGGCACCGCCTCATCCACCTCTTCCTCCACTTCGTGTACCTCCAGGCTATCTTGGACTGCAATGGGAAGGGGAAGCCATTAGTGTTTACCAGCACCCAGGCCCCAGTCGCTGCGACTGTCTGGGCCTCCCCCTTGGGCCTGCTGGGCCAGTCGTACCTGGATCCTGTTCCTCCGCCTCCTGGGGGCCATCCCAGGTTTCCTCTTGCTCTGAGCATGTACCCCCTTCCACATGGCCAGGCAGCCTATGGGTTTCGTGGGCACACGCGAAGGGTATTATTTCTGTAATTGGATCCTGGGGGCGCCTCCTCTCCCTGTGAGATGGGGCTCTGCCCTCCCACTTCCTTGCTGGTCTTGCCCGGGGTGGCTTTCCCCCCTGCTCTATGGGGTCCATTGGGGGGGGGGTTGTGTGTTGGCCCTCCATCTGCCCCTGGTGAAGGTGCTGCCGTGTTTGCGGGAAGCCACAATGTCCCCGTCCATTCAGAGGAACTTGTCCAGCTGCTCCTGTAACTCGTCTGTGCGCATGGCATGGCTGGACTTGAGATTGTTGTCCTTGATATGTTTATATCCGGACCTCAAGTTCTTTGCCTGCTGCATGCACTGGGTGACATACCTATTGTACCCCTGCCGCTGCATCTCCTGGGCAATGGCTTCATAGACCTGTCTGGTCTTGTAGCTGCGCACCAGGTCATGCTGGACCCTTTTGGACCCCCACACATGTATGAAGTCCCTGATCTCCTGCCTGGTTCAGGGCTCCCCCTTTTGGGTCCTTTGTGTGTGGGGCCCTCCAGCTTGGCAGCATGGGGCCCGGCCTGTGGCTGTGATAGCTGTGGAGATTGGGGGTATTGCATTGGGGTTACTCACAGTCCCACTGCCCCCCTCCATGCCCCCAGGGGGCCTCCCCTCCCCTCTGGAGTGCCCTTCTTCTCACCTGGCTGTCTGGGGGTCCTCCTCGTCCCTCTCCCCAGTGGTGCGGTGCTCTGTTATCTCGGTGCTGTCCTGGGGGGGATGGGACACAGGTTATGCGGCTGCCACTTGCCCTGTGTTCCCTTGGTCATGGTGCTGGGGCTGGGGCATGGCCCTCCCATCCCTGGTTGGGGGCGGGGGGCTCCCTTGCTCTCACTGCTGCTCCTCTGGCCGTGCCCTGAGGATGTGCTGGGCTGGGGGTCCTCGGTCAGTGCCGTGGCCGCTGTGTGCCCTCGGCCCATGTGCTGGGTGGCGTGTGCTGTGATGAGCCTTGCCTTGTTCCCCCCTTCACTGCCTGGGCAGGACCCCCCTTACATCGCCTGTCAGGGTCCCCCACTGCACCACCTGGCCGGGGCACCCCCCCAGGTGCTCCTGGGTCCCTGTGCTCACCCGGCCCCTTCCCATGTGTGGGGCGGCATTGGCTCCCTTGGTCTTGTCGGTTGCTTTCCTCGCAACCATCGTGGGAGCCCACGCACGTGTCATGGTTCCACCGTCCTTTACGGGCTCTCGACCTGACGTCCGGCATCCCCTCCCTGGTGGGCATGTCTGTGTGGGGCATGCGTGTGACCCTTTGCGCCGGTGCACTTCAGTCCCATCAGTCAAGTCTGTGTGTGGGGGGCTGTTTTTGGTTTTACACAGACGCTCGGGTGTTGAACACCCATCTCCACCCACGGAGGGTGCCGGCTCCCTCGCGGCTGCTCTGTGGGTGTTGGCAGGTGGGTCGTGCATGTGCATCCACCCACTCATGGACTTTTACACAGGCGCTCTCCCACCCATCCGATGGGTGTTTCCGGGTGTTCGTGGGTGGGTGGCGTCCGTGTACAAGTGGCCCAAGTTAAGCTAGAAGTATGTAATTATAGAATGGGCCACTTGGCTAATGGAACTGAAGATTGTGGAAACCTTTTCAACATACTATTTCCTTGGTAGGCTCATTTCCATTTCAAAGACACATTTCACTCATTTTACTACAAAACCACAGAGGCCTAAAGATTTATTTTTTTAAAATCTTGAAATGACACTGCCAAAAAGAACTTTGATATGGGGAAGAAAGTTTCTTCTTTCAATGTTTTTACCTAGACATTAATGACAAAAATTAGATCTACTAGGAAAACGCTTTTTAACCTTTATTCTTAGCATAAATCAAGAGGTTCATTTTTCACAGTCTCTTTCTATAGAATTCAATTAAAGGTCAGATTTGTAATGGGGATCCTAATTATTAATGTATTGCCTATTTTGAATTATTAATGGGTTGACATATTTGCATAATGGGTAAAGAAAATGCCTAAGAACAACTTTGGTAGCATTTGAAAGTCCTTCAAAAATATTTAATCAAAGTCTTTTTTGGGTTCGGAGGTAATCTATCTTTTAATCATTCTGTCAATACTTAGAAAATCCATGCAAAATATTTTACAGTTAAAATTAGTGCAGTTATTTATCATCCAACAGAATTAATCTTTTCAGAGATGGACCAGCTTGGATATGATTAGCAACTTTTGATTGGACAGAAGATCTTCTATGAAAGGAAGACATGAACACATGCTTTTATTCAAATTTTGGTTTATACGCTTAAGTTTTAAATCATTATGACATACACCTGTCACAACAGAAAGAATCTAGGCATTAGTCTTATTGCCCTTTACTGTATTTGGTGAAAGGTAATGTCAATTTACTGGTATTGCAAACTTTCCTAGTACTGTACAACCTGACATTTTGAAGTAGGAGAGTATTTTCCATAAACACACTGCTACAATGGAAAGCTGAAATATAATGGAAACTTACTGTAGCAATATTATTGCCAAATACCGTATGCCAGCATTTTGAAACCCTTTCAATAAAAAGGCAAATCACAGCAAAAAATTACTTATATAGAAGAAATGTAATCAAAACATGACTGAAGGGCTGGTGCTATAAGCAGTTTACATTTGACATGACTGCTGCTGAGATTAGAAAGCATGAGAATCAAATGGGCAGAATTTTTTTTCTCAAGAATTGGAAGGGAGCAGATGTTTTCAGTTTACTTTGACTATATCGTAATATATATTTCAGAAATACATTCTAAACAGAGGCTTAAACTGAGGACCAAGAATCTGATGAGGATCAGAGGACACCTATATGGAGAGCCCATTTCCACCAGAAGGCAATAGTGATGAGAGTGGCTCACCTTCAACACATCAGACTACTTACTGGCAAACAAGGTAAAAAGAGACGTGTGGGTGGCATGGTGGTTCCCTGGCAGCAGCCACCCCTCCTCAGGTTGGGTAGGAGCACTGAACAAATGTACTTGTGGCTGGAGAGCTGTCCTGCTGCTCGTCTGCCATGGGTAGGTTTGGGATCTCAACAAACGTGCTACCGGCTGGCCCGACCCTGCTCCCAGTGCCCCACCACCTGCCATGAAAGGCATCAATGGTGAGTAACCATGACACTCCTGCCCCAAGGCAGGAATGGTAGGGCTGAACAAACCTGCTGGCCTGTATTGGCCAATTTGGTGGCCTTTGGCCTGGGCTGCACTGCAGAGATTTTCTGAGAATGCAGTCCGGGCCAGCCGCCTACCTGCTTCAGGGCAGTCCCAGGTCAACATTTGGCAGCACGGGACCACATGTGTGGGAAAGAGTGTTGGGCCACAGTGGGCCAACAGCAGCCAGCATCATATTTGTTTTTACCCACTGTCTAGAGCTGAAACAGTTATATGTGTGGATACTGTTATCCTGCAAGTCCTCTGGCTGGTATCCACACAGGCACAAGCAAGGGGGATGTCACTTACTCCAGGAGCAGTGGCAGGAAGCTAATTCACATTCAGAACCTGTTTGCATGCCTACAGGGCCACTAGAACCCCACATGCACCCAGGCAACTAGCCTTTGCTCTAACAGGCCCAGGCCATGCCCAGGAGATGCTGCCTGTTGCTCATCACTATGCCACACAGGGGTTACTTTCACAGGGATGTGTGGATTCACAACACCAGAGCAAGTAGAGTGTGCAGCCCTGGCAACTGCCTGCTTGTAGACACACCTGGGTCCATTGTAAGTGGACCCGGTGGCTGCCTGGGGCCATGGTCTGCATGCGCAGTGCCCTATCCCCACAGCATAGCATTGTGGGCAGATCACCTGCAACACTATGGTGTTACCAGGGCAATCCCGACCCAACAGTGGGTCTGCAGTGGCCATTCACCAAGCAGACGGACAGCAGACCCACTTCCAACAGCTGCCCCATGGTTGGGCTGCCAGCTCTGCCCTTCCCCTACCTCCTAGTGCAGGTACTGCACACTTACGCAGTCAGATACAGAGTTTGGCTTACCATTGCCTCAATCCAGTTTTATGCCAGTGAAGTGCCACCAATCTCATATCAGTTACATTGCCAGAAAGATGGCATAAAACAGTGGGTGAATGATCATATTTAACACATTTCTGGTCTGGCTGACGAGGTGTATGCTTATATCTGTCTGTCCCTCCCTCCAGTATTGTTATTTAGGAGTGGTTACTAACCACATAGCACTGAATATGTGCATATGTCCTGAGGACAATGAACAAATCCCATGATCCTAACTTTTAAAATGTAGGAAGTGCACCGAGTACAGCCGGAAGTCTAGATTCTACCATCTTTATTCACTATGACTAGTAGGGATTGAACTCTGGGCAAAATGTTGGTTTCAGTCAATTTTGGTTTCAGTTCTCTCATGTATTTTGGTTCTTTTTCGGTTTCGGTACTATCGGATCTTTTGCATTGATTTTTGTATCAGATTTTTAACACTGCAGATTTTCAATGGGGGAGAAACTGCAATATTAAAAATCCGGTACAAAAAATAAATGCAAAAGATCCGACAGTACCGAAAAAGAACCGAAATATCAGATTAATCCAAAATGGCCATTTTCGGGTACTTTTGGTTTTATTCAAAACCGAAATTCCCATCCCTAATGAATAGCATTTTATTGTGTGAGTAAGCCTACTAAAATCAGTAGAATTTTTGGATTAAATATATGTATGAGCACATAGTAGAATCTCTTTTCTTCCACATCCTCTGGGAAACAACAGAGCTCGACACCATGTGGAGGGGGATCTTCCTTGGTTGATTGTATGATTTTTTGATACAAGGCTGGCTCACCAGTGAGCCATATCTGTGGCCTTCAGTGGGCTGCATCGATTGCAAAATGTCTGTCTCTGCAGGACTTGTTTTCTAAGAATGAAGGTCTTGGGTCAAAATCTCACCTTCTTTTACACTTCTGAAAACGTAGCTAGACATCACATTTGTTGAGCGAGTGGTTGTAGGTGAGGGAAAAATTTGATGCCCAGTTTTGCAAGAATGAACTTTTAAAGCAAATATTGAGGGAACACAACAGAAAATAGTATCACGTCCTGGCAGAATTATTTCTAAATAGGATATTTTCCAATTTTCAAAACTGGGGTAGTTCATAGTTGCTATATTTGTAGACAAAGCCATTCAGATACAACTCTATATTGTTTCACTAATGTACATTTTTTAGACTCCAAGCCACTTTTATGGCCTCCTTGTGTAGCTTTATCTGCTTATTCTTACTTCCCAGTAACACAAACATGAAATGTTGGGTTTTTTCACCCATATCTATTATCATTGCAATCCAACCATTAGCTAGTGAGTAGCACTCTGGCTTGATGCCACTGGGAAGATCCTGTTTTGCGGTTACTGCTACAACAAACCACAGTATCACTAAATGCCAAGGTCTATCTAAAGGTCAAGGTTAGGCCAGAAGGACCATTGTTCGGAGAGAAGGTAAATGTCAAGGAATAATCTTTTGGGGTAGTTATTCCTTGTCTACTTAATATCATCCATAAAATTAAATTAAGAATAAAATTTAAAAATAAGAGCAAAAAATGTGCAGGCCATCAGAGATCTATCATAATAAAAGAGTTCTTCCCATATACCTTTCATTGTGGTGCACACTGGTCGCTATTTATTTGTATTTATTTATTTTTAAGGTTCAGTCCTAAATTTTCCCTCTTGTCTACAGATATCTTGAATAAGGGGTGTGTATGTGTTGACTACATGATGCCCAACCAGGGAATGTCTCTAACACCTGACGGTGTTTAACAGACTGCGGGAACAGGTTTACCAATGGTGTGAGAGGATTTTCAATAGCGGCATGAGGAAAGTTTATTTTTAACCACAGTTAAAGTTAGGAGTGAACCATGTGGCAATGATTAGCTGGCATGGTAGCCTGTCAAAGAGAAAAATGTCTGAGTTCACAGGAAATGGGTCAATATAGCTGAGGGCATGAACTCTATACACTGGTTTCCGTATATGAATAACTTGAGCATCATGCTACCCCATCTCAGGCTGCTAGTGCCAGTGCTTGCTGCTAAGGTAGGAGGAGAAACTGACTGTGGGAAGACTCGGGGACGTCTAATTCCTAATTGGTGAAAATCTGGCAGGCCACTGATTAATTGAGTGATTGATTGATTTCACTGTCTCTTCAACAGTTTACTCCAAATGAAGATCTGACTTTTCATTTTTCATGATAAGAGTAGAGCAAAATTTTGTTGTTTCTACCTTACTAACACAGGATTAGAAAATCATACCTCTTAGAATTAGAATCCTCTTGTTCTAAGATTAGAATCAAACCTAATAGATAGATGAGTCATGGAAAAGCTCTATAAAGGTGTTCCAATGCAGAATTGTTCTCCAGGATATGACTTTATAAAACTTTGTCCAGAACTATTTCAGATGAATTTGCATCTTTTTCTTTTTCAGTTCTATTTCTCAAGGAAAGAGATATTGATGTCACAAGTTCCTCGTGCTATTCGTTGTGATGGGTGATCTCATCACTAGGTAAAAAAAGGGTTAAGAGTCGCTAACGTAAGCCCCAGTGGTGATAAACTAATTGGCAAACCAAGAGAAAAATAGCTGTGATGACAGGTGCAGTCACAAGTGACCCAAGTTATCTGTTTTGATTCCGACCCCACCCTTCCCCAAAGGCTATTATTTGAATAAAGAAACAGATACATAATAGGAGAGAGAGAAAAAGATAAGTGCAAAGTGTATCAAATACTGAATGCAATCCCATCTGCAGATGATTTGACCTCATTTGGGAACTAATTTGGAAACCTGTGACAACTGGAAATTCTAAATGATCTAAAACATTCTTTTTTCTTGAATCCACTTTTTTCTAGTGCAACTAATACAAACATTATGTTTAAATACTTCTAAACAGATTGTTGACACTAGGGGTGAAACAAGCGGCTAAATTGCTGCTCCCAAGTATTTATCACTATGTCGAGCACCTGGACAGGTATGAGTTCTCAGTGATAAACATTTAAAAAAAAAATAAAAAAAATCATTGCGCAAAATGGCTGCTACCCTTAACCAAAATGGTGTTGATAGTGTCGCCACCATTTTGGTTAAAGGCAGCAGATTGCACATGCACACAGTGGCCACTGCCCTTAACTAAAATGGCAGAGATGCTATTGCTGGCATTTTGGCTAAGGGCAGCAGTCATTTTGCACATGCACAGGGATTCCCTCCTTCTCCCACTGAGAATTCGGCAAACATATCCCAGTGCTTGGTTCATCACTGGATGATCCGAGCACCGGGATTTTGATGAGATATTGGCCCTTTTCAAATGGGCCATGGTGCGGGGGGAATGGGTGGATGCCACAGTGTGGGGATGATGGGAGGGGCGTTACATGGGTGCACACCCATCTCTACGCAAGTGCGTGGGGAGATAGGTGGAGATGGGTGGAGCGTGGGAGCGCGCACGCACCCCCACCCACCGGCTGCAGCAGTCACACAGGAGCTCCCTTCCATGACCACGCAGTGGATCTGCGTGGGCATGGGGGGGGGGGCATCTCATGTGAAAAGGGCCATTGATTAATCTCAATATCTCGTTTCAGCCTTACTTGACACCCGTCTGAAAATTAAGACAATAATGATATCACTCTATCCGGAATTTACAGTATCTTGTTTTACTTGCATGGTAAACATATTCTGTTCCAATAAATGTCCTACTGTAGCCCATTCACGTCAGAGACGTTATAAGGATTACAATAACCCTGGTCATTGACAAATGTGTTCAAAAACCCTCCAATACTGAGCTATGGCAGCTTCATTTACATGTTTTCCATCCATAGTGAATGAATGAGTGTTTTCAAACATGATGATACCACAGGTAGCCACGCTTACCCTGGCATGGCCACCCATGGTGGTGTCACAGTTGTTCCTGCCGCCAGATGTTTGCTGTGAGTGAGACCAAACATACCCCAGACCGTGGCAGGATTAACTCTGGGTTGTGCACTGGGGTGGGCTCCCTGCCAATACACATCCTAAAAGAGCCCTGCCATGGTCCAGGGAAGTCATCCCCGGACCATGGTAGAGTGGGCCGTCATGTCTGTTTCTGTCATTTGTTGCCCATCATTTTAACTGCTTAATAAATACCTCTTAATTTTTAAGAAGAGCAGAAGTTATGACATTGGATATTTTTTACATGTGACGGTGCTAGTTGCCACCATGCTTTGATCCTGCCCAGGGTGAGAGTTCTCACCCCGGGCAGGATCAAAGCATGGCGGCTAGTAGCACCGTCACATGTAAAAATACCCAATGTCAGCTATCAGACCATTTGTTGAAGAACATTACAATTTCATAACTTTCGCAGTTCTTAAATTTAAGAGGTATTTATCAAACAGTTAAAATTTCTTATTTAAACCTGACCTTGTCTGGTATGAACAAACATTGGCAGAGGAAGACAAACAGAATTTCTTCTATGTGGCATTATTCCATAACATAGGCCTGTCCTATAAATGTCTGTGGAACCACAAGAAACTTAAGCTGGTTGAGTAGCACTCGCAGAGTGGCTATCAGTAAATGACTTGTTGAAAATTTAATTCTCTGACTGCATCATGTGGTTTAGGAGGACAACACATTCTAGAGCAATCATCCTTCTTTATGTCATTTCTTCTTGAAGACAGCAGTTAAAACAGTAGCTTTTATTTATTCTAAATGTTACAGTGTCTGAGGTTATCCTTCATAGCAGCAGAAGAGACTGGAAGCTGATGGCATTGTGGGGAGAAGAGTTCTTGATAGGAGTAAGAAATACAGAAATCAAAACATGATTGTGAAGTGCTTGAAGCTGCTGAAGATTAAGAGCCAATTTGCAAAGCAACTAGGTTGTGTCTAAGTGCACAAATAGCCTGGAATGTGTATGCTTTTCATGAAGGAAATAGCTGCTGGTGCATTTTAATACGGCTTCAGAAATCTCGGTGTCCCTGTGCAGCCATAACACAATGCTGAGATGCTACACAAATGGAGGACATATGAGGAAATACATCTTTTAAAAAATATTTCAATGAATTTCATGTTTGTGAAAAGAGCAAGACTCATAGCTGTGATAAGAGACAGTCAGATATAACAATGTTGTATAGGTATCAGCTTCACAGGCCTGCTTTGTCAATCAGTTTCTTTAAGTCAAAAACAGTTGTGAATGCAATTCTCTATAACTAGCGTTGAAGTTAAACATAATTAAAGTTGGGCATTTTTTTTAATAGGAGAGCTTTTCCCCACATTTTAAAAGTCCGTGCTGATGAAACCCTCATGGCAGGGGGAGTGGGGGGATTTAGACACTCCTCCCCAAATTGGAAGTTGCCCAGGTACCATTGGAAACAGTGGTGCTGGGTGATGCCTGCATATTTTGAGACGTAGGCTTATAAGATCTCGGCTATCGGGGTCTTTTCAGGTCCATGTCTCACAAGATCTGGGAATCACCCGGCACTTCCAATGGCACCCGGGCAACTTCCAGTATGGGAAGAAGTGTCTAAATCCCTCCCATGGGAGTTTTCCTAACATGGACTTTTAAAATATGGGGAAAAGCTCTCCCATCAAAGAACGCCCATTGCCTTTGGTGGTGGAGATTTATACCCTGAGTTGGTCCTAGCATGGATTTGGGGTGTAAAAGCAAGCATGCAGCACACAGTTGTAAGACAGCAATGGTGTTGCTCTTCCTTGAGTCAGACTAACTTGCAATAAATTCATTTTGACAGGCCAACTCAGGTAAGCAATGCCTAATGCTGACCCAGAGAGTCCATTACCAGGGCCTGAACATTAGCTAATAGTTCAATTTCATTCTCATTAAATTCTTGGCAGAAATGCAGCCCAAACTTTAAGAGTGTGGGGCCAGGTCCCTCAAGGATGTGCCCCCTCTTCTCCCACTCCCCAACACTGAGATTGCCAAGGCTCAATCCATTTCCAGGGCCAAACACTGGGATTCAAGGGCCAAAAACACATTACTCAGCATTCTCAGGCACCGTTACAACCACCATGTAACCGTCCCTCCTCCTAATTCTTCCTCTTCACTCTTGCCTTCCAATATGTGCAAAAGGGTTCCCAGATGATCATATTGGGTGCTTTTAGACTGATGGGTTGCCTCAGTGATGGTTGCACCCAACAGCTTTACCCCCACGCTAGTTCATAGGCTCAGGTTGGGTAAAAAGTATATACAACATATAAAAATAGTATCTCAAAAATACATAATAATATAGAAATTTCCCTTTAAAAACACCACCAAAAACTGCTCTCCACACCAGCCATATCCACACCTGCCAAGGTGGCCAAACACCCAGAAAATTACAGAGCTGCGGGATTGGCTCTATTATTAAGGCAGTTGCATCACTATATTAAAATCATGAACATCCTATTCATTATAAAATTAGAATGATTTGTCCTATCAGTGTGATATTGGTTGGGAGGTTCACTCAATTGAGGTTTAGAATCTGTCAAAATTTCAGGCAAATGAATTGGATTAATGATGTCTTGCATTGCCTCCAGAATATGATCAGGCTCTGGTGAATCTCAAGTAGAAAAGAGTCCTAAAGTTGTGAAGCAGTCACCAAGAACACTTCTCTACATGCCCTTGTCAAGTTGACTTGGCACACTGAAGGAACTCACAAGAGATTGTTCTCAACAGACCTTAAGGACTGTGATTGAGCACAAGGGAGTAGGGGTGTGTGCACCAGGGACCTATGTCATTTTTTGTTATTAATAAATGTCATTTTCATTATATTTAATAACAAACAAAAATGTATTCATTGTCAGTATTGATTTTGAGCGATAACCAAGATTTTGTTTTTGGTATCATTTCCATTGTGGGCTGTCACCAGTGGCAGAAGTGCCTGCAGACACCTGACCCAGACTTCTCAGAAGTTGAACTCCTTCCTCCCTTTCTCATTTTAGTGCAATAGTAATAAGTAGGGGTGGGAAACCGGTAGAATCCGGTATCCGATAATGCCGGTAATGGGCGTACCGGCATTATCGGATTTGACCCGGTAATCCGGACCCGGTACCGGATTTCGGGGTACCGGATTTTTTTACATTGCAGCCATTTAAAAATGGCTGCAATGTAAAAAAAGTTAAAGCCCCAGCAAAAAAGTTTTAAA
>QEPC01013781.1:643649-664216 GCA_003113815.1 Sphenodon punctatus | reverse complement strand
TCCCCAGGGGCCACCTCCCCTCCTCTCACCAGGGGGGTTAGCCCTATCCACCCTAACCCACTCCCCATACCCCCCACCCTCAAGCCACACCCACCACACACACACCCAAACCCCTTAAAACCACAAGTTAAAAACAAGATAAAAGCTGCCCACCCCTAATCCCCCCAGTCCCGCTAAGGGCAACACGCTGACTGCAATAAAATAGTGGTATCAGCAAACAACAGGTATTAATGTTTTTTTTTACTATCAGTAATACCACTTTGTTGTTTCTGCTTTGCATTCCTCTCCCCCATCTGGTTCTCCCCTCTCTTCTCCCTCTAAGAACAATGGACACCTGCCCTTTATCCCACCCCACCCTTTATATTTTGTAAGCAGCCCTGAGCTGCTCTGTGAGTGGGAGGGTGCGGGGTAAAAGAACAGCGAAATAAATAATACCTCTGCTTTGCTCTGTTTCTTCAGACATTACAGTCATTTGTAAATCCTATCACTGTCTACACAGTTACAGGTAACTTAAGTTATTTACTATCAATAGCTACTACTTTGCTGTATTTCCCCTTTTGTAGTGCAATCCCCTCCCTGTCTCAAGTCCTCCCCTCCCTCTGAGTTCAATGGACGCATCCCCCACCACTCTATATATCTCTGCTTGGTGCCTTCGTTTTGAAACCCCAGACCTGCCTGACGAAGGACCTTGTGAGGTTTGAAAGCTTGCATACCTCCACCCACTGGAGTTGGTCCAATAAAAGGTATCACTTTAATACTTTGACTCTATTACCTGTATTTGGGATCAACACGACAAACCCTATTTTCCTGACCTACATGAAAGAACTCCACCTCCATTCCTGCTTTTTAAAATATTAACATTTATAGTTAACACCTCCCCCCCCCCCTGCAATATGAAGTCCATACAATATTAAGGCTGAGCCCTGATCCTGTAAACAATTAATGAGAGGAGCATCCCTGATTTAATGAGCTGAAAGGTAAGCAGGATTGATGTTTATATCGATATCAGTTTAAGTTCGGTAGAGGTGGTGTATCAGTAGGTTTTTAGCAGGATGTGTTACTTAACACATTTCAAAAGGACCTTTTAAACATGCACTCAGCCTCTTACATTATTAAGCCACCACCCACAGTCCTCACAAAGCCTGCTTAAAAAGTTGTCATGGAAGAGAAATATTAAAGTGCGTTGGCTGTGCTGCAGGTACTGAAACTGAACTTCATTTAAACTGCTTCAGAGGAAAGCACATCTGATACCTTTTGCTTAGATGACTTGGTGAAAGTAGTCCCTTGAGGAAAGGGCCAAGGGAACATTATGGGGACAGCACAGGAAAAGAGGGGCCACATGTGCTTGTATTGCTCATAGCTTCAGGTACTGCCATTTCCTTAACCTTCATAAGCACAAACCTCCCTGACCCTTCTAAAAAATGGCTCTTAGAGGGAAAAGCAAGTGGTAGAACACATTCAGCAATGATAATAATGCTGTCATTAAAGATTGATGAAGACTTTCAATTAGAAAACATTCTGATCTAGAGCTGTTTAAACCAGCTCTGCCTACCGTGATCTAAAGCTTTGCAATAAAGATAAAAGGTCATTATAATCCATTGAATTCAGTCATGACAAGTACATTTTCCTGATGGGAACATGTATTAAATAGAAAAAAAAACTGTATTAAAACAACATTAGGGGTTGACTTAAACCCACCAAAGCAAGGAAATTCAGAGTGAAGGGCAGAGTGGACTTCAAATCCGATGTAATTCTTCTAAGTAATGTTGTGGTGCCTAGGTGTTGCACCTCCTAGCAATTCTGGGTGATCTGCAGCAACAACCCAATGGGTCTACTTAAAGGAACCAGCCAGAAGTATTCACTATAAAGGGCTAGGTTTTTTAAAAGTTAAAAGTAGCATATTGAGTGAAAACAAATGAAGCAGTAGCCCATGTTAGCCCAGGAGTCACCTGTTCATTAGTTTAGCTGCCGCCAGATGTTCACCCACATCCTCCTTGGGGTGGACAGCCGGCTCCTATGGTATGCGTGGGCCACAGGTGGTCCAGCCCAAGCAAAGACATGGCCACCTAGGCTAAACTGCCCATCTGTTAGGCCCATGCCAGCCTCGCAGCAAGGTCTGAGCATCAGACCCGGAGGAGCATGCTCATCCTGGACACCAAACAGCTGATCGGGGGTCTAGAGGAGCAACCCTGATCAGCTTTTTGGCATGCACACCCCGGCCAGGTGAGGGCGTGCCTCCGGGCCCCTCTATCAGCAGTTTGGCAGCAGCTCTTCTCAGGGGCCTGATACTGCTGTGCAGCAGGGGTCTGAGCATCCTGTCCCATTTGGATGGCTCCTTGACCAACCCATGGCAAGGAGGGACCTGTGACAGTAGCCCCCACACCCAGATTACCATGGGGGGCTGCTTGCGTGAACTGCCCTCCCCATTAACCCTAGGAGTGGTGGTTGCAGTGGCCCGCCCTGGGGTGGCCTGGGGAACCGCCTCACCTCCATCACGTAGACACCTCCACCTCCATAGACACCTAACTTTAATCAAAGAATCAAAAGAGATAGGTGTCCAAGAAAAAAGAAATCTATTCCCAAATCAGCACACTCATCCTTTTCTCTAACTGTGAAGGAAAACTAACACTTCCCACTCCAAAAATTGCTCAAATGCAGGTGAATACAATTTTTCACAGCTTAGAGGCAGAGTGAAGCTAGATCACAGTCCTGAAACAACTTACTTGCAAGTAGTCTCAATGACTTTAATGGGACTATTAATACTTGAGATGCAAGTGGTGTTAGGATTGTGCCCTGTTGCCTGTATGCTGTAACATTACCAAATAGCTTGATATTTAGAGCTACTCAAGACTTTAAAAATCCTCAAGGCACCCATGAAATAAATATTTTTAAGGATTAAAAAACTGATGGGGGGATGTAGGTAGGTAATTATTGGGAGTCGGTGGCACAGCGGCAACAAGGCCACATTGCACCAAACTCAAGGTAAAACAAAATCAAAGATGTAAGGGGCAGGGAGTGGGGGTGGTCACAAACATAGTTTATCAACTTGTATGACAACTTAAAAGTAGAGATGGACAAAAGTCAGCACCCAATCCTGAACTGTTCAGCTGTCTTTATCTTTGCAAGAATCTCATCCAAAAAACCACTCGGATCTAAGCTTCTGATTCTGTACCATTCAAGTTAATGGCAACTTTTTGTACAATCTGAAGAGAAACTGGAGCATAGGCAACTTTTCTGTAATTCCCTTTTATTTAATATATTTATTTATTTATTTATTGTATTTTTACTCTGTCCCCTCTAGCCAAAGGCAACTCGGGGAGGCCAACAGTTACGTAAACAATAAATATAAATATAAAAATACATGAACCCGTATCATTCCAGTATATCAGATCCACATATAAAATAATTCCCTACCAGCCCCATCTAACTCATCTCGCTCCCTGCCCCCCCCCGCCCAAAGAACGCCTGATCAAAGAGCCAGGTTTTAAGATTTTGGTAGAAAGCAAGGAGGCCCAGGTGGAGGTGAATCTCGACCGGGTGGACATTCCACAGTGATGTATTTGAGGAGAACCTACTGGTTAGATCAATTCTCCATGTAGCCCAGTATCCTGTCTCCAACTATGGCCATTACCATGTGCTTCAAAGGAAGTGTATAAGAAAGACAGCAATTATAGAGTGATTTCCCCTATCATTCATGTCCAACATAGGGTAATTTCAGATGTACCAGGCCTGGAGGCACGCCACGATGAACCACGGACCGGGATCCGTTTCAGATCCCAGTCAGGAATCAGTTCGGCCGTCCTTTAGACGTGACGGCCTGATTCCTACCGGGGATTGGGGAGGGGGCGGATCTGCGTGGTGCAACATGCAGCCGCACAGCCCTGGCCCCTGGCTGCCTGCCCTCTGGGAGATGGGCGGGCGCACACACTATCCAGGCGGGGTGAAGGTAGCAGACGTTACCTTTGGCCCATTCCGGATCGTGGCCAATGCGTCCACGGTTGGGGCCCGNGAGTGCATCCACATCTAATGATGGTTTTTTCAGCAGGAGGCGCACCACAGCCTCCTTGAGGCCAGGGTGACAGTATCCCTGCTGTAAGGATGCATTAACCACTCTCACCAGCACCGTCCCCAATGTCTCCCTGGAGACTTTCACCAATCAGGACGGGCAAGGATCAAGTTCACAACTGGTGGCTCTCACAGACCCCAGAACATCCACCGCATCGGCCGGCGTCACTTCCTGAAACTCCCCCCACAAAGTTGGACCAGACGGGGCCTCCATGACCTCGCACTCTCCACCTACTGCCCCCAACCCTGTGTCAAAGTCACTCTGAATTCGAGCAATCTTGTCTGCAAAGTAGGTGACAAACTCCTCACAGCGGGCCTGGGACAAGTCCCCATCCAGGCAGAGGGAGGCCTTTAATGAAGCAGTTATATATTTTAATACTATAATTTAAGTCTGTGAATGACAGTAAGAACGAAATTAAAGACCAATTTTTGAAAGAAAAAAAAATGGCTGTGGTCGCTCCTACACAGCAGTTATTTTGAATGGTAAATTGTTTGGGACAAGCAAGTATGGGCAATTTTGTTTTATGGCTTTAGTGGGAGAGAGTTGGTCACTTCCTTTCTTTAATTTGAGAGGACCAGGTAGAAAATGTACCACTACAAATATCCTCAAATGATTATATAGAGAGACACTCCTACTGCAGTGTAGGTGGAATAATAGAGTGTTTTGGTGTGTTCGCAGCATCAGCAGCTGCCTGCTGATGTATTTGCTCTTCTGCCAAATTGAAACCATGGTGTAAAAATAGATGCTGGCATTTATTGGGAGCTTAAGCATGCTGAAGTTTCACAAATTTAGAAAGTTCACTAATCACTGTCAATTACAAAGGCCTGCATCATTGTTTTATAAATTAATCAGGATGATGCACACCACAGTGGGGACTGTTCCATAAATATATATATTTTTGAACAAGGGTTACCAGATATAGTCTTAGAGTGATGCCAGATGTTACAAGCAGAAGGAAAACAGTAAAGTTTTCTCTCCCTCCAAGAACTATACACTCTTATTTTAGTCATATTTTTCTCTGCCATTCAGTAATTTGTATCACTGTCTGACTTTTTTTTTTTTATTACACTTATATGCTGCTCCCACATGCCGGTGGCATCTCGGGGCGGCTTCCAACAAATATAAAAACAATCTAAACCAACATAAAACCACATGAAAATCTAAACAATTCCAATATTATTTAACACATTTTAAATACCCCCCATACAGTAATTTAACCCACCCTACCCTCCCCACCTCCAAAGGCCTGGGAGAACAGCCATGTCTCACAGGCCTGACGGAAGGCCAACAGACTCGGGGCCAGCCATGCTTCCTCTGGGAGGGAGTTCCATAGCCTTGCCCCAGCCACCGAGAACGCCCTCCCCATTGTAGCCCCCCCGCTTTACGCGGAGGACCTCCAGGAAGGCGCCCCTGGTGGACCGAAGGGGCTGTCCTGAGTCGCGGAGGGCGAGGCAGTCCCTGAGATATCCAGGTCCAAGACTGTACAGGGCCTTATAGATCAAAGTCAGCACCTTGAATCTGGCTCGGTACGTTACAGGCAGCCAGCGCAGTGCATGGAGCACCAGTGTCATGTGCTCTCATCGGCCCATCCCTGTTAAGAGATGGGCCGCCACATTCTGCACTAGCTGCAACCTCCAGGCCAGCGTCGAGGTGATGAAGGCATGGATCAAGGTGGCCAGGTCGGTTCTGGAGATGTATGGGCGCAGCCTCCGTACCAGATACAGCTGGCGGAAAGTCAGTTGACTGAAGTTTCACAAATTTAGAAAGTGAACCACCACATCCACCTGTTGATCTAGGCGGAGGACTGCATCCAATTACACCCCCAGACTCCAAACCTGCTGGGCCATGGAGGGGCACACCCCCTCCACAAGAGGGGGCAACACCTCCCCCGCTCGGCCTACCACCATCACCTCCGTCTTATCAGGATTGAGCTTCAGTCTGCTCTGTCACAACCAAGTCACCACAGCCTCCAAACATTGGGATAGCATGGAGACGGATGGGCCTGGGTCAGCTGAAAAAGAGAGGTAAAGCTGGGTGTCATCAGCATATTAGTGGCAACGTACACCAAATCCTCTCACGATCGCCCCCAAGGGCTGCATGTATACATTAAACAATAAAGGAGACAGAATTGAACCTTGTGGAATGCCACAGTCCAGGGCCTGAGGGCTAGATGTTTCTGCCTCCAGGACAACCCGCTGGGTCCTCCCCGAGAGGAGTGACTGGAATGAGTTGAGGGCAGTCCCATTCAGACCCCCCAGGTCAAGCAACCGTCTTAACAGCAGCCCATGGTCCACTGTATCAAACGCGGCTGAGAGATCTAGCAGGACCAGTAATGTTGAGCATCCTGTGTCCATCTCCGAGCAGAAATCGTCCACCAAAGCCACCAACGCCGTCTCCGTACCACAGTCGGGTTGAAACCCTGATTGAAACGGGTCAAGAAAACCGATGTTATCTAGGTGACCCTGGAGCTGTAAGGTCACCACCCGTTCAATAACCTTCCCTAATAAGGGAAGGTTAGAGATGGGTCGGTAACTGGCGAGTGCGTCCACATCCAAAGATGCCTTCTTCAACAGGGGGTGCACCACAGCTTCCTTGAGACCAGGGGACAAACTCCCCTGCCGAAGGGATGCATTGATCACTCCCACCAGCACCGGCCCCAATGTCTTCCTGGAGGCAACCAGGACGGGCAAGGATCTAATTCACAACTGGTGGCCCTAACCGATCCCAGGATCCCCACAGCATCGGCTGGTGTCACTTTTTGAAACTCATCCCAGAAAGATGGACCAGACGGAGCCCTCATCACCTCATGCTCCATTTCTACTATCTCTAATCCAGTGTCGAAGTTGCTCTGGATTCGAGCAATCTTGTCTACAAAGTAGATGGCAAACTTCTCACAGTGGGCCTGGGACAAGTCCCCGTCCAGGCGGAGGGAGGCTGGACTGACCAGCCGCCGCACCAACCGTAACAGGTCTGCTGGATGCGACTTTGCAGATGCTATGAGGGTGGCAAAGAATTCCTTCTTTGCCACCCTCACAGTCTCAACGTAGGACCGCAAATGGGCCCTACGAAGAAGTCGGTCGGATTCAGCGCGAGTCCGACGCCAGCATCGCTCTAGTCGCCTGCCTTCCTGCTTCATACCTCGCAGCCCCTCAGTAAACCAAGGGGCCCTGTGGTGTTGAGACAGGGGCAGAGGATGTCTCGGAGCCACCCTGTCAATAGCCTCCCCAAGCAAGATGTTCCAAGCCTGAACGAGTTCATCCACAGAGCAACTGACAGGATCCAGGGTTAAATCCCCCAGGGCTTCCTAGAACTGCTGCGGTTCCATCAGCCTCTGAGGGCAGACCATCCTAACTGGTACCTTCCCCTTCTGGGGGTGACGCACAGAGAGACTGGTCTGAAGGAGGTAATGATCCGTCCATGACAAGGGCATAGCTGACACATCCCCCACTACTGGATCACCCACCTCAAGGCCAGAACAGAACACCAGGTGGAGGGTATGTCCCCCCACGCAGCTGACAACCTGGGACAAATCCATGGTTGCCATGACAGCCATGAATTCTCGCTCCGCCCCCACAAGGCCGGTGTCGGTATGGGCACTGAAGTCCCCCAGGACCAAGGTCCTAGAGGAGCCCAATGCCACAACCAAGACCAGCTCCGCTACAGTGGAGAGGGATGCTGCTGGGCAGGAAGGGGCCCAGTACACCAGAAGCATCCCCAAATTGCCCCCAGCCAAATCAAACACCATATGGAGGGCCTCGATCCCAGGAATATCTGGAACTGGATACTTCCTAACTGACCATGTCTCTATAAAAATCACAGCTATGCCACCCCCCGGCCCTCAGCGCGAGGCTGATGCTGCACGGCATACCCAGCTGGAACAAGATCAGCCGAAATTGGCCACGCCTCCTCATCCAGCCAGGTCTCCGTTATACATGCAAGGTCCGCCGCCCCATCCAGGATCAAATCCCGGATTATCAGGGCCTTATTAACTATGGACCTCACATTCAACAGCATCAGTCCCCCGCCGAGGGACCCTAGACCCAAATCCCCTATCCTCTCAGGTGGTTGACAGGTTCTCTGAAGTTCAGCCCCCATGTGGTCGGCCACCCTGCTGCCACCAGGGACCGATACCAGACACCCTATTCTCTCTCCACCCGACCTCTCCCTGCCACTGGTTGTTGGGTAGATTCCCTGGAACTTCCCCTCTCACCGGGAGTTCCCTTGAGCCATGCCCCCCATCTCACCTGGGGGCAAGGCCCATCCCCCTCCCACCCCACCCACACCTCCCCTACAAACCCTTCCCCTCCCCATCCTATTCCCACCTCCTCCCCATCCCCAACACCCCCTGGGATTCCTCGTCTCACAAAGAATCCCCTCCCCGGAACTCCCCCTCTCACAGGGAGTCCCCCTAACCTTCCCCAGGGGCCACCTCCCCTCCTCTCACCAGGGGGGTTAGCCCTATCCACCCTAACCCACTCCCCATACCCCCCACCCTCAAGCCACACCCACCACACACACACCCAAACCCCTTAAAACCACAAGTTAAAAACAAGATAAAAGCTGCCCACCCCTAATCCCCCCAGTCCCGCTAAGGGCAACACGCTGACTGCAATAAAATAGTGGTATCAGCAAACAACAGGTATTAATGTTTTTTTTTACTATCAGTAATACCACTTTGTTGTTTCTGCTTTGCATTCCTCTCCCCCATCTGGTTCTCCCCTCTCTTCTCCCTCTAAGAACAATGGACACCTGCCCTTTATCCCACCCCACCCTTTATATTTTGTAAGCAGCCCTGAGCTGCTCTGTGAGTGGGAGGGTGCGGGGTAAAAGAACAGCGAAATAAATAATACCTCTGCTTTGCTCTGTTTCTTCAGACATTACAGTCATTTGTAAATCCTATCACTGTCTACACAGTTACAGGTAACTTAAGTTATTTACTATCAATAGCTACTACTTTGCTGTATTTCCCCTTTTGTAGTGCAATCCCCTCCCTGTCTCAAGTCCTCCCCTCCCTCTGAGTTCAATGGACGCATCCCCCACCACTCTATATATCTCTGCTTGGTGCCTTCGTTTTGTAACCCCAGACCTGCCTGACGAAGGACCTTGTGAGGTTTGAAAGCTTGCATACCTCCACCCACTGGAGTTGGTCCAATAAAAGGTATCACTTTAATACTTTGACTCTATTGCCTGTATTTGGGATCAACACGACAAACCCTATTTTCCTGACCTACATGAAAGAACTCCACCTCCATTCCTGCTTTTTAAAATATTAACATTTATAGTTAACACCTCCCCCCCCCCCTGCAATATGAAGTCCATACAATATTAAGGCTGAGCCCTGATCCTGTAAACAATTAATGAGAGGAGCATCCCTGATTTAATGAGCTGAAAGGTAAGCAGGATTGATGTTTATATCGATATCAGTTTAAGTTCGGTAGAGGTGGTGTATCAGTAGGTTTTTAGCAGGATGTGTTACTTAACACATTTCAAAAGGACCTTTTAAACATGCACTCAGCCTCTTACATTATTAAGCCACCACCCACAGTCCTCACAAAGCCTGCTTAAAAAGTTGTCATGGCAGAGAAATATTAAAGTGCGTTGGCTGTGCTGCAGGTACTGAAACTGAACTTCATTTAAACTGCTTCAGAGGAAAGCACATCTGATACCTTTTGCTTAGATGACTTGGTGAAAGTAGTCCCTTGAGGAAAGGGCCAAGGGAACATTATGGGGACAGCACAGGAAAAGAGGGGCCACATGTGCTTGTATTGCTCATAGCTTCAGGTACTGCCATTTCCTTAACCTTCATAAGCACAAACCTCCCTGACCCTTCTAAAAAATGGCTCTTAGAGGGAAAAGCAAGTGGTAGAACACATTCAGCAATGATAATAATGCTGTCATTAAAGATTGATGAAGACTTTCAATTAGAAAACATTCTGATCTAGAGCTGTTTAAACCAGCTCTGCCTACCGTGATCTAAAGCTTTGCAATAAAG
This sequence comes from Sphenodon punctatus, assembly GCA_003113815.1. NCBI lineage: Eukaryota > Metazoa > Chordata > Lepidosauria > Sphenodontia > Sphenodontidae > Sphenodon > Sphenodon punctatus. The sequence goes on along the minus strand of QEPC01013781.1, from coordinate 654,158 downwards.
ATAAAAGGTCATTATAATCCATTGAATTCAGTCATGACAAGTGCATTTTCCTGATGGGAACATGTATTAAATAGAAAAAAAAACTGTATTAAAACAACATTAGGGGTTGACTTAAACCCACCAAAGCAAGGAAATTCAGAGTGAAGGGCAGAGTGGACTTCAAATCCGATGTAATTATTCTAAGTAATGTTGTGGTGCCTAGGTGTTGCACCTCCTAGCAATTCTGGGTGATCTGCAGCAACAACCCAATGGGTCTACTTAAAGGAACCAGCCAGAAGTATTCACTATAAAGGGCTAGGTTTTTTAAAAGTTAAAAGTAGCATATTGAGTGAAAACAAATGAAGCAGTAGCCCATGTTAGCCCAGGAGTCACCTGTTCATTAGTTTAGCTGCCGCCAGATGTTCACCCACATCCTCCTTGGGGTGGACAGCCGGCTCCTATGGTATGCGTGGGCCACAGGTGGTCCAGCCCAAGCAAAGACATGGCCACCTAGGCTAAACTGCCCATCTGTTAGGCCCATGCCAGCCTCGCAGCAAGGTCTGAGCATCAGACCCGGAGGAGCATGCTCATCCTGGACACCAAACAGCTGATCGGGGGTCTAGAGGAGCAACCCTGATCAGCTTTTTGGCATGCACACCCCGGCCAGGTGAGGGCGTGCCTCCAGGCCCCTCTATCAGCAGTTTGGCAGCAGCTCTTCTCAGGGGCCTGATACTGCTGTGCAGCAGGGGTCTGAGCATCCTGTCCCATTTGGATGGCTCCTTGACCAACCCATGGCAAGGAGGGACCTGTGACAGTAGCCCCCACACCCAGATTACCATGGGGGGCTGCTTGCGTGAACTGCCCTCCCCATTAACCCTAGGAGTGGTGGTTGCAGTGGCCCGCCCTGGGGTGGCCTGGGGAACCGCCTCACCTCCATCACGTAGACACCTCCACCTCCATAGACACCTAACTTTAATCAAAGAATCAAAAGAGATAGGTGTCCAAGAAAAAAGAAATCTATTCCCAAATCAGCACACTCATCCTTTTCTCTAACTGTGAAGGAAAACTAACACTTCCCACTCCAAAAATTGCTCAAATGCAGGTGAATACAATTTTTCACAGCTTAGAGGCAGAGTGAAGCTAGATCACAGTCCTGAAACAACTTACTTGCAAGTAGTCTCAATGACTTTAATGGGACTATTAATACTTGAGATGCAAGTGGTGTTAGGATTGTGCCCTGTTGCCTGTATGCTGTAACATTACCAAATAGCTTGATATTTAGAGCTACTCAAGACTTTAAAAATCCTCAAGGCACCCATGAAATAAATATTTTTAAGGATTAAAAAACTGATGGGGGGATGTAGGTAGGTAATTATTGGGAGTCGGTGGCACAGCGGCAACAAGGCCACATTGCACCAAACTCAAGGTAAAACAAAATCAAAGATGTAAGGGGCAGGGAGTGGGGGTGGTCACAAACATAGTTTATCAACTTGTATGACAACTTAAAAGTAGAGATGGACAAAAGTCAGCACCCAATCCTGAACTGTTCAGCTGTCTTTATCTTTGCAAGAATCTCATCCAAAAAACCACTCGGATCTAAGCTTCTGATTCTGTACCATTCAAGTTAATGGCAACTTTTTGTACAATCTGAAGAGAAACTGGAGCATAGGCAACTTTTCTGTAATTCCCTTTTATTTAATATATTTATTTATTTATTTATTGTATTTTTACTCTGTCCCCTCTAGCCAAAGGCAACTCGGGGAGGCCAACAGTTACGTAAACAATAAATATAAATATAAAAATACATGAACCCGTATCATTCCAGTATATCAGATCCACATATAAAATAATTCCCTACCAGCCCCATCTAACTCATCTCGCTCCCTGCCCCCCCCCGCCCAAAGAACGCCTGATCAAAGAGCCAGGTTTTAAGATTTTGGTAGAAAGCAAGGAGGCCCAGGTGGAGGTGAATCTCGACCGGGTGGACATTCCACAGTGATGTATTTGAGGAGAACCTACTGGTTAGATCAATTCTCCATGTAGCCCAGTATCCTGTCTCCAACTATGGCCATTACCATGTGCTTCAAAGGAAGTGTATAAGAAAGACAGCAATTATAGAGTGATTTCCCCTATCATTCATGTCCAACATAGGGTAATTTCAGATGTACCAGGCCTGGAGGCACGCCACGATGAACCACGGACCGGGATCCGTTTCAGATCCCAGTCAGGAATCAGTTCGGCCGTCCTTTAGACGTGACGGCCTGATTCCTACCGGGGATTGGGGAGGGGGCGGATCTGCATGGTGCAACATGCAGCCGCACAGCTCTGGCCCCTGGCTGCCTGCCCTCTGGGAGATGGGCGGGCGCACACACTATCCAGGCGGGGTGAAGGTAGCAGACGTTACCTTCGGCCCATTCCGGATCGTGGCCAATGCGTCCACGGTTGGGGCCCGATTCCACCACGATTCTGGACCTGCGGGTGGCCGGAGGTCCGGAATCATGGTCATTTTGATTCCCATCAGTGATTCACTGTGGTGAACATCTGGCGGGAATCAAACAGATGTAGCGGTACAAATGGCCACCACGGGATTCGCTGTGGTTGACCGTGGTATCGTTACGTCTGAAATTACCCACAGTGTCCAAACCTTTGACTAAACACGATGTTGAATCATGTGATCCTCTTCCTAATGTGCATAGACGACCTATCCTATGTGGAGAAAGTAAGTTCAGAGATTCAAAGTTCAGTTCTTAATTTTTGTGCCTTATTCCCGTATATTTAATTATTTTACTTTTTATTTCAACTATTTATATCCCGCCCCCTCCTGCCGAAAGCAGCTCATGGCAGCTAACCAAGATCATAATAAAATACAATAAAAGTAAAATACAATAAATTTAATACAAAAATATTAAAACCAATGGTGGATCATACAAACGTAACAAAACAAAACCCCTTCCCTAACCCTCCATCCCCCACCCGTACCCATCTCCTTGGCCAAATACCTCCCCATAAGAAGACGGGCTGCCGCATTTTTCAGCAGCTGCAGTCTGAGCCGTCACCATGGGTAGCACCATGTAGAGCGCATTACAATAGTGCAGTCTTGAGGTGATGAAAGCGTGGATGAGAGTGGTCAGGTTCGAGCCAGAGACATACGGCTGAAGCTGCTGCAGTAGATGTAACTGGTGAAAAGCACTCCTCACCACAGTCCCAACCTGAGCATCCAGGCAGAGCTACAAATCGAGAAGCACCCCCAGGCTACGAACCTGGGGAACCAGTGGGGGGGGGGGAACCCCATCAATGATGGGAGACGCCACACCCACTGCCTTGCCCACTAACTTCACCTCTGTCTTGTCAGGATTCAGTTTCAGTCGGCTCGCCCTCATCCAGTCCCCCACAGACACCGGTAAGCACCGAGACTGCGGGGCCTGGCTTGGATGAAAAAGAGAGGTAGAGTTGGGTGTCATCAGCATACTGATGACACCGAACATCAAACTGTCTCACAACTTCACTGAGTGGCTGCAAACACACGTTGAACAGGAGAGGGGACAGAATAGAACCCTGTGGGGCTGCACACGAGGTTTATAAACATTATTATTATTAAAAAATTAGTAATAATAATAATAAGCTAAATATGAAAACTTGGTGTCATGCCACTCACAGGAAAAACCCTGATTGAGTATAATTCTTTTATGGTTGAAAGTTATTATGGAAAGTACAGGAACTAGATACAATTTAAAGAGATCATTTTAGCATGACTGCTACGTATGATACTTAGAAATATGTACGTAAAAAAGTACTAGCGAAGCCACTAAAAAGAAAAAATACTTTATTTTCTACAGGTTTATTACAGGCAAATTAGTTTGCGATATTGATTCTAATTTTACCTCTATCATGAAGGAAGTGGGAATAAAAGTTCAATTTTGTAGACAGATATTACAATTTATTATTGGTAATATTTATGAAATTGCACTTTTCTGTATGTGAAGTTAGAAAAATTGCATGTGCGAAACAGTCCTGGTGACCATTTCCCAAATGCGTGCTGCTGAGCAGGGAGCTCAGCAGTGCACCATTAATTATTAATAATAATAATTATTATTATGGGCATTCCAGAGAAACATACTAGCTTAAGAGAAACTAGTTTCCTAGTGCATTTAATAGTTGTAATTGATGCAGATATATTTGTACAGAAGTAGGTACTGACTGCTTGTATTTTGGACCCAGTTTAATTGTCAGTGGTGTCAACGGAAGTTTTGTTACTGAGTCAAGAAGGGAGCCTGTCAACTTTTCAAACTCAAGACATTTTTCTAACTGGATTTTGGATTTTTTAAAAATTCCTCTTGCCTAGGAAACAGATTTTTTAAAACGTGTAATGCATAGCAGCAACAGCTTGTTTATACCGCTTTAAAAATGCAACCACTGCATCTTCACTCCCAGCCAAATTTTCAGATTCATGAAATTTATACTTCTAGATATCTGAAGTCATGTTCCGCTTCTGTTCAAGTACATAACAGTTCTTCCTGGATTTAAAGGAGTTGAATTAAAAACAAATCTAGAGTTTTACATGATAATTTCAAGCAGTATAATTTCCATACAATTCTGAAATTTCTTTATTTTATATGTTTTTGTTCAAAATTAATATTTCATTTAATATAAAATCTCTTATTTCGAGTTCACAATTATTAGGACATGTGACTTTACCAATGTTTTCCACAGATGTACTCTATAGACAGAGACAAAATTCACAATTATTCATGGAGCTTATAAAGGGTTTTACCTAAGTAAGACCTTGATTTGGTCTTATTTAAAAAAAAAAACCCCTGGTTTAAACACATTTCCAGATAAACATCAATCAAACACACAAACATCTGAAGAGCCAGATCTTGTAATACAGCCACACAGTAGAAAAAGTGAAAAGAATACTCTTTTCTCCTCTAAGGCTCTTTTTATAAGTGCTTGGTGTGTGTGTGCGTGCCGCAGCATGGGCAGCATGTGAGTGCCAATGCACCCCCACCCCCCACGCATCTCCACTCACAGAGCAACCTCTGTTTTCGCCAGTTGCTCCGTGAGTGGGGATGCATGGGTTGCGGGGGCGCACCTCCACCTCCACTCACTGACCATGGCATGCACACAGGCAGCACTGACTCATGCCCATGCAGCAGATCTGCGTGGGCATGAGTGGGACTGTCTTGTGTAAAAACGGTCTAAGAATGACTAAACCTGGGGTGTGCGCAGAAAGCAGAAAACAGGGCTGTGCACTTGATACTACAGTGGTTGGAAGAAAGAGGCTGGAGTTTTGACTCTAACCAGCACCACCGAACAGTAGGGATGGAACTATCAGCGAATTATCGGTTACCGTTTTTATCGGTATCGGATTAATCTAATATTGGATTTATCGATATCGGTATATCGTTTTTTAAACATTGCCAATTTTTCGGATCTTTAACATTGCAGCCATTGTTAAAATGGCTGCAATGTTAAAGATCAGAAAAATCAGCAATGTTAAAAAACTGATATACTGATACCGATATTATCGGTATTATCGGATTAATCCGATATCGACAATTATCGTCATTATCGGATTAATCCAATACCGATAGTCCCATCCCTACAGAACAGTGAGGGATGGTGTGTACCATACCTGGTAAGAGGCCGTAGTAAGTTACTTACCTCGTGTGTGTGAGAATGGGGGGGGGAGGGGATAAAGGGAGAACTGGGCAAAGCCATGCAACACCTTGTATTTAGAGCACTGCGTTTAGACTTAGGCCGTTAACAAATTAGACATTAGCCCACATTAGGGTGTTCACCTGTCTAATTATTGCCCCCAGCAACCATGTGGCCTCCACCTACCAGACCCACAGCCCGCACAGCGTGGTCTCAGAGAATGTGGAGCTTGCCATGTGGGCAAATGCTGGCTAGTGTGGGCTAATGTGCACCCACCCATCAATTAGGTTGCAGACAGTGTGCAGGACGATCAGTGCCATAGTTGTGGGCCGAAATCCTAGAGAGTTGGAGGAGTGACTGCTTCCTGGCCCCTTTCTCCCCTCTTGCTAGTACTGCCAGTGGGGGCTGCCTGTAAGTACATGATAAAAGACATGGCAGGGCTGCCTGTTTATTAAGCTGGACAAACTATTTAGTTGTTTATTTGAATTTATATGCTGCCTTTCCCTGAAGTTCAGGGTAGCTTGCAATATGTAAAAACATTTAAAACTAATACAAAACCCCCACAAAACCCATTGAACAACACCTCCCTGCCCACCCTCCTCTCACACCCCCACCCTCCTCTCACACCCCTACCACCTTACCCCAATTCCCTATCCCCACCCACCAAAATAAAAAAAGTCTTCAAATAAGAAGGTCACTGCCTCTGGAAGATGCTCCGGCTCAAATAAACCTCTGGGAGAAGGGAGTTCCAAAGCACTGGGGCAGCAAACTAAAATGCCCCACTGTGAGCCCTTGTTGTATGAGCAAAGCTAACAGACGGCACCCACAGGGAGGCACTGTAGATGGACATGCTGAACATATGAGCTGCACAAACTGAACCTAGACTGCACCAGGCTATCTTCTCATTTGTTTTCACCGTTCGACTAGCTCTACAAGGACTTATTTCCAAGTAATTTACTATGGCCTTCTGCCAGGTATGATAAACCCCCTTGGTGCCCCTTTGCTCAAGAAGAATATAACAACCCCTGCAAAACAGTCTACAACTGCATGGAGAAATAAATCCCACCAAAAAAAGCCAGCAAGGACAGGCCCCAGCAGCAGCCACAAAATTAAGAAACAAGACATTCACACCCCTCCCACTCCAGGGGCACCCTCTTCCTTGGCATGGCATTGTGGTAATGGTAAGTTGAACAGACCAAGTAAACTTGGGAAGTGGAGGCAAGCAGAGAGATCCCTCCTCATGGTCTCAAGTGCCAACCAAGCAGCAGGCAGCAATGTGGCACCCAGTAATTTTTTAAAAAAATTGCACGGCATGGTAAAGGGTAATGTAACTCCCACCCCCCAGCATTGGACCTATGCACAGGCCAGGCCAAACCCTACCATACCAGGCTAGGTCAGGCACCCTTCCCGCACTCCCCCACCCCCACCAGTCAATTACTTACAGATCCGCCAGCACTGTAGCATGCAGCACAACCAAATTCACCAAAGAGAATGGACAAAATGGCCGCAGTGCAGACATTTTTATTTTGCCTGCCAGCCAATTCAAAAGCTGACCATTTGACTTGGCTAGCCAATCAAAACTTGCGATCCAGCTTACCATCACTCAATTGTCCCCTCCTATTCCGCCCTCCTACCAAATATGTCACTAAGTTTCATTTCCAGAAGAAGGGAAGCTCAACTGTCCACCAGCCCCCCATAGGGACAGAGATTTCTGAAGTTTTCCAAAGAACAGCCTTGGTTTTCAGAACTTCGGAACTTGGCCTTTCTGAACCGAATACCTTAATATTTGGCAAATTCCAAGTTTTCCAAAGACTTCATTTCAGCCCCCAAATAAAGGCACGTAGACTATAAGGAGACTAGAAAAGCAATGCACACACAACCTAGTACAATATGAAGCCACCTGCCCCCATATACTCCTTCCTCTTCAAGCCCCAAGCCCTCATGTCCACCCTTCTGGCCCAAGATCCCTCAAGCCCACTACCCCTGGATCTTCCTTTCTACCCCAAGATCCCCTCTCCCTCCAAAATTTACCAAGCCCCCTGCCTTTGGATCCCTCCTGCTTCTTACTCGCCCTCTCGTTCCAAGATCCCACCCCACCCCACTGCTCCAAGCCCCCAAGATCCCCTCTCCTGCCCCCAAATCCTTCTCCCCAGTGTTACAAGACCCCCAAGATCCCCTCTCCTGCCCTATGCTCCCTCCCCCACTGCTCCAAGAAACCCCTCCTGCCCCAGAATTCCTCCTTCTCCACTGCTTCAGGCACATAAGATCTCCCATCCTGCCCCAAGATCCTCCCCCCCACTGCTCCATGCCCTCAAGATCCTCTCTCCTGCCCCAAGATCACCCCCACACTGATCCAAGTCAGCTCCCTGCCTCATCCACTGCCACATCCTGGGTGTTCTGTGTCCTCCTTGCAGGGTCCTGCGGGGAGGACTCCAGAGCTTGAAGAACACTAAAAATGGCCATATTAAGGGGCCTGGTAGGAGGGAGTAGGGGCCCCACACTGATCTCCTGAGAAAAACAGGGGGCTTCTGCAGAGCCCCTGGAAGTAAGGAAAATTGTGGGGTCTTGTCGTAAGGTTGGCTCTGCCGGAAGGGCTGGCCCACATGCAAGCACGAGAGCTGGGGCGCCCCTTAGGGAACCTGAAATCAGGGTGGGTGTCAGGGGGGACCCTCCAGATTTTGGGTTCCCCTAAAAGGGGCATTTTTGTCAAAATTTGGGTTTGTTAGAACCTGAATTTCACATCCCTACCCTGTAGCTAGAGGTGGGACAGATTATATGATAAGTGCGACAATTTCTTCAGGCTAAAGGCACAATCCTTCATCCATTAAAGCCAGTAGGGTCCGAGCAATAGAAGATCGTGCCCTAAAAAAAAACTGAGATGGAAAACCTGGAATACACCTTATTTTCTACAGATAGAAATTTGAGCCCACCATGCCCAAATCTTTGTCTGGGAACACAAAATATTTAAGCCAACATTTACCTTACATTTTTTAAAAAAAAATCCTCCTCCCTTCTCCCACATAATTCTGAATAGGTTTACTTGTCTATTTGAATGCAGTCTTTTAGAGTATAGTCACAGGAGACGCTAACCCGATTTGGGTAGCGTTACTGCGCGATGCAGTGCATTGTATGCTTGGCGGCTGCCAGATGTTCACCCCACCTGACCTGAAAAAGACCAGGGCCGTAGCATGTAGTATCTATACCTTAAACTGGGGTAAGGCTGCCCAACTTGCCACAGCTGCGGGGTCTCCTGCAGGCCTTCGAACGGCAGACGCCGTCGTCAGTCACACACAGCCAGAGGCAGGATAATGACTGGGCTAAGGGACGGTGGATGGGGTGGAGCTGGGCACCCACCCCGCCTTGGGGTGCGGTGGGAACTCTGACAGCAGCCCACTCAGTTTCCCAGCAGACTGTCTGCTCTTCTCCGGCCCAATGAGACGAGACTGTGATTGCCCAACACTGGGTGCACAGGGGATTGGGTCCGCTGCAGCTTGTATGGCTGCACACTTAGGGTCTCATGCATACATGCTTATGTGCAATGTTTATTTGTGCGCATAGCCCATTGCCCTACATAAGAGCCTCATATTACTAAGCACCCAGTAGTGGTAACAGACGAATCTGGTGTGAGATTAGCAAGAAGCCTTCCATTTAAAATATCCTTTTAATTGGGTGTTCCACCTATTGCTTCCCATATGGTGGCAGCATTGCATCAACATAGAAGAGCAGAGACTTAACTGAGAAGGCTTGTAATTCTGGAAATGGAATTTTCCCCAATATTTCTTTGTAACAGCATGCTGGATAATGATCCACTTAAATTACAGAACACATAGCCCTCATGTTTTGACTTTCTTAATCTGATGCAAAACACGCCAAATATAAAACATATTAAAAAGTGACAAATCTGGATTTACTAGTTGTAGTTTATACTAAAAAAAAAACTTCCTAAATTATAGTTATCAATCACCAGGTGCATGTACTTACAAGTTAAAAACACAATAGCTTGAAAAACATACGTCACTATTGAGCATTTATAAAAGCCAGAAGTATTTTTTATTTTCACTATTGAAACAAGTAATTAATAATGATGTGGATAGAGTTTCAAACAGAAGCATCTCAAATTGGTACGGGCTTTAGTTTTTTCTGGCATCTCCAAGGTGTTTTAAAGAGCAAATGGTGCAGAGCAGCGATTAGGGCTGAAATGCAGTACTGCTCCGACAGCATTTACCAGCGGAAAGTGCTCTTCCGCATCAAGCAGCACTGTTAGGAAGGGAGCAATTTCTGTACCTTGCACTTGCAGCTTTCCGCGGTTGCTGCCGCGATATCTTCACCACCGTAGATTTCACACGGAAGTGGCAGGTTTGCCACAGTTTCCCCTTTCCCTTAAGCATGGCAGCTTTGTGATTCTCGTAGCAATGCAGCCAGGGGCGTAGCCACCATGGCGCAGGGGAAGTTGCTGCCTGCTAAACAAAGTTCTTCTTCAAGGGGCTCCTTCCATTCTCACTTGTGCGCCCTTCTCTTACTGGCATATACCAAGCTCACTAGCTTAAAAAAAAACCCATGTGATGTTCACACACACCCCCACCCTATATAAGGTACCTAAACCCAACACAGTTCCTTCCAACCCTAAGCAATTAGGAAGAAAATTCCATGCGGGGTCGGAAGGGTGGGTGCTTGTGAGAATATCTGGAGTCATCTCAAAGAACCTACAAGGCAGCAACCTTCGAGTGGCTCCTCCCATTCTCACAAATGGGAGAGTACCAAGCCTAGAAAGAGGCGGTGGGGGAATTTTCTAACAAAATGACCCTCCATGCAGGTTGGATCTACAGCCTGGGAGGGGGGCAGCAGGCAGGGGGCAGCCTGCTCTGGGGGGTC
>QEPC01013781.1:615982-640157 GCA_003113815.1 Sphenodon punctatus | reverse complement strand
AGATCAGCATCAGGAGCCAGGTGCTCGCTCACTGCTGCTGGGGAATCCCTGCACTCTAAGCGGGACAGAGACAGCGACTAGTGTGCAAGGAGGGATAACAAAGATCCCTCCCTCAAAACTCAACTTTAGGTGCTGCCCTGTTTGTTGTCCCTCCTTCTGCACTAGTCTTTGTCCCGCTTAGAGTGCAGGGATCCCCGGCCCCAGCAGCAGTGAGAGAGTGCCTGGCTCCTGATGCTGATCCACGGGATGGGGGCGGGGGTGAGTCCCTGCTCTTCTGTGAATTCTCTTGTGCGTTAGGGTGCCAAGGACAAATTCTTTCCCTTTCTTCGGATGGATCTCTGCCCCATTGTAGCTGCTCTGCATCCCCAGTTCTCTCTATGTGGCGATCACAAAGGGAAGAGCTTGGTATATGCCGGTAAGAGAAGGTCGCACAAGTGAGAATGGAAGGAGCCCGTCGAAGAAGAACTTTGTTTACAAGGCAGCAACTTTCGGTGTGAAGGAGGGGATGGGGGGGGCTCTCTCCCCACCCGTGTAGCAGCGCTGCAGGGCTACAACTGAGCTGTTTAAAAAGGCGGTGTCGGTGGTGGAAGAGAGACTCCTCCAGGACTCAGGAGCAGGGCTCCCGGCTCCCGCGGATGCCGCATATGCCTGGGGCCAGCCCTGATCACTGCTGGTCCCCTCTCAGGGCAGGGCATGGGCGCAAATGCGCCCCCGCCCCACGCCACTGTGGCTACACCCCTGCAGTGGACTCTGAAGCAGGTAGTCAGTGTCACCCTAAGTTCATTCATTCAATGATCTATTATTCAGCATCACGGTGCGCTCAGTGGCGGAAGGCGGCATAAAACCGCTTGTGTTCACAAACTGCAGACATGCCGCATCTGCAGATACTGGCAGCAGGTAATGCGGAATCGCGGAAATATCGAGTGGAAGTCGGCGGCAAGACACATTAAATGCCGAGTTCTCGGAATGGAATGGCAGCGCGGTAACAGCTGCTGCTGCTTCAGCCTTAGCAAAGATACAAGCAATGGCCTCTTCAAAACCATCTACTAACTTCAGTCACCATGCCTGAAGGAATATAAAAGTAGCAGCAGAAAGCAATGGCCCCGTGATTTTTGCACGGGGGGGGGGGAATCCCATATTCTTCAGCTTAGAAACTCAAGTTCAAGATTTGTTTTTAAAAATGCAAATTAACTCAACTGTGACCTCTTGGGCAAATTTTGGAATGCAAGCAAGGCCATTTTTAAATGGGACACACCCATGGAGGTCCACGCATCCTCCACCCACCTCGGGGGGCGGGGAGGATGATAGTTTTGTAAGATTTACTGCATTCATATTTGTCCAAATCATCAAAGTCAGAAAACAATCTACTTTTTAAAAAGTTATTATGCATTATTTATGTAGCACTTTCAGTGTTCAAAGTGCTTTACAATCCTTATTTAGCTAGTATTTCCATTTTGCAGATGAGGAACTGAGGCTTGCCCAAGCCACCCACTGAGTTAATAGCTAAACAGGATTGGAGCCCTGATCTCCTATCTCCCAGATTGTCCAGGAACCCATGATCACTGTTTTTTCCCCTGCGGCAGGGTTCTATTGTCTGCATAGTGGGGAACCAGTTTGGACCCTGCACAGGAGTAGTTGGGGTGTTGCCAACTCCCAACTTTAGAGGGATCTAGTACTCTAAATTTTCACCTGGCCTCCGCCCTCTCCTCTACAGTCAGGCTTAGATTCACCAACTGAGGGCTTCTCCCATCAAGGGTGGGTCCCTCTAAACAAAAGCCATAATAATCAACATAAAGTCCAGTAATAGTTCAGCATAGAAAGATCACACCTGATTGTAGTGGTTCTGTCTGTCCGTGAGATGAGGTCTGCTCGCCTCTGAGCAGCCTGAGACTCTAGTTCCAACAGGCCCCCCTTCCGGGTTGAAGCTTCTTAGCCCTGGAATTCTGGAACCTGGCGAGGTCTAGCTCCTTTGCGGTCTCTAGCCAACTGTGACTCCATGTTCTTCAGGCCTCCTTTATATACACCTAGGTTAGGCCTATATTATGCTGTTCTAATGTTTCTTAAAGGGTCAGCAATCCTTTTCTGTTTTGGCTGGCCATTCACTGGCTGAGTCTTTCTCCGGTCTTTTTATTTCATTAAACACTTTAATGAAATGAATAAAAAACCTAAAATTTAGGGTTTTCCGTGAAACCCCCCCCCCCCATTGAATTGTTTTTGTCAAACAAAAACAAATGGAATGCCTTCTGCACACACACCCCCAGTTGCACCTCCCTTGCATGACTCCAGGCAGGCCCAGCCCCCATTTACCCATGATGCCTGGCTTGAAAAGGTGGGTGTGGGTGTTCTTGTTAGAGCACCCTAGTGAGGCACCGCAAGCAGAAGCAAGTGATGCACCATGCATTTCTGGGACTGTACCAATCCTGCAGATTAATTGGTTGAACTGACAGTAGCCCCTCGGAAAGATCAAGTGCTGAGCTACTACCCTGCCTTGCACTATCCCCTTCCCCATCTCGTGAGGAGGTCTCTCACCATTCTTGGATGATCTTTCCTGCAAATTCCAACTTTTCACTGGGCTACTGAGTGCAACAAAAGCAACTAACATAGCAACTTCTCTTACAGATTTAATGCAAACACTGTGGGGAAGGGGGGAGAAGCAAAAACAGTTGCCTCTCAGTCATTCAGAGGTACCTGGAAAAATTCCTTCCCAGCCCCAAACTGGCCACCAGCACAGCTCACAGTGCTGCATCATATAACCGGTGGGTGCATGATTGCACATCTTGCCACCCAGGCTCACCAGCCACAATGCTGAGATGGCTGGGGAGCTCAAAATGGCAACAGGAATAGCAAACATTCTGTGGACCTCAAAATGGCAACAGTCCCTTTCGTACCAAAAGTGGAGGTTGTTAGGCAACCCCTGCTGGGCTGCAGCTCTGCTCTCGGAAGCCTTTTATCCCCAGTCTCTACTCCTTCCTCCTAGCTGAAGCAGAGACAAAGATCACTCCCTGTTGAGTTAAGGGCGGAGTGAGCTTCTATCAGCTTTGTCCAGCCCAAATTAATTTCATCAGTTACGAACTTCTCTACCGATGCTCGATTCAGCTCTAAATGATACATGTAGCCTTTCAAAGGTCCGCTTAACAATGTATTCTGTAAAAGCCCTACTTCATTATACATATTTATTAATATATCTATTCAAATTTATACCCTACCCTTCTCGTAAGACTCAGGGAGGCTTACAACATATGAAACCCTTGAAAACATAAAAATTCCCTTAACCTCCCCCCACCCTACCCTCTAAGCACCTACACCCAACAAAGCGTTGTCTTTTATACTGAATGTAAAATTTACAAGACATGGTGTGTATAAACAAATATCCCACTGACACAATGGCCTGTTTCAAATCCTTTACTATGTTTGAAGGCTTTTCTTGAATTCATGTGAAGCAGATCGAAACTGGCAGACTGGAATATTGCCCTTTTGTTTTATAACTAAGCTGTATCTTACAATTTGAACACTGGTCCACATGCCGGCGGTGATGGCACCTCTTAGCTTGCTTTACATCTCACATCACTCTTTCACCCTTGGCTTCCAAAAGCTGTTTTGAGAAGAATGTATAGCAAACAACACGGTAATAGGTGTCAGCTGCAGCCACAGGTTTTATGAATGATTTTCTGGAAACTACATTAAAATGGTAACATTGGTCCAAATATGAGGTCTGCCAGCACTGTTCTTATTCTGAGCCTGTGCTTCCACCTGCTTTCATGGCCATCATTTTATGTAATGTCATTTGTCTTGGAACCAGCTATCCACACTGCAGAAGAATTGAGTTTTGTTCTTTTATGTTTTACAACTTTTTTTTTTTTAAAAAAAAACCTTTTAGGTGTATTGAGCAAAAAATCTGGTCGTTTTTACATGAGAGGGTCCCACTCAGGCTCACACAGATCCGCTGTGTGGGCATGAGTGAGTGCTATCTGTGTGCATGCTGCAGCTGGTGAACGGGGGTCGCGGACGCTCGCGTGACCCATGCATACCCACTCATGGAGCAATCGGCAAAAACGGAGGTAGCTCCATGAGTGAGGATGCGTGGGGGATCGGTGTGCGACCGTGTGCACTGCCCCCCCCCCCGCACTGCCCCTGCTGTCGTGGCGCACATCGGTCCCCCCTCCTCCCCGCACCACGGCTCGTATAAAAACGGCCAAAATAGGATGAAAGGACAGGACAGAATGTGGATTATCATCCAGGAATATACAAACTATATGGCTACACCTGCTCCTCATATCCTGTCACTACATTTTTTTTCCTGATTGTTTTTAATGAAAAGTGACATTTTTCCTTTAAAGTAGTATTTCGGGGGGGGTGGGGTGTTTCAATCTGTACAACTATTGATGGAAACAAGAAATTATAGTTTTCATCACTAAAATTGACAAAAGCATCAGAGTGAAAAGGTACCCAAAATTTGTTTTCAATTGTGACTGAAGAGTTTGTACCTCACAAAATATTAAGGATATTTGGGCCCCAATATTCCAATGGCCTCCTAAACCATTTGGGGGCCTTTGAAAATGTTTATCGGTAGCAATATATAATAGAAGCCTGACTCTGAGTTTTGTAGACATCCCATTACCACAACTTGAAGCTCTGGAAATCACCCATGGGGTGGTTTCCATGGAGGAGTTGTGACATCTGAACAGCAGTACCACATGGTAATCCTATGGTGCAGTAGTTGAAAATTTCCCCTGTTATTTTTGGGGGAACTTTCCACCTGCTTACACCACAGGGTTACCAAGTGGTGCAGCTGTTCAGACATCATAGTAAACTCCATCCTCAACCCCCAATGGGCTATTTCAGAGTATTTTTATGGCATTTGAAGCCATGGTAGCATGTTGTCTGAAAGCATATTTGCTTGCTGAAAGAATATCATCCTGTTACGCCCACAGTACCAACAGCTAAGTGAAAAGGGTAAAACTAACCAATGGACACTACCTCCTTAATCAGCATTTTTCATTTAACCTTAAAGATTATATTCCTGTATCGGTTAACTATTTTTGTGAAATATACTTTTTGGTTTGGTTGACTATTCTCCAACCAGCAAACATAATTATTGTCTTTCTTACTTTGCCCACAGTGTAATAATGGAAGGTACCTGAAGTCAAAGCCCCATGTTCATAATTCTCTAAAGGGGAACCACCATGAAATATTTCTCTCTCTGTGTTGCTGACATTCATTCTGACTGCATACAGTCACTGTGGCAAACTGTGAATGTTGATGTGTGAAATGAAAACTCCTTGCCCAGTGCACAGCAAGAATAGCACTAGGAAAGTCTTGCCCTGCTGTACTATTTGATATATACTTTTGTTTATGCTATAGTATATCCAGAGATGCAAGAGCACATTTTCAGTTGTGTCAGATTTTTACCCAAATATCAAGTTTTTCCCTGCACAGAGCTCTGTTAAGTCAATGGGAGTTATTCATCTAAAACACAGTTCTGAAAATGCATCCCACATTATTCAGTTAAGGGGTAATCGGGAAAATCCACAGTTTTGCCCATGCTTGTTTAAGAGTAAATTATTTTTTCTTTCATGTTGGCTTCTCTATTTTTCAGCAGTCAAAAGGTTGCAGAGTCTAGCAAAACTAATTCATATTGAGGTCCCCTGTCCAAACAAACAAAAAGCCCTTTGCAATATTGGAAACTAGAGTATAGTCCTAAATTTTAAATACAACAGTTTAAACAGAGGAGTTTTTCACACTGTGTACAGTGCAATCAAAATGTTGTGTATTTTAGAGACAATAAAAAATCAAATAGCTTTAGAAAATTCTTGGAAATTGTATGGCAGAAGGCCAAAGTGTGAACTTAGAACCACACATTTTTCCCGTGAAATAGCTGGATGAATAAATGGGTTGCTGTACTTAAGTAGTGATTATAAACACGTGTTTTGCAAATGGAGGCCCAGGTTTTCCAAAATGGGCTCTTAAATTTAGAACCTAAATGAACACTCTTTCAAATTACTGAGCACTCCTAAGTTGCCAGCAACTTCAATGTTAGATGATGATTACTCAGCAGTTGAAACATTGGACAACTTGGGATCTCAAAGGTGGAATCTTAGTAGTGTCAAAGGGATTTAGGCAAACAACTCTCATTGATCAAACTCCCTACCATTGCCATGAAAATTCCACCTGAAATTTAGATTTAGAAATGTAACTAGACTCCTACATTAAAAATAAAATAAAAATCTAGACCAGAATATTTATTTTGTAGATATAGTTTAACTGCTTATGCCTGGATTTTTGATCCAGGGCACGCTCTATGAAAATGTGTAAGCTTGCAAGCTAAGTTCAGTGTGTAAGTTTGAACTGAATTTCCATTTGTAGTTTGAATCCATGTACCTGACTTTTTCTCTAGTTTGTCTGTAATTTTCCTCACTAGCACTGTAATTTATTCAACCATCCTATGTAAAATGGAGCAGCTTCAAAACATAAACTTCATGGTATGAATTTTTGTAGCTAACAATATGGAAATAGCAATCCACAGCCAAATGCTTTAGCAAGAACAATATTCCTAATGTGCAAAAGTTAGATAACTGTTGAATGTTAATGCATTCATTCTTATGGGCAGTGCTTTAAAAATATTTGTTGTTTGTTTGTTAATTATGCAACTTACAAGCATGTTTGAAAGCTAGGAAAGGTTCACATGCTGCCACTATAACTCAGATATTCACAGAGGTTTACTAGGCCTTCTTTATTAAAGCACTTATTTTTAGATTTCTGTACTGAATTTTATGTACCGTTTTAATCAAAGAGTACTTTGGTTCTAAGATTTGAAGCTTGTCTTACTTCCACATAGATCTTCCATTTAGCTGAAGAGAAATAGCTACTTCTTTGAACCAAATTAGAACAAAAGCATAGGAGGCCTCCATGCAGCATTCCACAAGACAAAGTGTCAAGCATTTATTTAATTATTTTCTAATTTGTTTTAATAGTCAGGAGTACTGACTCCTGTTTGTTTATTTAAGAACATATTCAGTACAACCTTTTTATTTTTCCTCAAAACAGTGTTTATTGAAATCAAAAACCACAAAATTAAAGATAAGATTCACTGGTGTAATTCATGACAATATTAGTAAAAGAAACCAATTTGGAGGTTTGCAAAAGATGTCACAAATTCACCTTCCAAGGGAGAACAGAATGAGTTTAAAAGAATAGCTGAATGCGTTTGTTCCAATTAAAATAATTATTTTTGTATATTTAATATTTTTAAATCAGAGCTCAGAAACTGCAGCACGTAATGTCCATGAAAACATACTCTTCTGGACAAGCTTCTCAGCTCATGATGAATTTAACTTTATCATGAACTGAGAAATTAATTTGTAATTGTGCAGTCTTGTGAACAGTATGCACTGGGATTGCTGAACTCTAATCAATACTGAGAATGCTCTCCATCAGTTTCCCTCGAGCACCCGTAGTATAACTAATAAAATTAAATATTGATGTCAGATGCCTTTTACAGTGTGCATGGGACTCTACTATTCAACAGTATTTTCTTTGGGGGGGAAATAATCTTTGTCTCTTTAAAGGCATTTTAGACTCCAAGGGATGGACTTAAATGGAATTCAGTATCTTGTCTCTGTACAGAACCTGATTCTTATAAGTGCCAAGCAATCATAACTTTCTATGACTTCAGGCAGGGTTGGAGGGGTTCAGTATCTCTCAGAATCTGTCCATTACATTCTCAGGAGCTGCTGAATCTTGTAAGGATGCACACCCATGTTTAAATCAATGCATGTGAATAGTGGGATTACTTACACATATAAAATTGAATTATGACATCAGCATTTGCAGGATTGTGACTTCGGGGTATAATTCTATGTTCCCTGCACATCCAAAACCCATACTTGTTTCCAGATAGTATTCTGGGCTTGCAAGGATCAGGTCCTGTTTTGGCATATCTTTGGTTGCTTGCATTCTATGAAAAGAGAGATTGGGTGTGGCATGCACTTGGCCACCTTTTATAGCATTTATTGTTTTCTCGTTCACACCTCCTTCTCCTGACTGCTGATCTCTCTCACCATACTGTATATAGTAAGAAAGACACACCAAACAGCTTCCTAAAAAGCTGACACTGTGAGTTGATTAATCAAAAATACATTGATTTATAGTTTTTATGACTCTTTGGAAATTTGCTAAAAGCATTGTATGATCCCTTGTATAACTGATTTATGAAGTCTTTCATTCAATATAATGTATTAAGTACATACTATTGATAGCTCCTAGCATAAAACAGTGTATACCTGTGCTTCCATCCAATATAACAAACTACATATCCACTAAGTGCAAAAAGGGGTGGGGAAGACAGAGCCTATCTAATTTATATGCAGTGGAAAGGGTAGTAAGTATTTATATTTCAATATTTTTCATTTAGAATGTTTATTTATAAAGTTGAGTGGGAGAGGAGACAACTGTTTTACTTATTTCTGAAAGTACCATAGAGGCATATGGATAAACCAAACACAAAATGATCTGGCATGGGGGGGGGTGCTTGGTTAATCACAAGTAACTTCTGATTAAAAACGAATACATATTTAGTATGTCTAAAATTATCTTCACCTCCCTGATTAGCAGTAGGATGGATTGTCTTTCGAGCAAACAACTACAGTACATTTACAGGAACTAAATAGTTCTGGCACTAACATTTAGCATGGACGCACATGCCACGCACTAGCGTGTTCTTAGTATGCTAAGTACTAGCATTGCTACTATCCGCTTGGAGGACTGCAGCCCGTGTTTTAATGATATAATAGTAAAATCATATTTATTATAAACTATATATACCCAATCACATAAAATTTCAACGTCCTGATTTCCTCACTGAGAAATAAGATACCGTTGCACAAAGGAATATTATATGATCCAAATTCATCTGGAAACTAAATCACATTCTGCACCACGCAGCACCTTGTCTTAGGCCCTTTTCTAATTGGTGTGGGTGCGTGGGGGTGGGGTGGGTGGGAGGCATGGTGGATGGGCAGTACGTGGGGGTACGTTCCCTTGGACCCCCACTCACATCCACCCATCTCCACGCACAGAGCATTGGCACCTGTTGCTCTGTGTGTGGATGCTGGGTAGAGCACAGGAGCATGCACACACCCCACCCATGGCATTCTCACAGGTGCCCACTGATCCCCGACCCGCACCCACTGCGGCATTCGCATAGGTGCCCTTACCACCCGCGCATGTGTACGAGGGGGGGACATCCGTGTGAAAACAGCCTTAGTGAGACCCTCTTTCTTCATATGGTTTTCCATTCTCAATAACACCAGTGTAGCATAGGGGACAAGGTGTTGTACTTGGACCTTGGAGAATGGTTCATATAACCATCTTAGCCTTGAACTCACTGGGTGACCTTGGGCAAATTGCTATCTTTTGGCCTTGGTTCCACATCTCTTTAACAAGGAATAAAAATGACTACCACATAGGACGGTTGTGAAAGTGACCTTGATAAGGCTTATACAGCACTTTGGACACTGAAATCTCTATGTAAATGATCAATAATAATTTTATCTTTTAAAAATATCATCTGAATCTTGAGGAAGTAGATAATTTCAGAGTGGCATATTCTATTCCATCCATTTCACTCAAACCATCCTTGTTGCTTGCCACCCTACAAGAGACATCACCTGCTACTTTCCTATCCCCATTCAAAGTGAAACATGCTAAACAAGGCAACTTGTCTGTGTTGATTGTTAACAAGTTTATTTAGCAGCTTTTAGACACATTTTCAATAGTTATATAATTTTGACTATTATATTGACTGAGCCTCTGCAGGAAGGGTGGCATAGAAATATGACTAAATAAATAAATATAAAATAAATACATTTGGATTTGCTGGAATTCAACAGCCTTTGTCAACATGCTGTGGTATACCAGAATTCAGGTTTTAGTTATCAGCTTGTTGTGATCAATATAGATCAAATCTTGCTTTCCAAAGGCCATTCACTGTTGGGTGCTTTTTGATCTGCCCCTTGCTTATGCTAATAAAGACACATTCAATGGTAAGGATCGGACTGGAAATTATTTGTTAGTTTTCATAAAATCAGAAAAAATGCAGATCATTTGAGTGCCACTTACCTACAGGTGAAAAAATGAGACAGTAAGGAAAGCTGATTGTATTGTCTCTCCGTGGCAGTGGCACTCAGGTACTTTATGTGTGCTCTTGGAGCCAAATCTGTCTGCGGCTGGCTCATAGGACTGAAGCAGCTACAGCAATGTGGACTTTGCTCCCTGATGATGCATGTCCTAGTCATATCTTCCCCTCCACCTGTCAGTGGCCATGGTGTTGGTGGGGACCTTAGTCACTCACCTTCTGCAGTTAGCTCATACACAGCATGAACCAGGCTCTGACCACCTCCAGTTATTGGGAGGCATAGTGGTACCTAAGACACTTTGAGGGTTCACAATGGGTGAAAACAGACATGACGCCTAACACCACTTTAACATTTCTTAGGCAGGGGTGCATAGGCCACCAATACAGCCCTGCAACATGCTTAAGAAATGTTAAAACAGTGTTAAAGTGGAGGCAGCGTCACGTCTGTTTTCACCCAATAGTTCATTAACTGATAAAGTTTAACAAGCCCTGGGTTAACAATATATCTTACATATGCTAGGTTTTGTTTTATTTTCTTTCCCTGGAAAATTTCCCACTTCTGCAAATACCATTACAGCTCCATCACTAGCAGTAATGGAGAGAAGGCTAGTATGCCTGAAATTTCCCCCTACATTGTTAGATTCCAGACTTTCCTTTCTCTAGGGTATACTGTCCACCTGGAGACATTTTTCCTTAAGCATTTTAAAAAGTGAAGTGAATACTCATAAAATGTTTCTGAGTGTTAGCACTGGTAGTTGTAGCTTTCTCTGTAGCCACAGATAAAGCAGAATCCACGGGCAGGGTGACAATGGGGGTGGGATGTGCCTCCCCCTCAATATCTTTCCTGGTCTAGCCCCGCAACGGTTGGACTTAGGAATCCAGCCCTCCTCCCCTCCCTTGTATGGTCGCACTTTTCTGAACAGGCAGGAAGTCATCAGAGAGGTGAATTCCTCATTGGAACAGAGGCAGCACCACAAGAGAGGATTCAGTGGCAAGCTGCAGTGGCGCACGCGAGGTGAGGACTAGGCGGAAGCAGTGAGACCTGGCTGAGAAGGTGGTGTTGGGGGACGGGGGTGAAGGCAGTGGAGCAGGCTGACCTGGCCAGGTGGTTGGTTAATAATAAATAACCTTTAAATTGTACTCCCCCACTATTATCAAGAGTCGCTTATGAACAGTAGCAAGATAGGCTTTTCCAAACAGTGGGTGAAAACAGATGTGGCATTAGTCCAATTTAGCCTGGGATAGTTCGCCTTAACCTGGGACTCACCTGGACGTCTGGTTTGTCACTGCCAGATGTTCCCCCTGGGGCAGGCTGCCAGTCACTATGGGATGCACTGGGCAGCAGTGGTTGGAAATGCAGCACAGGTGAAGGTCTGTTCATTGGGGCTGGGGTGCACATGTTCCTCCAGGCCTTCTCAAGCAGCTGTTCAATGGGGCCAGGGTACGTACACTCCTCCAGGTCCCACCAAACAGCTGATGGGGGAGCCAGAGGCACACCCAAGCCTAGCCCAAGTGTGCACACCAAACAGCTCCTGAGGAGCGCCCCAATCAGCTGTTTGGCACTTGCCCCCTTGCCAAGTAATGGCGCACCTCTGGTCCCCCATCAGCTGTTCAGTGACAGCTCTTCCTGCGGGACCAATCCTGCTGAGTAGCAGGGGCCAAGGTGTTCTTTCCTGTGCGGACAGTTCCTGAGGCGGAACTGGGGCATGGAGGAACTGGTGATAGCAGCCTTCATACCTGAGATATTGGGGGAGTGTTGCTCCTATGAAAAACCCTACCCACCAACCCAAGGAGGGGACTTGTTGCCATCACATCACAATGCTCTATCAATATACATTACCACAATAGACTAACTTTATTAACAACTAAAAGGATAAGAGTCAGTGTTGTCTGATGGATAAGACAGAACGTGGACTTGCGGACCAGGGTTCAAATCCCATCTTAGCTATTAACTTATTAGGTCACCTTGGGCAAGTCACTGGGTGTTAACAAATGTGATGCTGGCCAAATAGGGCCCGCTTTGGCCTGGCTGGGCTAGCATCATGGTGGTATGTTTGTACCGGGCATGCCAGATGTGGACCCAGTCAAACCCTAGCAGGGGAAAGACCAGGTCTGGCAGCCACCCAGCTGGGTGAGAGTGGGCAGACCCAGGCTCATCCTGGTCCAGTGTCGGGGTCTGTATTTTGGTTCTCTCTGATTAATAAAGTGACATTGGAGCACTACAGTGGTTAAAGTAAACAACTTTGATGCTCTGTTTTCTCTCTTCTTCAATGGCTTTCACTCGTTTGTAGTAAATATCAATAGATTTGGAGTCCAACTTCAGCTGAAATAAATGTAGAGTAGTTGAGATCTATATTCAAATCGTTCAAATTTGCCAAATCTGAAAAAAAAATGAGCTGGCTATTTCTGAAGAATTTTATTTTCATCAAATTTCTGTGACTCCTGCCTCAATCATAATTGGAAATGGCATGCGGAAAAGGCAGAAGAGAGAACTTGGGCATGGGAAACATTAAAACGTATGAGCACCCTTAACCTTCTGCTTGGAGCTATCGGTTAAACTGCAAGTCAATGGCACAGTCACATTCTGAGCACTTCTCTTGGCTTCTCAGGCTTGTGTATTGACCTTTATACCACACTCCAGTTCTTCCACACTCCTTTAACTGACACTCTGTTAAAGGATCTGGAATAATGTTTAATTAATTAACGCAAACATCCTTATTGCTGCCTCTGGAAATTTGAACTCTGAAGCACAGGATATTGGTCTGTTGTGGCTCCATAACAGTGTTGAAAGCTTTGGGGATTTAATTGTGAACATTGCAAAATGGTGGTGGTTATTATTTTAATAAAAAGCTTCACATGATCCTAGATGGCTGGTGGGCTTTAAAAATTATAAACTGTTTCCCATTTCAAAAATCGCCACCACATTCCATTATTCAGAAATGAAGCCAAACTGCTCTCAAACAGCATGGGCGTTAATACACGAGACATTGCCCCACTTCCACCATTAGCTCCAGATTCACCTTCTTGTTTGTCATGGGGCCACCAGATGTTCACCCAAGGGCCTTTCCACACAACGTCAACCCAGGAAATGTGGAGCCTGCCTTATGGGCAAATCTGGGACAACACTCCGTCCCAGGGCCGCCTCCCATGTTGGGGGGGGGGGCACAGGGTGCCCATGTGGCCGCCCTGTTCCCCTCCATCTGTTGAATCGCGTGTGCAGTCAGCACCATGGTATCACAGGCGCCAGCCTAGTGAGTCACCGCACCTCTAATGGTGCAGAAGTGAGGGGGTAGGGGGACGCGAGGGCAGATCACAACGGGCGAAATGCCTGCCTGTCTGTTTTGGTCCCAGACAGAGCCTATGGTGGTAGCTGTGAAAGGGGCCTATAGAGCGACCACAGGCTCTGGGGGTTCCCCTCATTTAACACCCTGTGCCTCCATTCCCTGCATGCTTTGGATAAGGAATTTAAGCTGCTCCAGCTCCCATCTCTTCAATTGAGACTGAATGAAGCCAAGCTGCTGCCAGTCTCTGAAATCAACACAGACTTGAGAGGAAAATGTCAGATTTATTATTATTATTATTATTAAACATTTATAAAGCGCCAGTAACAACCTGGCGCTGTACAGAACATATAATCAGCTGCGGTCCCTACCTGTGGCTTACAATCTAAAAGACAAGGAGGGGGAGACAAGGAGAGGGGACAGCGGGAGAGACATGGGAGAAGACAAACAAACATTCAGGCGGATGCGAAGTCTCAGGTGCGTGTACTTGGCTTGGTTACAAGGTGGTCGGTAGCAGCCGTCAGCAGGGGAGGGCTGACAGTAAGAGCAAGGGGAAAGACTAGAGGGCATTGGGAAAGGCAGCATGGAAAAGGTGGGTCTTGAGGAGGGATTTGAAGGAGCGGAGGGAGGAGGCGAGGCGGACGTCGGCAGGGAGGGAGTTCCAGGCATGCGGGGCAGCGAGGGAGAAGGGACGAAGGCGGTTGGGCGAGCAGGAGAAGCGAGGGAGAGCGAGGGAGGGGACAGCGGAAGAGCGGAGGGCGCGCGCAGGAGCGCGTAGGGCGATTAGGTCCGAGAGGTAAGGGGGAGCTTGGTCATGGAGCGATTTGAACGTGAGAACCAGGAGTTTGAACAGGATACGTTCAGGAAGGGGGAGCCAGTGAAGGGAGAGGAGGAGAGGCGTCACACGGTCGAAGCGACGGGCAGAGTGAATGACCTTGGCAGCAGAGTTTTGGATCGCCACAAGGGGGGACAGGTGGGAGCGAGGGAGGCCAGCAAGGAGGAGGTTGCAGTAGTCGAGGCGAGAGATAACCATGGCATGAACAAGGATTTTGGCCGAGGAGACAGATAGAAAGGGGCGAATGCGGGCAATGTTGAGGAGAGCGAATCGGCAGGATTTGGCCACAGAGTCAATGTAAGGTTTAAAGGAGAGGTGCGTGTCGAAAATGAAGCCCAAGCTGCGGGCACGGAGAACAGGACGGATGGTGACCCCCTCAATGCAGACGGTCAGGTCAGAGGGAGAGGAGGGGGAGGGAGGAAAAACGAGGAGTTCAGTCTTGGCCATGTTCAGTTTGAGTTGGCGTCGGGACATCCAGGCGGAGATATCAGAGAGGCAGTCGACGAGGCGCGAGCGGACAGAGGAGGAGAGAGAGGGGGTAGAGAGATAGAGTTGGGTGTCATCAGCATAGAGATGGTATTGGAACCCGTGGGAGGCAATAATTTCACCAAGGGACCGGGTGTAGATAGAGAAGAGGAGAGGGCCAAGGACAGAACCTTGGGGAACCCCAACCGAGAGGGGAAGGGAGGGGGAGGTCGACTCTGGGAGGGAGACATTGAAGGAGCGGTCAGAGAGGTAGGAGGAGAACCAGTCAAAGACAGAGCCACGGAAGCCCAAAGAGTAAAGCGAGTCCAAGAGGAGCGAGTGGTCGACAGTGTCAAAGGCAGCGGAGAGGTCAAGGAGGACAAGGACGGAGTAGTGGCGCTTCGATTTAGCGACAAGCAGATCATTGATGAGCAACAGTCAAGGGAGACAAAGGTATGTAGTGGAATGTGGGACACCTGAGGGAAGTGTAGGGACAGAAAAAATTGGAGAAGAGGAGGGGGAGGGGGGGGGGGGGGAAATAAGGAATATAGAGTGCTATTTCATCCAGCACCAGCATGGTACTGAAGAATCATGATTGTCAGAGATAGTCCCTGCCCTGAGCAGCTTACAATGTACATTGAATTTTGATTGTGAAATGCTCAATACACTTGAGTGTGGTAGCTTCCACCTAAAGGCTCACAAAGTAGAAGGTATAAAAATCATGATTCTGAAGACAAACTCGGGGGACTTATTTAAAGACTATGAACACTCAGGTCTGGCAATACAGAAGTGTGCAGGCTCCATTAGAGCAGGCTAGAAAATTCAGGACACTGCAAGTATGTAAAGAGGCACAGGAAAATGGAGTCATGAAGAAGCATGAATCAAACTAAAACAACCAGATTTTCTTGGGATCAGGCTGGAGGTTCTGGTGATGTACTGCACCCCAGGAATGCATAAGGCAGATGTTGCTTTCTTTTCTTCTCACCTCAGCTTCTTAGTTGTATAATAAATAAATAAATAATAATAAGCTTTATTTTTATAGTACACCCCCCCCCCCTGCCCCTCCGCACTCGGAGCACTTTGCACAACCTTTAATCCTTACAACAAGCCTGTGAGGTAGGTTAGCCTGAGAGAATACTGTGACTTGGCCAAGGTCACCCAGTGAGTTTCTGGTTAAAGGGAGACTTGACACCCACCCACCCCCACTGCAAGTACTGTGCACAAAGCCATTACATCACACTGGCTCTCATCATTCACTATCAGAACCGGCCTTCAGCTTTGTGGGGCCCAGGATGAAGATAAAATGTGAGGCCCCTGGTGGCCCCTCCCCCTTGGGGGCAACCTCTGCAGTGCCCTGAAGGTGGTCATGTTTGGGGCCTCACTGAGAGCCCCCACAACCTGCCCTGGTGAAAACAGAGGCCACTGCGGGGTCCTCAGAAAGAGCATGGCCACCTCAGGACGCCCTGTGATAAGGCTGGCCCTGATCACTATGGTAATCATTCTTTTAAAAAAAACCAAAAAAAAAAAAACCAGGGCAAGTTGAAATTCTGCTCAAATAAATATTCCATAGAGACAAAGTAGTGTAGAGATCTTTTATTGGACCAATAAATATTGTTCATCAAACCATGACAACCTTTCTTATAGTTACACAGTCAGATCCTCATACATAAGGATAGCTTGAAGCTTCATTAACGTCGAGAGATATTTATTTACACCAGTCAAAGAATTAACTTGTTCCGATAGCATACATATAAAATACAACCTGTTCAAAATAATCTTTTTTTAAACCTATGTTTTGCAGTATGTACAAAGCACAGGCTACACAGGCTGAAAGTGCTGTATTGTGTTAACATCCTGCATGAAATGTTTGGCTTTCCTTCACAGCCAGCTGTCCTTTTTGTTCAAATAAGCTGAGAAGAACTTGTAATAAAGGTACAAATACCGTCCAAGAACTTTCCGAAGGATAGTCTGTAAATCTTTCATTCTAGCGTTTAAAAAAAGAAAAAGATCCTTCTTAAGCAAGCTGAACGATAAGTTTTCATATGGCGCTTTCTTGAAAATTGTGAGTGAATAAAGTAGTCTTGAGAGAAACTTCCTAGTTATGGATTACCTATAAAAAGAATAAAAGAGATGAACACTGAAGGTTTTTCATGGCTGTAAACAAATAATTTGTGAGCGCTCTGCACTCAAGCCACAAATAGAACCAAGAATTAGAAGTGCCCCTAGCTGACCAGCATATACATATATCATTGGTCTGGTGTAATGAAGATTACCTGATAAAGATCACAATATGACAGTTTTCCTTTTGCATTGGCTGCTGAACAGCCAGAAACTGTTTTCTGCGGCCGGCCAACTATTGATCCAGCTCCCGCCTGTCAGTGATGCAGTTAATGGGAATTCCACAGGCAAATAAAAGCTACATTTTGTCTTCATTTTCATCTGAAATATGAGCTGGTCCTTTGTACTCTAGACAGTCATTTATTACTCATTTTCCTTTATTGATGTTTATGAGCTGAAGCATAAAATGATTCTCAAATGTAGTTTAATTGAGGCAGCAGTTGACACTGTGACCATGATTACTGCTGCACCATCAGCTGCATTAAGTCCATGAATCAAGGTTTGCTTTTCATTGGTCTTGGAGGCAGCATACGGTGAAAAGTATCCTTAAAATGCAACTGTGCTATAGCTGAAGAAATATGTCAATTTGTCTTCATAGGTACTGAGGGGGAAAAAGTGCCCAAAGTCCTTAACAAACAGCAACAGAGCAATAAGTGTTTCTTATTACTTTGCACTCAGTGGCTCTTATATATTTCTTTTTCTTTCACTACTTTAAAAGTTATTTTAAAAAGGTCTTTGTAATATGCCATACAATATTTTTTTAAAAACATATAACCGAGTTACTAGCTCGAAAATGAGTAGGAGGAAGCTCTACCATACACGCCAAGAAGGGAGGCCAAGGCACTCAATTCATTTGTAAAATGGTAAGGACAATCAATACTGTGGGGAAGTATTTTTATATGCAGTTATTAACTCATAAGCTACAGTATATCTCATCTCATTTCAACAACAGCTGAGGTCTCCATTTCCCCCTGGAGACCCCTGCAGGTCCCATTATGAGAATCATAAATAATATGTGCTAATGAGATATGAATTGATTATGTTGGGAAAGCTGACATTTTCATCCATCATTCTAAATGATGTTTAACAATGGATTACCAGCCAGTAATTCCTCTGATATGAGATTAAATAAAATAGCAGGCTGTTTCAGCAGGCTAGCTCAAGGAGATGGCAATAAATCTGCTCAATTACTGTATTACCAATCCGTTTTTCACTGCTAAGGATATTATTATTTCATTTAGACTTGTTCATGCATCATAGATTATTTTATTTCAGTCAGTCAATGGGAGAAACTGCAGTATTTTATTCACTGAGCTGCAAAGAACCGGGCTTTGATAGAGTACAGTAAATGCAGCTGAGTAGGCCCCGAGCAGATAGAGGAAAGGGTGCAGAGCTCCTACAGGACTCAAAATACATTCTGAGACCCACATTTTAGAGAGAAGCATTTTGTTTCCCACCTAATTTACTTTCCTTATCAGAAAAGTCTCAACCATAGGATACTGCCTAAGAAAATGATCAATTGAAACAAAATTATTGGCTCCTCTAAGATGATTTGTACTTCACCCCAGTCCTGTAGTATATTGAGAATTAGATCATTCAGACTATCCTTTGGCCTGGTAAATTAGATTGCAAATAACTGTAATACAAATGGTGTTGCTTTCGTCCCTCATTCCCCCATCATGGTAAGGGGGGGGGGGGGGGGGGGGGAAGAGGGAGGCATGCAAAGTACTTGGCTTTGCTAGCCTGGACTTACCTCATCCTAAAAGTTAGCTTTTCTGCAACAAAACTTTATACAGAATCTTCCTGTTTTTCTGCTGCTTTATAATCACTTACGTTACTTCATAGGTCCCTGGGCTTAGGCGATGGGAAAGTCAAGCATCCTCTGTATCCATCCTCGATCACAGAATACTAGAAAGTAGAGTAATCCTGTGTTGTAGTGTCACAGATGCATACACTTTAAGTTCAGAAGGTACCCAGCCACTGAGATCATCTAGATTGAGCTTGTTTGACACCAGCCACAGAATTTCCTCCTCTGCTGCTTTAGTGTGCTCTTTCCAAAGAGGGAAAAGGCCAGACCACCAGTCTAAAATGGCAGTCCCTTCAAATTCACTCCCACAAATTCCATATGCATACTTACTTCTCTCATGCTTGAGTGCCACACAGGGAAATACAGATCCCCTGAGCATCATCAATATTCTTCCCCAGTCTTGTTACACATGCAAGGTATACATTTTGCTGGCCATTTGTAGAATTTTATAGGGAGCTGTCTGTGTCTGTTTCATTCCTTTAGAAACAGACACAGAAAACTGGACTGGCAAGCTTGTAGAACACTGATCCAGTGACCTGACCCCCAACTAGCTGGGAAAAGGGGAAGACAAAGTACTGTTTATGAAATAAGTAACAGAAATTCATGAGTGACAAATGGTACTGAATCTGAAGCCGGCCCCAGCCTTTGGGTAGAAATTCAAATAAATTTCCCGAGCTGTTTGCAGGAGGGGCGGGGTATAAATATATTAAATAAATAAATAATCCAGCTCAGCACAGCTATGTGCATGGTTGTTAGGAAGCAAGCTCATGCATGACCATGTATGCATTATAGCTTCATGGCTTTCCCCTTATTAACTTAACTTACATGGACCTAGTGATGTCAATTCTGCCATAAGCCAGCCTCAGTAGGGTCTTCTGGCCCACCTGGACAGGTATTGTAAATATTCTGGCTGATCCTAGTCCGTTCATGAAAATCTGTGAAACCATAGCCCCATGATAGGCCTGTCTTGCTGAATGTAGCCACATTTAAAGTACATAAAGCTTTACTTGGAAGGATTTCTTTTATTTTCGTTAGGTACTGTACTGTCAGCTTTGCTCTCGTCTGGCTCAGAAGCATAAAAAATAAATAAATAAATCAGAGGATCTTTTTCAAGGGATCAGCCACCAGAGATACGTCAACTTGCTTCACTGTCATGCCAAGGGCTAAAGGTTGGTGATGTCTTATCCAATCCTGAACTGGTTCCAGGACCAATATATTAATTATCTCCAATGTAATCTGAAGTTACATCTGGTACTAGCCAGCAAGTAGCCCAATTGGCAAATGCTTTGGGTTTTACCAGCTCTCCATTTGGCTCCTCTAAGCTTTTGGCTATAGTTTTTTGGTGAAATTCCCACTGTGTGCAATATGGCTGCCCTCACTATATTATAGCCCTTTTTATAACTCTTCGTCCATATAAGCAGCCTAACCCTTTCTTGACAAATAGGAAGCAAGTCACACTTGTGGTCACTCCTTCAAAAGTCAGTGGAAATGCCCGAGCGCTATCCTCCAGCTCTCTTGCAAGATTGTGAACCAAATGACAAAGCTGCATTGCCTGGGTTGGTAACAATTGTACCTAAAATCATGACTCCTCCTTCACGAACAGCATTGCAGATCAACAATGCGTGTGTTGTACCTACCAGCTGGGCCTGCTGCATCCCGGCTGCTCATTTCAGTAACGCCTCATCTCCCCAATTACAGAAGCATGTTCAGATCAGGGGAGTTGCAAGGCTGGGGGGAGAGGGGGGGCTGGGCCAAGCCCACAATTATGCCCCCCCTCCAAGGGTGACTCAGAAGAAAAATAAATAAATAATCAAACACAAACCACAGTGTACAGAACTATTCGAAATTCTCAACCTCATGTTAACTTGTTGAGGGGGTAGGAGGTGCTACTAGTGCCAGCCCCTACCTTGTTTCTGGCTGTGTTGAACCCACTGTTCAGAATCCTCACAGCCTGGACTTCGTCCGTTGCCTCCTCTCGCTGTCTCCTGCCCAAGTCTGGCTCCTCTGAAGAAAAATCCCAGTAAATCAGGGGAGAGGAATGACTGTAGCTTTCCAACCAGGGAGCAGGAAAGCTGGGGACAGAAATAAATGATGTGGGGGAGGAGCACAGGAGGGCTTGCATGGGTGGTTGCTGATGTGAGAGAAGCTGGAGGTGCAAGAGTGATGGCTGGTGGGAGTTGAATGGGCACAAATGGAAGGGGCTAGGGCTGCAGGTGGGTGAGAAGGGCTGGAGGAGTTAGAGTGGGGGATGCAGGTGGGTGAAGGGAATGGTGGAATTGGAGTGAAGGGTGCAGGTGGAAGTGGCAAGGGGAACAGAACCTTGCGGGACTCCACATGTGAGGTCCAGGAGAGATGACAAGCAATCCCCTAGCAGCACCCGCTGAGTTGTCCCAGCCAAAAGGGAACAGAACCATTCAAGAACAATTCTGCCCACCCCAGCTTGGTCCCGCAAGCAAGTCACCAGCATCATAAGGTAAATGGTATCAAATGCAGCCAACAAATCTAATAGGATCAAAAGAGTCGATCTGCCATGATCCACCTCATGGCGAAGGTCATTGACCAAGGCCACAAGTGCAGTCTCGGTGCCAAAACCTGGACGAAATCTGGACTGCAAGGGATCAAGAAAACTGACATGATCCAGATGCCCCATAAGCTGCTGAGTCACCACCCGTTTAATAACCTTCCCTAAAAAAGGAAGGTTAGAGACCGGCCGATAGCTGGCAAGGGAGTCAATGCCAAGCAATGGTGTTTTGAGCAGAGGCCGTACCACGGCCTCCTTGAGGCAGCCCAGCACTCAAGCCTTGAGCAGAGGCATTGACCATGCCTGCCAGCAACGGCCCCAATGTCTCCCAGCTGGCCTTAACCAGCCAGGATGGTCACGGGTCCAGTTCACAACAGGTAGCTCTAACTAGGCCTGAAGTGGCAGCTTTGTTTGCCCTTCTGCTTTGCGCTGCCACTTTTTCGGCTTGTTTGCCACTGGTCCAATGGCAACCACTGGCAATTTACGATACTTCACAGCAATTTGCAATGGTTTATGGAAATTTATGGCACTTTGCAGCATTTACGACAGTTCACGGCAATTTGCGGCAGTTATGACAGTTTTAGCAACAGTTACAACAGTTTCCCCCCAATAAAGCTTCCAAAATTTTATGGTAGTTCATGGAACTTTATGACAGTTTCCGAAAGTCCCTGAGAGTCTCCAACACTTTCAAAAAAGCCAAAAAGGGCAACATGCTTGAGCAGATAGCAGCAGCAAATATCAGTAAGTGACGCTGCTTCAACGTTGGTTGCTGTGCCATTAAGCTGGTGTCGGATTGGCCATTACTGACAAAAAAAGTTGTCGTTATCACTTGCTGTTTCACCCTGAGCTCTAACTGCCCCAAGGACATCCACCGCATCAGTGGAAGTCACCCACTGAAACTGATCCCATAAAACAGGACATGCCAGGGCTTCCATTACCTCTGGTTCTCCTATTGCTTCAAGTGCAGCATCAAAGTTGTGATGAATTTGAGTGATTTTATCCATGAAAAAGTTGACAAACATGTCACAGTTAGCACTGGAAGATTCCAGTTCCAGGCAGAGGGAGGCTGGGCTGACCAGCCCCACACCACCTGGAAAAGCTCAGCTGGACAGGACATCACGGATGCTATGAGAGCAGCAAAGAACGCGTTCTTTGCTGCCCTCACAGAAACAGCATAGGTTCTTAAATTAACTCTATGCCACAACCGGTTGGTTTCAGCGCAAGTGTGGTGCCACCATCGCTTCAACTGGCACCCTTCATGCTTCATCTGTTGCAGGTTCTCTGTAAATCAGGGGGACCTGCATTGTCAGCACTCAGGGAGCAGATACCTAGGAGCCATTCAGTCGATGGCCTCAGTCAGCAGAGTATTCCAAAGAGCTACGAGGTCATTGAGTGGATGGTTGTCAAGGTTGGAGGGCATTCAGGAACCTCTCCAGTTCCATAAATCTCCTGGGACGAACCAACCAAATTGGTTCTCCACCTTTCTGGGAGCAGACATGTGCTAGGAGACCGGCCTGAAGGAAGTAATGATCCGACCACAACAAGGGCACAGCTGACACCTCCCCAACCAATGGATCCCTTAGTGCAAAATATCTCAGAGACAGTCCCACGGCTGTCATGGCGGTCATGAACTCACGCTCCGCTCTCCCAAGGCTGGTGTCAGTGATGCTGAAGTCCCCCTGGAACTTTCTGGCACCACTGGCCAGGCTCCTTGAACAGTACCCAATCAAGAAGTATGCAGTCCAACCACTGGAGGGATTATTGAGGGTTTTTTTTAGAATCCTGTGAGTGGGGTGCAGGGTACAATCAGAGAGTAGAAACTTACACTGGGTGAATATCTCTTCATGCGCCACCCGTCCAACCCCAAGGGCAGGATGGTCAATGACGCTATTGCTCATGAGCGGTCTTTAGCTGGGCTTCCACCTTCTAGGACTTACATTTATTTATTTAATATATTTATACCCCGCCCTTCCTGCAAACAGCTTGGGGCGGCTGTTTATGGGGACGTTCTTGTGAGATCAAATACTGCTGATGGTTTCTGATTCACTTGAATTTTGTATGCAAGGATAGCACCAAACAGAGCTTCTACAGTTGGCTATTAAGTGAATAACAATGTAGGAGATGCTCTTGATCACTTACAGATGGACCAGTTTAGATCATTGGCATCTAGAGTGTACCATGAGCCTGGATGGATATTGGAGGAACTGAGGGGACTTGGAATGAATGATATATGTCGCAGTGGGGAAAAGTGGCTCTTAAGGTGTACACAAGGGCATTCAAGAGTTTTTGTACTGAAAATAATATAAAAGGGGTTCTACTGCGTTTCTGCACCCTAGTAACGCAGGCCCTTACCTAAAAGGGCTTCAGTTGCTTTTCTGCACCCCGCGTGAAGCAGATCCCTTTTAATTCTCAGGACCAAGTGGCAATCCTACTGTTTTGAGAGGGTGGGGAATTACTCCTCTGCTATTTTAATAATGACTCTTTGTTCAATCAAATAGATCTTTTATTCAATGAGCAAGACAATTTAACATACCAATTCTAATGAAGCATTTGCACCTTTAACATATAATCCCTCACCTACTCTTGATTATTTAAAACACATAGAAAGCATGTATTCTTACGTGATCAGAGGTCCATGGTCTGGTTTCAGAAAGAGGGGCCCAAAAGCCTTGAGAGAAGGAAGGTCTAGCTGTGGAGCAAGTTGCAGAACTTCCTAAGGAGAAGTTCCAAAGTGGGCACAATCACCAATCCTGTCAACGCTCTAAAGAGCTAGCGAAGCAGGTACCGTGAAAGGCAACTTCTCTGTCTAGGGACTAAACTCCTGGTTTTCATGTTCAAATCGCTCCATGACCAAGCTCCCCCTTACCTCTCGGACCTAATCGCCCTACGCACTCCTGCACGCGCTCTCCGCTCTTCCTCTGTCCCCTCCCTCACTCTCCCTCGTTTCTCCTGCTCGCCCAACCGCCTTCGTCCCTTCTCCCTCGCTGCCCCACATGCCTGGAACTCCCTCCCTGCC
>QEPC01013781.1:571913-585748 GCA_003113815.1 Sphenodon punctatus | reverse complement strand
GGAGATTCCCCACAGGCAAAGGAGGAGGGGCTCTCCAGACCGCGCCCGACCATTGGCTAAGCCCCCTGTTGCTGGGCAACCTCGGCCGGGCCGCCGTTCTTCCCGTCGCGGCCCGTCAGTTCTGCCCAGCAACGCTCCCGCCCGCAGCTATTCAGCTGCAAGCGGGGAGTGCAGCCGCGACCGGCCTTGCTCCGTCCTCAGGAGCGCGCCAATTTCTCCTGGTGGCCGCCTAGCTAGGCGGGCCAAGGGGTCTTCTTACTCATGTCTGGTTATATTAGTGTGTCAGCCAGCATTGACATCACCTGGATTGGTCAGGAAACAAGTCCAGCCATGGACCTGTTGGAAGTACAAGCTGTTTGTACGCTATATGAACAACAAAGTGCAATCCACAGTTGATTATACAGCTCTGTCCCTGATTGAGAGAGATGCTTCATTGCAGCAAGGATGGCCCGCCGTCCTTCTAGCTGCACTTACCAGTTAAAGACTTGACTCACAATGTCTATACAAGGTATATATTCAGTTGACTTTAGCAGGCCATCCATGGGGGGAAGCTGTTTTATTACAAGTTGTGCAGTGACATTGGGGCCCACAAGCCCCGGGACTCATGGGCACCATCTGTATGTATGATACGGCTATGGCAGGTGCCCCTGGCTGGTGCATTGGAGGAGGAATGGGGGGACATTCCATCTTCTGCACCAAGGCCCATTCCAACCGAGCTCCAACTCGGGGCCCATCTGAAATAGTTATAGCTTATCAGAACTTTGTCATGAGCAGACTTTTAAAGAAATGAATGTGGCTTTGGTCCTATATGCTGTCCAATGTTAAAAACAAGCACACACTATTAAAAATGCTGCTAAGACTCTTTATTAAAGCTAGAAGCAATAATCGGTCCAATAGAAATTAGTGTAGTCTTGGTGTTCCGTTTCAAGACACTCAATTTGATAGAAGTACTGTGATCTTCCAGGGAGAGCTTTCCTGCTTGCTGATCAGCTGAAAATAAGAACCTTGAAAAGCAGGAGTCCCACAATCTTGCATGATCTGCAAGGCCTATTAAGAGTTAAAGAACATGTTAAATGGTAGTTTTCACATTCATTTTTCAACCTGCATATCACAGCTTACTGCTTAATAGTTTAAAATCCAGCCTTCAGTCCTAAATAAAATGTGTACTGGGTCTGGGGGATGGAGAAATCCCGTTAACTTTATGGCAGTATGTTCCATGGGCTAATCATTCCTTGTGTGTGAAGAAATGCCTTTTCCGTTGTGTGTCACTGAATGCTAATATTATGAGAGGATAAATAAATAACCTCCCCGACCCCTATTCACTCTCTTTGTGCCATTCATCATTTTATAAACCTTTACTATAGTCCGTTGTCTTTTTAAAAGACTTCATCTTTTTAGCCTCTCCTCTGATTGAGAGACAGAAGGCAAACAGACACTATACATATGCTGGGGAAACAAAAGGAAGAA
The DNA here is from genome assembly GCA_003113815.1 of Sphenodon punctatus. Taxonomy (NCBI): domain Eukaryota; kingdom Metazoa; phylum Chordata; class Lepidosauria; order Sphenodontia; family Sphenodontidae; genus Sphenodon; species Sphenodon punctatus. The sequence goes on along the minus strand of QEPC01013781.1, from coordinate 584,281 downwards.
CAAGGAGACAATAACAAAAACCAAGAGGGAAAGCTGGTTGATTATGAAAGTTAAAAGGAAAAAGCAAACAAAACAACACTCTAGTGTTTTCCCCTCATGGAGGTTGGAGGGTTATTGTGGCGATGCTGCTAGAACAAACTCAAATAGGCATGTACTAACCATGACACACATTTTCCTCTCAAGCTACGCAGGCTATGCTACAGAATTAGCCACTGTGGGTGTTTTTAGACGTGATGCTACCTGCATGGCCGCCATGGAGCCTACTGTCTGTCTGAAGGTGGAGGGATGCGTGCTCCTGTGAGCCATGGAGTGCCCACTCATGGCCATGCATGAAGCACTGCTGGGAAATTCGGCATGCTCTGTGCAGGGCAAGCCAAATAGCTCTGTGGCAACGGGCAGCCACGGAGCCCCTGCCTGTATGAACTGGGGTGGCCAGCCATGCTAGTAGACCGGTCTGCCTCTCATAGGCACTGTGGGTGGGGGACATGGCCTTTGCAAGTCACAAGAACTGGTCAGGAGATCTGGGGGTTCCCCAGTGTTCATGACAGGGACATGTCCATTGCACAGGCCACCCTGGCACACTTACCCCTCCCCTATGGTTGTGGCAGAGGGCGTGTGTGGCGGCTTGTCTCTGTGGCCAGGGTAGCCACGCTGGGAGCAGCCTGTTTGAATCCATTCCCCTGAACTCCACCGAAGTGGGTGCTCCGTAGCAGTGCCACTCAGTGGCCATGGACCCCCACATTGCCTTGCTCATTTTAAAACACCCTGTGTATATAGCAGACGATGGAATGCCCCTCACCCCACTTCTTGAGACTACGTCCATGGTCTAGATATTCAGTTTCTCCAAAACAGACAAACACTTTAATAAAAAACAAAGCATTCTGTAAAAATAAACAAAGCTATCAAGTTTCTAGTATTGCTGTACTAAAATGCAAGCTTGCTTTAGGGTTTTACTATTTATGTATTATTACCCTGCTATAGGCAATAGTCCTAAACTGTCATCTTAAAATTAGACTGCATTCCCATCTGCGGCGGTGGTGGTGGCAGAGAGAGCAGCGAGGGAAGATGCGGCAGCGGGGAGGAGCCGGCTGACAAGAAAAGAGCCGGTGCAAATGGGGATCTGCCGTGACTTCTCTCGCGCATGTCAGGGCACAAAATCCTGTCCTGCCATGCACAAGAGAAGCTGCGGCAGATCCCCGTTTGCACCGGCTCTTTTCCTGCCAGCTGGCTCCTCCCCGCTGCCGCATCTTCCCTCGCTGCTCCCTCTGTCGCCACCGCAGATGAAAATGCAGCCTTAGATGCCTATTATAATATTTTTTTGATGGGAGGGGTGCGAATCAAATCCAGTTTATGGGACTGTAACCTCCTAAGCAGGTAGAGCCCATGGGAAAAGGGCATTGATGAGCTCACAAAGCTGAGAGGCGGTGCTGGTACCACCTGCTGCCTCTGGGCAGCTGAGAAGGACCAGCACCAAAGGTGAGGTGCTAGCTGAACTCAGCACAGAGACTGAGAGACAAAGGGTGTTTTTAAACAAAATGATAGCCCACTGCACTCTGGGTTCGGTCTGTGCAGCCCTACTCACATGTGTAGCATGCCCAACCTAATAAATGGGCAGCCCACTGCGAGTTTTTCATGCGCTTGTGGGCATCCCCCACTGGCAGCACCAGTGAGAGCAAGAATGGAGAGCGGGACAGGAAGTGGTTGCTCCTTTTCACCTGCGACTCAATGGTGCTTGCAGACCTGTATATGCAGAGGTCCCCTAATTGATAGAACACTGACGTATGGGCACACATTAGCCTGCCTTTGCCCACACGGTGGGCTCTGCATTCACCGAGACTTTGCCCTGAGTCTGGGTTGAGGGTCCGTTGAGTGATGGCCAGATGACTGGTGGGGGCAACATCTCACAAATGGGCAGGTGGACACCCACCTTGTGCGGGCTAATGTGGGCTAAATGTCTCATTAGTTAACACCCAAGGAGAGTGGAGAGAGACAAGATCATAGAATCTTAGGGTGATTTCAGAATTGACACATTCCAATTCACCACAGTGAATCCCACCCCGGTGTGAATGGATTCACCGTGGGCTGTGGTGACACATGTGTCTCCAACAGGAGTGACAGGATTGTGACCACCGCCCGGGGGCAATCAGAGAGAACATGGGCCGTGGGAATACGCAGTGGAGACGTGGACTGCGGTTCGAGCCCCAGCATGCACCGCGGCTGGGGTCAATTCCTTCCACTGCGGCTACGGGTTTCCATTCATAAATTCATCCCTGCCGTGGTGACCATTCACCACACTTCTGGACCTCCTCCCGCCCCGACCTCACGAAGCGTGGTTAGCTTCACCCCGGGCCATGTTTGACTGTGGTGAACATCTGGATGCGAGCAAACAGACATGCACGGCGCTTTCACNGGCCGTGGGAATACGCAGTGGAGACGTGGACTGCGGTTCGAGCCCCAGCATGCACCGCGGCTGGGGTCAATTCCTTCCACTGCGGCTACGGGTTTCCATTCATAAATTCATCCCTGCCGTGGTGACCATTCACCACACTTCTGGACCTCCTCCCGCCCCGACCTCACGAAGCGTGGTTAGCTTCACCCCGGGCCATGTTTGACTGTGGTGAACATCTGGATGCGAGCAAACAGATATGCACGGCACTTTCACACACACACATCCCTGCGTTTGACTGTGGTGGACATTCACTGCGTCACTTCTGAAATCACCCTTAGAGTTAGAAGGGACCTCGGGGGTCATCTAGTCCAACCCCCTGCTCAGTGCAGTCTGCACCATCTTCTATGTGACACAGCCCTTTAGATATTTGAAGGCCATTATCATGTCTCCCCTTAGTTTTCTCTCCTCCTTTCCAGGCTAAACATACCCAGCTCCTTCAGCCTTTCCTCATAGGATTTGGTTTCCAGATCCCTGACCATCTTTGTCACTCTCCTATGAACCCGTTCCAATTTGTCAATATCCTTCTTAAAATGCAGTGCCCAGAACTGAACACGGTGCTCCAGATGAGGTGTGACTAGCGCAGAATAGAGTGAAACTATTACTTCTCGTGACCTGGACAATATGCTTCTGTTAATGCAGCCTAAAATTGCATTAGCCTTATTAGCAGCTGCATCACACTGCTGACTCATGTTCAGCTTGTGATCAACTATAACCCCAAGATTCTTTTTACATGTGCTGCTGCCAAGCTGTGTTATATTTATAGTTATATTTTATATTTCTATGGATCTTTATGTTTTATTTTTATTATGTATTATTATTTTTATTATATTCCTGTTTGCCACCTGGACTTGCCTATGTGCGAGAGAGGTAGGGTATAAATGAAAGAAAATGTTATCCTATATTTGTGCATTTGATTTTTCTTACCTAAATGCAGAACTTTACATTTATCTCTGTTAAATTTCATTTTGTTAGTTTTGGCCCAGCTTCCTAGCCTGTCAAGATCATTTTGAATCTTGTTTCTGTCTTCTAAGGTGTTAGCTATCCCTCTCAGTTTTGTGTCATCTGCAAATTTGATAAGTATCCCCTCTGTTCTTTCATCCAAGTCATTAATAATGATGTTGAACAGTACAGAGCCCAGGGCTGAGCCCTGACACCCCACTCGATACCTCCCTCCAGATTGATGGGGAGCCATTTATGAGCACTCTTTGGATATGGTTCTTCAACCAGCTGTAAATCCACCTAATGGTAGTATCATCTGGCCCTTATTTAACCAGCTTGTCAAGAAGGATATCATGGGGTACTTTGTCAAATGTTTTGCTGAAATCAAGATACACTACATCCATGGTATACCCATTTTCTTCTAAACCAGTAATTTGATCAGAAAAGGAAATAAGATTAGTCTCGCATGACTTGTTCTTGACAAACCCATGCTGGTTTCTAGTAATCACAGCATTGTTTTCTAAATGTTTACAGATTGACTGCTTTATAATGGGTTCTAGAATATTTCCAGATAAGGATGTCAGGCTGACTGGTCTGTAGTTTTCCCAGATCCACCTTTCCCCTCCTTTTGAAGGTAGGAACAACATTTGCCCATCACCAGTCTTCCGGCACCTCACCCGTTCTCCAAGAGTTTTCAAAGATAATAGAAAGAGATTACATCTGAAAGTTCCTTCAGTACCCTAGAATATAATTCATCTGACCCCGAAGACTTGAACAGTAGTTAGGCATTCTCTTACCATCTGTTTACCTATTCTGAGCTGCAATTCCTTCCCTTCATTATTAGTGCTAAACTGGACATAGTTTCCCAGGTGGGAGAAGACGGAGGCAAAATAGGAGTTTGAGCAAATCCGCTTTCTCTCTGTCACCTGTTAACATTTCACCATCTTCACCAAGCAGTAGACTTACTGCTCCCTTGTTCTTTCTCTTGCTTCGGACATAGCTGAAAACCTCCTTTTTGTTGTTGTTAGTAACTCTCACAAGCCTCAGCTCATTCTGATCTCATTCTCAGCTCATCCATTTCTTATACATGTCCATGGCTGACTGGGGGAGAAGTAATATAGGCTTAGGGGAGAAAACTGGCAACTAAAATCGCACCTAAAGAACTGGTATCCCTGCCAGGCACATCACAACAGCCAAATAGTCTAGCTGAGAGTGGGGCTAGCATGCAGCTCTGGTGTGCAGCTTACCCAGTGGTTCTGGAGGAAAGTCCACATTTGAGCCGAGGGCCTGCACTGACAGAAAGGTTTGGTGGAGTTCCCTGCAAGAGTAGGACGAGCTCCCACGCTCAACTTGCAGAGGAGTCTCTGGCATCTCACATCGACCTAAACTGTGGGTACTCCCAAAGGCCTGCTCTGGAAGAGGCAAACTCCTGGAATTGCCTGAACAATGCACCTCCCCATTTCATACTCTCATTGTCCTGCGCACGGGTACCCTGACATAGACCACCGTCAGAAAGCTGGGCACCACTGGACTTGAGGCAACTCTCTGAGAAAGGTGGAAAGCTAGGGCCGGGGGGGGGGAGATTATTTGTCTATAGATATTATTTAAATGTTGTAATTTTTTTCTTGTGTGTTACCTTTAGAAGTATTCAAGTAAAGCGCCTTAGATATTTCCTGGCCCCCCAATGTTTAAGGGATTTATGTGTCGCAGAAAACAAAGAAGCCTTTAACTTTATTTGTTAAAGTGCTTGTATTAGTGGTCCCTGAGGTCTCTATCCCTAGGATAGTGACATCCTAGTTGGGAGACCCTAACTTGCACTTCATTCTGCACCAAATCCTCCCTGACAGAGGTGCAAAATCCCTTTTAGACTACATAGGACACACCCTCCCCCCGCCCCGGGGGAGGTTAAGAGTAAAAGTAACCCAAGCCCAGGCTCTTCTGCAGGACTGTATGGGAGGATGGTTACGCCAACTCTGAGCCCTGCACCACTTGAGGGGGGTGGGGGAAGGGTTACATGATTATAATAGGAGGAATATCTAAAATCCCTGGGATGAGGCCTTGAACGTATAAGTGGGTGCAGGATATGCTAATCTTGGAGAGGGCCATAAGCCCAAACCTACCTGTGGCTAATTAACAAAGTGGGAAAAAGTGGCTGTAGCAGCCTGAGCAGAGAGCTCAAAGACCACCACTATGGAGGAAGCAGGAGGATGAGGAAGGAACTTCCTTCCAGGTCCCCGTCCCTCCCAGCGAGATGATAGTAAGGCTCAGATAAGCTTAGACCCAGATACTATGTATTGTCAGAGAGAGTGAGGCCAATTAGCTGCAGGAAGGAGGTTGCCATGGAGATGACTTGGCAAACAATGAGCAAAGTGAGATTCTGCTTTGGACTTGCCTAGCTGAGGATTGGTCCAAGAGTTAGGGACAGGGGGTGCTTGGTGAGTCTTGGCCTGTTAGAGAAGGGTATGGGGATTTGGGGCACTTCGGGGACAAATTTAATGGGCCGTATACAGAACACTACAAATAAAAGGAAAATGATGAAAGAAAAGATGTTACTATGTGCTTGTGGGCTTAAGCTGGCTAATGTGGCTTGTACTAGGATGGGTTCTACTGCTATATTGGTGTAGTTGGCAGGAAACAGTTCTCTCTCATCAAGGGGAGCTGGGCAGGAAGGATGTGCAGTCACTCCAACCTCCCTTGTCATGTGGATGAAAACAGCTGCATGAAGTTTTGGCCCCCATATACTTTCAAGTTTCCTTCCTTGTGCTTTGTATTGTTTTCAACGCTATATTTTAGAGCAGCGAGATCTGCTCTAGTTAAAACTAACTTGCATCCTTCACTTTAATGCATTCACATTCTATTGCTTATGAAACCAGAACCAATTATTCTATTTGAAATTTGGCAGAGAGGATTTTTTGGTGCAGGGTACAATCTATCCAAGTTGGACAATCGCAACAAAAAATTATACTAGTTTAAAAATTGGTTAAAATGGGTTTTTCTGCCTTTTCAGGTGCCTTCTGTATATGCTTGAAAGTGTACTGTAAGAAAACTGTTGTCAGGTTAGGAAATCAAGGGTTCCTTCTGGTGCATGCCTTAAAAAAAAATTAAAAATCCATCAGGTAGCTTTAAAGTTACAAGGTTTTGAATTTCCCACATTAGTCAATGGAGTATTCATAATGTCACACATGCAGAGCAGAAGTGTCTCCTGCTACCCTTCCCCATCGGACTCTTCTCCACCATGTGTCTTGGCTAGGGTCCAGCGACCAGGTGGGGGGTTTAAATCGTGGGTGGGGAAGGGTGCTGGGATCAGGTAGAGGCGGAGTAAATTGCAGCCAGGGAGGACTGCTGATAGCAGGTAGGGGGTTTAAATTGCTGCAGAGAGGAGTGCTGGGACCAGGTGGGGGGTTAAATTGTGGGTGGGGCAGGGTGCTGGGACTGGGCAGGGGGTTAAATAGCAGCAGGGAAAGGTACTAGAAGTGTGTGTGGGGGTATTAAATTATGGGTGGGAGTTTAAATTGCAGCTTGTGAGGGGTGCTGGGAGCTGGAATGGGGGTCACTTGGTATGGGGAGCTGTGGATATGACACAGGGGTCACTTGGTGTGGGAAGAGTATGGAGCTGGCGCGGTGGGGTCATCTGAGAGATGATTGTAAGTCTTCTGATTTTAGAATTTTTGAAAACAGTAGAATTGTGATTGCATTTCAGTACATAGTGAGGGATTCCAGTATATATGGCCGCTCCCACCCCAGAGGCAGCCACATTTCAGTTCATGGTGAGGCTTTGAAATTCTGAAATTTCATTGTTAGGGTGTTAATCCTAATAGTGAGCCAGCAGGGGGAGTTTTCAAAAAAGCAGGAAACTCTATACTCCAAAAAACCTTCAGTTTAAGAGAGACGTTAAGGCCCTTACAAATTCAGTCATGCTCTTAAAAAGTATGGAAATTGTAAGTTAAGGCTCACTTACACCTTTGGTTCCATGACCACTTTGCCTTTGTCTTTCAGCACCAATCCTATTCCTCTGCAGGTTGGGGGCAACACTGAAGCTGGGGATAGCACCCGCTCCTTTCCCTATATCCTTTCATTTGGGTTGCAGAGAATTGTACAGCTGATTACTGGCCCCAAGCCCTCCCCTCTTACCCACTAATCCCCACTGCTCTCCCAGAAAACTGAGTAGTCCTTGCTCCCAGCCTCCCCTGCTCTAATCCACTAGGTCCCAAGCCCATAACAGAGAAGCCATGAGGTGTGGCTCCAACATCTCCCCCACCACCCAATCACTAGCCCCCACTTTCCTCCCAGAGGACCTGATAGTCCTAAGAAATACAATGAGTTGTATCACTGACAGGGAACAGGAGTAAGGAGGTGTGTGGAATGACAAAAAAAGAAACAGGAGAGGAGGTGAAATAACAGGGTGGGAGGTGACAGGGAAGGAGCCAGCTATGGGAACTGGGTGGAATGATAGGAGTGATCTTCATGATATCCTGTTGCTCTTCTGAATCAGTTATTTCACTCAGAGCGGTGTCAACTTGTTTGTCATGGCATTGTACCTGTCATTCCACCCAGTCCCTTGCTGCTTCATCCTATTCCTGTTCCTGCCTGTCATTCCACTCACTCTCCCTGGTGCCTTCCTCATTATTCCACACCTGTTGCCCCCCCACCCCCCAAATATGCAGCTTCATTGTATTGTTTCACAGCCACTTAATAGGATTTGTGAGTGACAATAGAGTCAATATCTCCAAATTGGCATTACTGTTGCCTCCATCCCTTCCAATGGGCATTCCATGCTATTAATTTCAATATGTACCCAACTTAAAATTCCTACTTAGCATTTATATAGCACTGCCCCAGCTTCAGTATTGCCCCCAAACTGAAGAGGATTGGGGCTAAAAGTCCAAGGCAAAGTGTGGGTGCAAGGAGCCCAAGTTGTAAGTGAGCACAATATGACAGACTGTACAACATCTTTACTGCTTACATGGCACAGAAGTGAAGGTGGGAGCCTTAATTTAAAATTTTCATGCTTTTTGGCGCATGATTGAATTTGTAAGGGAGAAATCCCACATGTTTAAAAACACCCTTTGACTTGAAGAGGATGGGCCAAAGGGCCCCTCTCACCCTTTATGATGAGCCATAATGTTATGACACTCCATATGGAGCAGGGCCACATCAGAAAGGGAGCTATTCTTTGCTCCTCCCCTTTCTGACATGGACCTCCCTGTCCCCTGAAGCTCCAATTTGTCCAGGTTATCCAGACACTTAACCCATAGCCCAGAGATTCCAGGGATAGCTGTAGCTGTAAGGGCAGCAAAAAAGGAGTGCTTTGCTGCCCGTATAGCCTCTGAAAAATCTTGTTCAGTGGAGCTTTTCCAGGTGGTGAGGGGGTTGGTCGGTCCTCCCTCCCTCTGCCTGGAATCGGAGTTATCTAATGCCTGCGGTGACATGTTTGGTGATCATTTTGCAGAGAAAATCACTTGGATTCAGAACAACTTTGATGCCACACTTATTGCAGTGGGTGAACCAGAGGTTGTGGAAGCCCCACCTTGTCCGGTTTCATGGGATCAATTTCAGTCGATGTCATCCACTGGGCAGGGGATGTTCTTGGGGCTGTTAGGGCCACCTTTTGTGAACTTGACCCATGCCCATGCTGGCTGGTTAAGGCCAGCCGGGAGACAGTGGAGCCGTTACTGGCGGAGGTGATTGATGCCTCCCTTCAGGAGAGCAGAGTGCCGGGCTGCCTCCAAGAGGCGGTGATGCGACCTCTGCTCAAAAAACCATCACTTGACGTTGATTCCCTTGCCAGTTATCAGCCGGTCTCTAACCTTCCCTTTTTAGGGAAGGTTATTGAGCGGGTGGTGGCCCAGCAGCTGCAGGGGCATCTAGACCGCACTGGTTATCTGGATCCCTTTCAGTCTGGATTTCATCCGGGTTATGGCACAGAGACTGTGCTTGTGGCCTTGGTTGACGACCTTCGCTGTGAATTAGAACAGGGTTGTTTGACCCTGCTAATTTTGTTAGATCTGTTGGCTGCTTTTGATACCATTGACCATGAGATGTTGGTGGCTCGCCGGCAGGATCAAGCTGGAGTGGGTGGGATCGTCTTTGACTGGTTCCGCTCCTTCCTGGCTGGGAGAACTCAGTGTGTGGTGCTTGGGAATTGTTCTTCATCTCCACAGGACCTCACCTGTGCTGTCCTGCAAGGTTCTATCCTGTCCCCACTCTTGTTCAACATGTATATGCAACCACTTGGCGAGGTTGTGAGACGATATGGGGTGCGGTGTCATCAATATGCTGATGACACCCAACTCTACCTCTCGTTTCCATCTGACCCAGACCCGGCAGTCTCAGTGCTTACCTGACGTCTGGCGGCTGTTGGGGATTGGATGAGGGCAAGCCAACTGAAGCGGAATCCTGACAAGATGGAGGTGATAGTGGTGGGAAGGGCAGTGGATGTGGCGGTTCCCATCATTTATTGAGTCTGCCCTCCACTGGTATCCCAGGTCTGTAGTCTGGACATGCTCCTCAATCTGCAGCTCCGCCTGGATCTCCAGGTGGGGGCTGTGGCAAGGAGTGCGTTTTGCCAATTACATCTGGTGTGAAGGCTTTGGCCGTATGTTTCAGATGGTGACCTGGCCACCATCATCCATGCTTTCATTACCTCGAGATTGGACTATTGCAACACACTCTACGTGGGGCTACCTATGGTGATGGTCCAGAGACTGCAGCTAGTGCAGAATGATGCGGCCCGTCTCCTTACGTGAACGGGTCGCCATTAGCAGATTAAACCAGTGCTCTGGGCTCTGCACTGGGTGCCTATAGTCTTCTGGGCCTGATTCAAGGTATTGGTTTTGACCTATAAAAGCCCTATACGGCCTTGACTCAACTTACCTGCGGGACCACCTTGCTCTCTGTGCTCTGGAGCGGCCTCTGTGGTCCACTGGGGGTTCCCTTCTTGAGGTCCCCCATGTGGAGAGGGCGTTCTCAGTGGCTGCGTCTAGGCTGTGGACCTCCCTCTTGGTGGAGGCCCAGGTGACCCTGGATCTCCCCTCCTTCTGTCATATCTGTAAAACCTAGCTGTTATGCCTAGCTTTTGCTGAGGGAGATGGGGTGTAGGGTAGGATGGGGGGAGGGGGTGATTTAGTTTTGTGCCTTCCCTTTTTATTGTACTTTATGGTTTTATTGTTTTTACATGTTTTGTCATTGTAAGCCGCCCCATGCTGCTTGGAGCAGGTGGGGCGGGGTATTAAATGATTTTATAAATAAATAGTAACTAGTAATCAGTGCAAGAAGAATGGCATTTACATAGCTTGGGTTTCCTTTGCATGTATAGCTTTTACATTATAATATCATTATGCTTCATAGTTCTCAAACTCTTGTGCATTATATGTTGACACTTCCATGCCTTAACCTGGTTTCTGGAACCCCTGATATCAAGGGCTCCAGAATGCATATTCACAAACTCTCATGCTAAGGACACACATTGGTTGTCTAAACTAAAGTTGTGTGAGATCGTGCAAGATCATGGCCACTCTGATCAGCATTTTGAATGCATAAAGAAGTGGATAGAGAAGTGCTCCATTTTGTTCACATCGTTTAGGGTTCGGCCAAGATTACTGTTTCTCTCCAGGCCCCTCAGCAGTGAGGACGGAGAAAACGTCTGGTACCACGTGACTGTTTTTTCACATGCGAGGGGCAGGGGCAGGAACGTCTAATTAGCACTAGCATGTATGCTGAGGGTTTTTTGTGAACGAGGGCGATTACTCCAATCCACAAATTTCATAAACGTCTTAAAGCGGCCACAGTTATCAACATAACTTGAACTAAAATCTTTACTATTTCTTTTACTTTTTTTGATAGGCACCTTATTGGGTAGTTTTAGAAGGACATTGGGGTGGCCCCCTCTGAGTTTGCTCTGGTCAGGCCACTCTTAGGTCTGCTCTGGATGCAGTAGCTTTAAACGGAGGCTGCTGTCATGGACTACAGTCCACCTGTATGGTGCACCCTCCCCTGCCCCATACAGCTGTGGACTAATCACCAACTGCTCTAGGCTACCACCCACAGCTCTGTAGCTTTTGCCAGGGCAACTCCCGCTGTGAAGTGGAACTGCTGCAGCCCGTCTGTGAGTACACGGAACGCTTCTCTGCCCCCAGCCAGTTTTTTGGGTTTGGGCGTCCCACTCCGATTGCAGTGTTCCAGGATGTTACGGAACACCACAAGTGTAGCTGGTCCAGAGAAGGTGGAGCCAGGGCTGGATTTACGATTTTAGCATTCCTAGGCAACTCAGGCTGCTGTGTGGTCTCTCCCCCCCCCCGAGCTCTCGTGCATGCATGGGCTGCCATCTGAGGCAGGGAGGGAGACAATGGCGGCACCCAGCACAGAAGCAGAGTCTCTTTCTCAGCACCACTGCAGAGCGCGTTTTCAGCTAAGGAGTGGAATGGGACTTCTCCAGGTGGGGATGGACAGGGGTAGGGTGGCCATACCTCCGCTTTAAAAGAGGACACATATGAAAAATGCATGTTTCAGGACTGCATTGGTACCATTTAGCCCTGCACCATGTATTTTTCATAAGTGTCCTCTTTTAAAGGGGAGGTATGGTCACCTTAGACAGGGGTCCACCCCCCTCCCCTCCATGTTGCAGGTGGTGCACATGAGGCATTGTGGCTGGAGTGACAGAGGGATGCTGTGACTGGGCAGGCATGGGCTGAGATCAGAAGTCAACCCCCAAAAATATGCCAGCCCTCCAAAAATTTGCCACCCTAGGCAGATGCTTATGTTGCCTACATCTAAATCCGGCCATAGATGGAACAGGAGAAGAGCAGGCGTTCATCTAAAAACACCCATTATGTAAATATCTTCATGGAAATGTAGTTTATCCTTGCTCATACGAATGCTTGTCTGCATTTTGCACGTATGCCACAAGAGCACACCATTTATTCCAGCAAATATCAAAGAGATATGAATTAAGTCTGATCGTGCAACTTGCAGCATATTTTTT
>QEPC01013781.1:491726-540137 GCA_003113815.1 Sphenodon punctatus | reverse complement strand
CCCCCCCCCCCCCCCAAAATGTTCCATTGTGATCCTTAAGGTCAGTTGGGAATGGCATCCTGCTAATTCCATCTTGACACCAAGTGCAGACGGTTAAGGCCTCCAGTGTGGCTTTCTTGGTGGCTGCCCCAGTGCTCTGGAATTTCCTTCCCTTGAAAATACGCCGAAGTCCAAGCTGGAGCATCTTCCAGAGGCAGTGTAAAACGTCCTGCTTGGCCAGGCAGTTGTTGGGTGGGATAGGCTTTAAAATAAGGTTTTCTGGGCAGGGTGCAGGTATACAGTATTTTGGTTATGTTTTATAACCTGCCCTGAGCCCTTGCGATAGGATGGGATATAAGGCCAAATAAATAAATAATAAACATTCCTGTGGCTGAGAGGTCCAACAAGACGCATATGCCAGCCATTCACCTCCCTTTCTCCCCTACTGTTGATTGCAAGGTAGAAGCAAGCCTGTGCCATACACATACTTTCCCCAGCTGGCTTTAGATATAAAACTTTCTGACAAGCAAATAGCAGTAAAGGTAGTAAGCAAGCCCTGGAGATGAATTTGAGGCCCCTTGAATCTCTAGCGTACCAAGATAGCTTTTTGTTTTGGGATTTTTTTTTAAATTCAAACAAAAAAAATAAAAAATAAAAAAATAAAAAATAGGACATGCTGCTGACATCATCTGTCACACCATCTGTGGCTGCCTTGCTGAGTTACTCTAGCCTTGAACTGGAGCAGCTCTCATTTGCAGCTGAACTGCAGTTGGAGATTTTATTAATACATCTCTCATTTATATAGCACCTTTCATCCTTAAGGATCCCAAAGTACTTATTAAAGTATCAAGCTGAGTGCCGAAGACTGCAAGAGCAGGAGGAAAACTCTCCCCTTCCCAAAACACACAACTGGGAGGGTGGTTGTGACTGATTTTTGTTGTTGTTGTCTACTTCCATTGTCCACCCCCTCACATCATGATTCTGGGGCAGGCTGTGATGCTGTGGGGCGTGTGTAGTCTATTAGGATGTTCGTAGGGCCTGATTAACTACTCTGCTTATAATGCTGTATGGGAATACAAGGGGAGCCCCCGTGTTTGAGGTCAGTCAGCATATGCCCCATGCCTAGATTTCACCTTAAATCAGGGCCAACCTGTAGGCCACCTTGAACATTAGTATTTGCTGCTCTGTAGATTAGATAGAAGTTGTGGTCAGGTGTACTCAGGATGGGAGAAGGATATGAGAAGATCCAGATCATTGGGTTCAAAGGAGGGCAACAAAGAGATATCTTGATTTCAGCAAAGCTTTGATAGCCTTGTTGACAAGCTGGTAAAATGTGGACTAGATGATAATACAATTAGGTGGATTTACAGCTGGTTAAAGAACCACACTTAAAGCATCAATGGCTCCTAATCAGTCTGGAAGGAGGTGTTGAGCAGGTTGCTGCAGGACTCTGTCCTGGGTCCGGGACTGTTCAACATATTTATTAATGACTTGTATGAGGGAGTAGAAGGAATGCTTATTAAATTTTCAGATGACACAAAACTGGGGGGAGGGGGGAATAGCTAACACCTTAGATGACAGAAATAAAATTTAAAATGTTCTTGATAAGTTCGAAAGCTGGGCTGAAACTAACAAAATGAAGTTCAACAGAGATAAATGTAAAGTTCTGCATTTAGGTAAGAAAAATCAAATGTACAAATGCAGGATGGGGGATACCTGATTTGGCAGTAATACATGTGAAAAGGACCTGGGAATTGTAGTTGATCACAAACAGAACATGAGTCAGCAGTGTGATGCAACTGCAAAAAAGGCTAATGCAGTTTTAGACTGCATTAATAGAAGCATTGTTTCTAAGGCACAAGAAGTAATAGTTCCACTCTATTCTACGCTGGTCAGACCTCATCTGGAGTACTGTGTGCAGTTCTGGGCAGCGCACTTTAAGAACATAGAGAAATTCAGAGGACGGTGATAAAGATGGTCAGGGGTCTGAAAATCAAGTCCTATGAAGAAAGGGTGAAGAAGCTGGGTATGTTTAGCCCAGAGAATGGGAGACTAGGGACTGTCACAGAGGACGGCAAAGACTTGTTCTCTCTTACCCCTGATGGCAAGAATAGAAAGAAAGGTCTCCAATTTCAAGAAAGCAGATTTTGGTTAAAAATTAAGAAGAACTTTCTAACGGTTAGAGCTGTTGGACAGTGGAACAAATTGCCTAGGGAGGTGGTGGGCTCTCCTTTGCTGGTGGTTTTCAAACAGAGGCAGGACCGGATTTCCTGCATTGAACAGGGGGTTGGACTAGATGACCTCAGAGGTCAATTCTAACTGTATGGCCCCTTTTACACGGGCAACACCGATGCATGAACACTCAGAAATCTGGGTGTTCATGTATGGGTAAGTCTCGTGTAACTCCTGCGGTGGGTGGGGTTGTGGGTGCATGCACACCCACCTTGACCCATCCCACACGCACGGAGCAACCGGCAAAAATGGCAGTTGCTCCGTGCGTATAGATGGCTGGAGGTGGATGTAGATGGGTGTGCACCTGTCTACACCCTCCCTCCACCCACTGCACACAGACCGCAGCACACACCGACCCCCCCCTGCGCCGCAACCCGTATATAAAGGGTCTATGATTCTATGCCATGAATCCATCTCTTATCCTTGAGTGCCTGCTCTCCTTAGCTCACTCTTTTAGTGTTTGAGATCCACAAGCCAGATCAAGAACTGGATCCCTGGGCCAGAGGCAAGGGGATCCAGGGACCCAATGAAAAACAGTGATGTGTAGGATTGCCACTTCTTGCTGTTTGACCCTGAGAGTTAGTGGGGTGTGAGAGCCAGTGCGGTGTAGTGGATAAGGTGCTGGACTTGGACCTGGGAGACCACGGTTTGAATCTCACCCTGGCCAATGAACTCACTGGGTGGCCTTGGGCAAGTTGCAACTTCTCAGCCTTAGTTTCCCATCTTTAAGATGGGAATATGTGGGTGTCTGTCTTTCTCTGTGTTCCTCATTCATCTCCATCTTAGATTGTAAGCCCACTGGGCAGGGACCCGTTTCTAAAAATCTGTTACTGCAAAAAGTGCTGCAATGCCTAGTGGTGCTATAGAAATGATAACTAGTAGTAGAGATTCCCACTTCGGCTTATGGGAGTCTCGAGGTCAAACTGTGAGAGGTCGCAACCCTAGGGGTCGGCAAGTTTTGGTGTCCCCACCTTTTGGTGTCCCCACCTTTCGTTATTGCCCTTATGCGATTGCATAAGGGCAATAACGACATTTCTCGATTATAAGCATCTTGGGGCAGGGACCGATCTGTAATCATGCCTGTTAAGTGCCAACTTGTTTATGTAGCATGTTGCTTGTGCTATATAAATAATAAATAATTAATGGATTCACAAGCCACAGAGCTTGAGTACCATTGATTATACAGTTAGGGTTGCCACCTTCCGTCGTTTTGTTTTTTTAACCTGACACTTCCATTTTGGCCTATGGGAGTGCCAGGTAAAATAACCCACTGCAGGTGGCAACCCTGTATGCAATATGTATATATGTGGGTGCAGGGTGGCCCACAGCTGAACGTGGGGACTCCCATATGCTTTTACACATCACTAGTTGTTCAGATTGTTTCTGAATAGAATCCAGCTTGCAAGGGTGTATTTGTTTTATTTGTATATTTATTATTAAGACGGTTAACGAACATCGACTTGTAAAACTCTGAATTTTTTTAAGATAGAAACTGACATGAGGAACAAAACTGAGATCAACTTTGGATTATTATTATTTTTTTCTTCCCAAATGCCAGATGTACAACATGTGGAGTAATCAGTAGTTTTCATTCAAGTGGCATTTAAATGATGCGCTACTGCATTTAAACCTGCCCTACTGTTCTGCAAGGTGGGAGGACAGGTGATATGTCAGATGAGCTGTGCCATGTAACTACAGTAGAAAGGCTGAGTTAATGACAGACACAAGGGCTTGGATGAATGTTAACATGCTGCTATTTCCATGCTGAGATGAAGTAGCTCGGCCTGGATTTATCATTAAAACAGACCCAAGAGGCTCTCACTGAGCCAGCTGCTAAGGGCCTAAAACATATGTCATACCCTTCAGCTGTTCATCAGTACAAAGAGGCTTCCATCTCTCAGCACTTGACCTTGTTAGCCTCAGAGGTGTCAGTGATCTTTTCAACAGGGGAGACTGCAGATCAAGTGTGAACATTAGAATCTGTTAAGGGAAATGTGTGTGTGTATGTTATCTGGGATAGCTACCATAGAAAACTCAACCCACAGACAGATTCTTTAAATTGCGGAATATGTGGGTTCATGCAGTGGATAGACTGGGGTGTGGAGGGGGAATACAGTCCTGTATATGATGGGAAAAATTAATGACTAGAGACATTTTCAATCACTACTTGTTTTTTATTCCATCCCTATATTCACATTGTCTTAGTGGATGTCCTGCCTGAGTTAAGAGCTAAAAGGGGACTAATTCATATTTATAAATAGTTGGCCCCAAACCATTGATAAAATCATTACACATATCCGATATGGTTGTGTTTATTTTTTACCATGATAGACTGATGTTTAATTTTATTTATAAAGCACCCCCTGCTTTGGGGGTTGCTGAAAAACAATAAATATACAAATATGTAAATATAATTTAAACCATTTACAATTAAAACAAAAAACAGGCAACAGGAAGAAAAAACCCAGTAGTGACATTCCTAAAAGTACTTCTCAAATAAAAACACCGTGGGGCACTTTTTAAGACTATGAAGTAAGACATATGCAGGGGGAGCATATTTAACAACTACCTCTCTCTCTCTTTGTTGGGGGGGGAGTGGGGACTCATCAAGAATGCCGGTTCTCAGTTTGTTCTGGGAACTGAGAATGAACCAAGAACCAGCAGCATCTCATCTTAATTCATGACAAGAATGAAAAAAATATTTTAAAATAAAAATATATCTCTGTGCATGAGCAAAATGGCCACCAGACCATGCTGCTTATAAGCAGCCCTTTTTGGAAAAGGTTGGTCACTGCCACTTTGGAAAAGAGCAGCCAGCCTGTGTATGTGTGGTGGCCATTTTGCACATGCGCAAAACCGCTGTCCTTTTCCAAAATGATGGCGATGCTGCCACTGCCATTTTGAAAAAGGACTGCACATGTGCAGAACAGCCCGGTGGCCATTTTGCACATGTGCAGTGATATTATTATTATTATTATTATTATTATTTTACAGCAAAAATGCTGAGAATTAATACCGGGATGGTCTCGGATCTGCTTTGGAGGCTCCCTGTTCTGGCTTGACCAAGCCTGTTGATTGGTTGCCAGAGTATATAATAGGCTACCCAGCAGGAGCTGGAAGCTGGGTGGAACATAAGCCTTTTCACTGTTGCCATAGCATATGCAAAGTGCTGTCCAGCAGAGCTCTTCCGAGTTTAGGGTTGGGGAGGCTTGGTCTTCTCTGGTTTGCTTGGATTGGCATCAATCAGTTTCTCCCACTGATGCAGAGTGTGCTATGAGTAATGCGAACGACCAGTTGCAAATTAGATCCCTGCCCATTTTGTGCCTGGTGAAAGATAGCTGGGAGATACTGGGGCTGTTGCTAGCTGGGGTCATCTATTCCTCCCTTTGGGAGGGCAGGGTGCCTGGCTGCCTCAAAACTGCAGTTTTCCAGCCCCTGCTGAAAAAAACCATCTCTTGACAGGGTCCCCTGCCAGCTATCACCCCATCGCTAATCTTCCCTTTTTAGGGAAACTTATAGAATGGCTGGTTGCTTCCCAGCTTTCCCCTACCCCAGTTAGTAGGTTTTCATCCTGGGCATGGCATTGAGACTGTCCTTGGTTGACCACCTCCATTTGGCAATTGACAAGGGAAATTGTACCCTGCTGATCTTGTAGATTTTTCAGTGGCCTTTGATACAGTTCATCATGGGGTGGTGTTGGCATGACTGCAGGACCTGGAAGGGATTCATGGGACTGCTCTTGAGTGGTTACACTCATTCCTGCCTAGGAGAACCCAGGAGGTAATGATGGGAGGTGGCTTGTCCTCCCCTCGGGAGCTAACTTGTAGGTTCTGCAGGTTCTGTCTTGTCCCCACTCCTGTTCAATGTGTATCTGAAGCCCCTGGGTGAGGTTGTATGGAGATTTGGAGTGAAGCGTTGTCAGTATGCTGATGGCACCCAGCTCTCTCTCTCTTTTTCATCTGACCCCAGGTCCTGCAGTCACGGTGCTTATCCAGTGCTTTGATGCTGTTGGAGACTGGATGCCATTGGAGACTGACTGAAGCTGAATCCAGCCAAGACCAAAGTGATGATGGTTGACTGGCCATGTGACTTGGGAGAGACAGGGATTCCTGTTGTTAATGGGATCCATCCACCTGGTAACTTGGGTTTGCAGCCTCGTGGTGCTCTTGGATCCATTGCTGCACCAGGATTTCCAGGTTGCAGTGGTGGCCAGGCGTGCTTTTTACCTATTACATCTGGTTAGAAGGCTGTGACCTTTTTTTATGAGATTCAGATTTGGCCACTGTTGTCCATGCCTTTGTAACCTCAAGGCTAGACTACTGCAATGTGTTTGAAGTGGGGTTGCCCTTGATGACTGTTTGGAAGCTGCAGTTGGTGCACAACATGACAGCCCATCTTCTGTCAAGGGTGGGTCACTGAGAGCACTTTACTCCTGTGCTCCAGCATCTCTACCGGCTACCACCAATAGCTTTCCAGGCACAATTCAAGGTTCTGATTTTGACCTATAACACCCTAAACAGCTTGGGCCCCAGGTATCTGAAAGACCACTTCCTCCCTCCATGTTCCATCACAGCCGCTGTGGTCAACTGGGAGTGCCATCTTGCAGGTTCCCTGCCCATAATGTTTTACAGCTAGAGCTTACTGAGAGGTGTTTTTTCATGGTGCCTGGCCCACAATTAATGGAACTTCCTCCCCTGAGCCTATTAATCTTCTGGAAACATTGTAAGATCTTTTTTTGGCTATGAATTTGGCAGAGAGGGATAAGGTTGGGTGGGGGGAGGGGTCAGTGGAAGGTTTTTGGGGATAAGGAGAGTTGGAGATGTTTTTATTGATTGTAAGCTGCCTGAGCCTTGATGGGAAGTGTGATGTATACATTGAAATAATTAAATTGTGTGTATGTGTGTGATTGTTTATTTAAGAACCTAAAACGTGTTCTACAGGGTCACACCAATAGTTCTCTGGCCCAGTAGCCTGTCTCTGGCAATGGTCACTCTTGGTTGATTCAGAAAGATACACAATAAGTCACAATGGAGTGATCCATTCCCTGCTACTTACTTCCAACTCCCCACAATCAGAGGTAACATCCCACAACCGACTTGAGTCATAGACATTTGTAGACCACTGAGGCGTGAGTGGTCATGCCTAATGTATGGGGCAAGGTCAGGGCTGACATTGAGTTGGAGTGTAATCAGGGCCAGAGTTGAGGCAAACAGCTGGAGAGAGATGCCAAAGAAACAAAGTCAGTATGCAGGCGAGTGGATCAACCAAGAGTCAGTCCATATGACCAACTGTGCCATGGGACAGTCAAAACACAGGGTTAGTATCCAGGCAAGAGGTCCAAAGCCAAAAGGTCAGTCCATTTTGGAATGGGGGCTGAACAGGAAGGCTGGAAGAGTGTGGATGTAAGGACACCTTGGGATTAGAGCTGAGAATCGGGTGTACCTGTCAGGACTCCAGGTGATGCAAGGTTGAAGGACAAAGAAGAGCTGGGTCCCAGAAATGTGAAGTGGAAGAGGCCAAGACCTGGCGGGGACAAGGTTTATTGCAACAATAGATGTTGACCTGCCTGAATAAGCCATTTCCTTTCACTCCTTTATAGGGACTGCTGATGGACTCCGCCTATCAGGAGTTGAGGCAGAGCATCTCAGGAAGCCTAAAAATCTCAGCCAGCTGTGGCAGACTGGGTTTGGCATCGCAGAGGACGCTGAGCCGAGGATCAGATCCTGACACCACCAAGTCCGTTTCTGCCTGTTCTTTCATGCTGTGTTCCTGACCTGAGCATATGCCTGGAACTTTTTCTGACTTGAATCTGCTCCTGGTCTGAGGGCGCTTTTAAACGAGCAGCGCAAAAGCCATCTCACTACCTGCAGTCTCACTACCGTGACAGCAGCTCGCTGATGCGGATTTGATGGAGAAGGATTGCAGGGCTGGTCTGATGCGCGAAAGACGTGGCTGCAAACCGCGTGAAGCATTTAGACAAACCGGAAGGACACAGCTGCAAACCGCGTGAAGCATTTAGATGAGAACAAAGTAAGGCAGCTGATTAAAGGATCAGCTGCGTTTTTTGTCTTGTCTAAAAATGCCTTGAGCCTGGGCTCGATCCTGTGACCCTGCTCATACCCTGTTCCTGAACCTGATTTCTGTAGGTCTGCCCACGACCCAGACAATAATGGCAGACAGGAACTCTGACAATGGGCTCTGCTTCACTTCCTTAAATGTAGCTGTTTTTACACATTAATTAATCCAGAGTAAACACCTCTGAATCCAGACTGAAGTGTTTGTGTAAACGTAGATCCTGGTATGAATAACTCCAGATTTTGTTTTGAACCCAGAGTTATACATCCTAATTTTTGAGGATTTATTTACTCCGGATCAAGTCTGGAACTGTAAGCATGTAAATCCCAGACTGGATATCTCTTCCCCCCGCCATAGAGAAGTGCTTAGTTCCTGTTCCAGATTAGTGTTTATTCTGGAATATTAATGATCGTAAATGGGTTATCCCTGAATGACAAATCCAGATTTACAGCTACTTCCGAAAAATTGTGAACTGTGTCTGCTCAAAGAGGCTGGACACCCTTTCCTGTGCCTCCCAGCTTCAATTACAGTCCTGATGTTGAGGGGACTAGACTTCCCTCAGATGGATTAGGACAACAGGGAGGAGATTAGTATGTGTATGTGTGTGTGCGCGTGTGTTTGTTGCACACTAATCTCCTCCTTGGTGATAATGATATATAAAAACTATAAGGTTTCTTCTTGCCAATAAAAGCTCGTCTGCTTCTGTCATCAGCCCATAACAGAGAGTCTTTAGTTCCCTGTCTCTCCAAAGAAGATAAAAAGGAGAAGCAGAGGCCATGATTCTAGAGCTACCATACAGAATCTATAATCCCTGAAAGGCATGAGCAGGGTCCCAGATCACCATTTTGCCCATGGGCATGGTTGGTACCAAGAAGACTAACTGAGACCTATAGGCAGTAGCACCTATGAACAACATTCTAAGTGCTAGAATTTAGATGCTAGTGTGTTTTTAATTACGAATTATACTAAAAACTCTGTAGTTTTGAAACAGAATAAAAATAATTGGGGCTTCACTTTGGTTGTGCAGAAAGGAAACAGAACAATTTTTGGAGGGGCTGTTTTAACAAGTCTCTTTTTCTATATTTGCACACATAAAGCTGATTTAATGCCATACATAAAATCTGACAACTAAATGAACTTCTCCTTTGTGATTCTCACCATTGAGAGCAGTGAAACTGGCTCTCTTACATACAATGCAATGTACATTAAAAAGCAGCTGGCATCAAATAGTAATATGGAGCGTTATTCTGCAAGGTGCTGAACATCCACAACTCCTGTTGGTTTTGATGGGAACTAAGAGCACTCAGTGCCCCACAGATGGGTACTTACTTAGAACTGTGCAAGATTATACCTATACTGGAGAAATTTGGTGTCTCAGCAAACTATAATTTAGCACTCGTTAGTATGGCAAAGGCTGTCGACAAAGCCCCCCACATTTATATAAAACAGACATCGACAGAAAAAAGACTGAGTTGGATAAGGAAATGTTGTACCTCTAATTTGATACCTATATTTACCTCTAATTTTATTCCTATTCAATTATCCTATTCTTGCATTTAAGAGTGCATCAGAAGTTTGTGCACAAATATGTGCAGTGGGAGTAAGATTCATATATTCTTTTTTAAAATGTTTTTACGGAATGAAACAAAACTGAGGGCATTAAAGTCACTTAGAATAATTGGTTCCAGTAGTAAAGCATATGCTGTTTTGTGGGGAGGCTGGTTGTTAAAATGAAAATATTTATAGTCACAAATATATTATCATAAGTAGCTGCTTACCATATGTCGAAATTTCTACCTGTGGAAAGCTGAAACATCATCTGTAGCTTTATTTGCTAGAGTTTAAACAAGGTGGAAAAAAGTGAAAGATAAGAAAAGGAGGGTGAACCTATTAAACGTTAGGCAGTAAGATTGCACATATAAGCATTGAGATTATTACGTAACGTGTTAGGTTAATGGTGAAAAGGGATTTCAGCACAATAATTATACATAGTGAAAATTCAGAGGTCCTGGTTCATTTCGGCACATCCACCACTGTTCAATTCCCCTCCCAGCAAATGATTTAAGTTAGGGCATGCATTTCAGGGCTTTACTAAATTGGTGCCTAAAAGCAGGGCCGGCCCCAGGGTTTGTGAGGCCATGTGCGAAGTCTTGGTGTGAGGCCTAATTATGCAAATGTGTAAATTTACATAATGTTTACTCCCTCTGGACAGGGAAGATTCCCATTCTGCACCTCTCTGAGCGGCTATAGACAAGCATGGCCTCCAATGCTTTCCCCTCCCACCTCCCTAGCCAAGCGTCTACCACCACTCCAGGAGTGGTTCCACTGCAGAGGCAGCCGGGTGGGCAGTAAGGCTGACTGCGTCCACTGCCTTACTGGGGGGGAGGGGGGAGCTTAGCCAGCCAGGGCCTGTTGCTTCTTGCTGCTGGTGTTGTCTGTGCCTTGTGCGCACACATGATGTGTCTAGTCAAGAGGTGCTGCTATCAAACACACAAGACACCCAAAATTCAGCTAGCCTATTAAGCGCATTATGCCATATATATACTTTGCAGACAAGATCGCTCAGATCCAGAGTAACTTCAACACTGGATTGGACACAGTGGATGAGGAGCGCAAGGTTATGGAGGCACCGTCTGGTTTACCTTCTTGGGATGAGTTTCAGGAAGTGACACCAGCTGATGCGGGGGATGTCCTGGGATCTGTTAGAGTCACCAGTTGCTAATTAGATCCATGCCCGTCCTGATTGTCACCCAGTCTCCAGGAGGTTGTGGTGCGCCCCCTGCTGAAGAAGCGATCTTTGGATGTGGACGCAATCGCCAGCTACCGACCAGTCTCTAACCATTGAACGGGCGGTGGCGATACAGCTCCAGGCGCATCTGGATAACTTCGGTTTCCTTGACCCTTTTAAGTCTGGGTTCTGCCCCGGCTATGGTACTGAGACGGTGTTGGTGGCCTTGGTGGATGATCTCCGCCGGGAAATGGATGCAGGATGGTCAGCATTTCTGATCCTGCTAGATCTCTCGGCCGTTTTTGACACAGTGGACCTTGGGCTGCTGCTGAGATGGCTGCAAGACCTGGGGGGTCTGGATGGGACTGTCCTTGAGTGGTTTCACTCATTCCTCTCGGGGAGAAGCCAGCGGGTGGTGCTGGGGGCTGAAACATTAAGCCCCCGGGCCTTGATCTGTGGCGTTCTGTAGGGTTCTGTCTTGTCTCCACTGTTATTTAATGTGTATATGCAGCCCTTGGGGGGAAATCATGAGAGGGTTCGGGTTGCGATGTCACCAATATGCTGACGATACTCAGCTGTACCCCTCCTTTTCAACTGACCCAGGTCCTGCTGTCTCATTAATTTTCCAGTGTCTGGAGGCCATGGCGGATTGGATGTGGCAAAGCAGACTGAAGCTCAATCCCGACAAGATGGAGGTAATGGTGGAGGCAGGGCAAGGGAGGTGCTGGCTTCCCTTGTACGGGGGGTCCGCCCTCCTGTAGCCCAGCAGGTTCAGAGTCTGGGAGTGCTTCTGGACTCAGACCTCCATCTGGATCGACAGGTGACGGCCGTGGCTAAAGCCACCTTCCGCCAGTTGTATCTAGTGTGGAGGCTGCGTCCGTACGTTTCCGGGCCCGATCTGGCAACACTCACCCACGCCTTCATCACCTCGAGGCTAGACTACTGCAACACGCTCTATGTGGGGCTTCCCTTGACACTGGTTCGGAGGCTGAAGTTCGTGGAGAATGCGGCGGCCCATCTCCTTACAGGAACGCATCGGCAGGAGCATATAATGTCTGTGGTCCTTACTCTGCACTGGCTGCCTATAGCATACCGAGACAGATTCAAGGTGTTAGTGTTGGTCTAGAAAGTTCTGTACGGTCTGGGCCCCTCCTACCTCAGAGACCGCCTCGCCCTCCACACCTCAGAGCGATCCCTTCAGTCCACCAGGAGCACCTTTTTGGAGGTCCCCCATGTAAAACAGGGGACTACAATGGAGAGGGCATTCTCGGTGGCCAGAACGCAACTTTGGAACTCCCTCCCAGAGGAAGCCCGCCTGTCCCCAGGTCTGCTGGCCTTTCATTGAGCCTGCAAGACCTGGCTGTTCGCCCAGGCCTTCGGAGGGGAGGGTGGGGTGGTTGGGGGTAAATTTTGGGTTTTTAAAGGTTTTTAATACTCTTTTACATTTTTTAGTATTTTTATTGTATTTTTATGTATCTTGGTTATTGTACGCCGTCCTGAGATGCTGTAGGCCATAGGATTTTATCTGCATGCTCATGGGTGGGGGAGCTCTGTGTGAATGATGCGTTGCATGCGCCCATGGTGAGTGGGAGTGCGTGCACGCCTGCCTAACACGCATTCTCACTCACCCCCCACTTGTCCCCACTTGTCCCCATGCACGGAGCAACCGGGGGAAATGGCGGCTAATCAGTGGGTGTGGATGAGTGGGGGATGGTGAGTGGGGATGCGTGTGTGGCCGTGCGCATGTCCCACCCACACACCGGCACGCCCACAGACCCCCCCACCTGGCGTAGCCACGTAAAAATGGCTTTACATGGGGGACCTCCAAGAAGGTGCCCCCGGTAGACTGAAGGGGTTGCTCTGGGGCACGGAAGGTGAGGTGGTCCCTGAGGTATGACGGGCCACGACTGTGTAGGGCTTTATAGGCCAAAATCAACACCTTGAATCTGACTCGGTATGCTATAGGTAGCCAGTGCAGCCAGTGCAGCATGCGGAGCGCGGGAGTGATGTGTTCCCTTCAGCTTGTCCTTGTTAGGAGATGAGCTGCCGCATTCTGCGCTAGCTGCAGCCTCCAAATCAGCGTCAAGGGAAGCCCCACATAGAGCGCATTGCAGTAGTCCAGCCTTGAGGTGATGAAGGCATGGATGAGGGTGGCCAGGTCGGGTCTGGAAATGTATGGACGCAGCCTCCACATCAGATACAGCTGGCAGAAGGCGGCCTTAGCCACCGTCTCCACCTGCCGATCTAGGGGGAGATCTAAGCCCAATAACACTCCCAGACTCAGAACCTGGTGGGTTACGGGAGGGCAGACCCCTTCTATAAAGTGAGCCAACACCTCCCTCACCCTACCCACCGCCATCACCTCCATCTTATCAGGATTAAGCTTCAGTCTGCTCTGCCGTAACCAATCTGCCATGGCCTCCAAACATTGGGACAGCACTGAGATGGCAGGACCTGGGTCGGATGAAAAGGAAAGGTATAGCTGGGTGTCATCTGCATGTTGGTGGCAACGCACACCAAACCCTCTCACGATCTCCCCCAAGGGCTGCATATACAGATTAAACAATAATGGAGACCAAATAGAACCTTGCAGAATGCCACAATCCAGGGCCCCGAGGGCTGGAAGATTCAGCCACCAGGAAAACCTGCTGGCTTCTCCCCAAGAAGAATGATCGGAACCACCCTAAGATGGTCCCGTTCAGACCCCCCCATGCCTCGCAATCGTCTCAACAGCAGCCCATGATCCACTGTATCAAAAGCAGCCGAGAGATCTAGCAGGATCAGAAGTGTTGAACATCCTGCATCCATCTCCCGGCTGAGATCATCCACCAAGGCCACCAGTGCTGTCTTTGTGCCATATCCAGGACGGAACCCTGATTGAAATGGGTCAAGGCAACCGATGCTGTCAAGATGAGCCTAGAGCTGCAGTGCCACCACCCGTTCAATAACCTTCCCTAAAAAGGGAAGGTTAGAGACAGGTCGGTAGCTGGCGAGTGCATCCACATCCAAAGATGGGTTCTTCAGCAGGGGGTATGCCACAACCTCCTTTAGACCAGGGGGCAAACTTCCCTGCCGAAGGGCCATGTTGATTACCCTTGCCAGCACCATCCCCAAAGTCTCCCTGGAGGCTTTCACCAACCAGAACAGGCATTGATCTAGTTCACAACTGGTGGCTTTAACAGACCCCAGGACATCCACGGCATCAGCTGGTGTCACTTCCTGAAACTCAACCCAAGAAGATAG
Organism: Sphenodon punctatus; assembly: GCA_003113815.1. Classification (NCBI taxonomy): domain Eukaryota; kingdom Metazoa; phylum Chordata; class Lepidosauria; order Sphenodontia; family Sphenodontidae; genus Sphenodon; species Sphenodon punctatus. The sequence continues at coordinate 525,880 of QEPC01013781.1, read as the reverse complement.
ACCAGACGGGCCTCCATCACCTCATGTTCCACCTCTACTGCTCTTAATCCGGTGTCGAAAGTGCTGTGGATCCGAGCGATCTTGTCTGCAAAGTAGATGACAAACTCCTTGCAGTGGGCCTGGGACAAGTCCCCATCCAGGCGGAGGGAGGCCGGACTGACCAGCCCCCACACCATCTGGAACAGCTCCACTGGACGCGACTTTGCAAACGCTATGAAGGCGGCAAAGAACTCTTTCTTTGCTGTCCTCACAGCCTGAACATAGGACCACAGAGAAGTCAGTCAGATTCAGCGTGAGTCCGACACCAGCGTCGCTCTAGCCACCTACCTGCCTGTTTCATACACCGCAGCCCCTCAATAAACCAAGGGGCCCTGTGGTGATGGGACAGAGGTAGAAGACGTCTCAGAGCCACCCTGTCAGTGGCCTCCACAAGCAAGATGTTCCAAGCTCGGATGAGCTCATCAACAGATTGGCCGTCAAGATCTAAGGTTAAATCCCCCAGGGCCTCCTGGAACCATTGAGGTTCCATCAGCCTCCAGGGACGGACTAACCTAACTGGTCCATTCCCCTTCTGGAGGTGGCATGCTAAGAGGCTAGCCTGTAGGAGGTAATGATCCATCCATGACAAGGGCGTGACCCTCACATCCCCCACTACCGGATCACCTGTCTCAATGCCAGAATAGAATACCATGTCGAGGGTATGTCCCCCCACATGGGTCGGGCAGTTGACAACTTGGGACAAGTCCATGGAGGCCATGAACTCTCGCTCCACTCCTACAAGGCTGACCTCGGTATGGGTGTTGAAGTCGCCCAGGACCAAAGTCCTGGAGAAGTTTAACACCACCACCGAGACCAGCTCCGCTAGAGCAGCAAAGGATGCTGCTGGGCAGGAAGGGGCTCGGTACACCAGCAGCACCCCGAGATTGCCCCCAGACAAATCAAACACCACATAGAGGGACTCAATCCCTGGGATCTCCTGGACTGGATACCTCCTAACAGTCCATGTCCCTTTAAAAATAATAGCTACACCACCTCCCCGACCCCCAGTTCAGGGTTGGTGCTGCATGGCATACCCAGCAGGAACAAGGTCGGCTAAAATTGGCCCCGTCTCCTCGTCCAGCCAGATTTCCATAATGCATACAAGGTTTGCGGCCCCATCCAGGACCACCTCCCTGATTACCGGGGCCTTGTTTACCACAGACCTTGCATTTAGCATGATCATCCCCCCACTGGCGGACCTTAGGCCCTGTTCCTCTACCCCCAGTGAGGGGGGGAGGGGAAGCTCTTTTGACCTCCACCAGGGCCCGATCCGCGCACCCTCATTGACCATACCATCCCCGTCCCAGAACCACTCCTATATCTGCTCTCCCCTTCCCATCCACACCGTTCTGATCCTCCCCTACTGGCTGCTCCCCCGAAGCCCCCAGAGATCTCCCTCCTCCCCACTCCTGAAATATCCCTCCGCATTTCCACCCCATCCCACTCCCTAGATCCCCCACCCTCACAGGGGGTTCTCTTTCCCTGTCATTCAGGCAATGCCCCCCGTCTCACCAGGGGGGCACGGCCTGGCCCCACTCCTCCTCCCCCATTCTCCCCTCCAACTCCTACTCGGGGCCTTCTCTCCCACAGAGTCCCCCCCCCCAGTGTTCCTCCCCTCACAAGGAATCCCCTCTCAATTCCTCGAGCGCTGCCCCCCCATCTCACCGTGAAGCCTGTCTCTTATACACATCTAGATGTGTATAAGAGACAGACCTTATCCTCCCCAACCCGCTCCCCATACCCCCCACCCTCATACCACACCCGCCTAATTCTCCCCCCCAAACCCCTTAAAACTACTAAACTAAAAAAGACAATACAAGCCTCCGGCCCCTAATCCCACAGTCCCGGTAAAGGCCATGCGCTGCCTGCAGTGCGCACCTACAGCGCTGAAAGTCCCGGCTCTGTGCCCCAGCCCCACCCCCCCTCCTCCAAGTGGGGGAGGGGTGAGCTGGCACCTTTGGGAGCCAGGCAGCATGGCTCCAAATGATGGCAGCAGCGGCAACAAGTTGAACAGAAGGTCCGACGGTAACAACAGAATCAATGACGTTGGGGCAACAGTGGCAACAGCAAAGGTAAGCCACAAGATGACAATTTTGCTGTCTGTAGAGCGAAGGGGGGGGGTTCCCGGGCGCCATGGTTGAGCCAACAGCTGACACTCTTTGGGGCCTCTCCCTTGATGTTATTACCTGGGAGGAAGAGGGAAGAGCAGAGTGGCAGAAGGCTCCTCCAATTACAGCAGCCCCCTATCCCACAACAGCAGACACAGCATGCAGTTCCCAAAGGGCCCCGCCCTTGATGTTATTAACTGGGAGGGGGAGGCAAGAGCAGAGTGGCAGAGGGCTCCTCCAATTATGATGTCTATGGGCATCTTCAGACAAGACACTCTCCACCCCCACCCACCCCCACACTCACTATACATCTTGCAGGGCTGCAGTATTGCCCTGTGGTTGCCCTGTAACATGAATAGTGGGTGGAAGCTGGGTGGGTAGTGTCTTGTCTGACAATGCCCTAATTTTTACCATAACAGTATAAATGTATCATCTTTATATGCCAGTTCTTAATTTACTGCACACTCCTTTATCTATTAACTTTACTCCGCAATCTTTTTTTTCATGACCAAGTAAACCCAGATTTCACTTATTATGCAGTCATACATCCAAAGCCAGAATCAATTAATCATTAGTGCATTGGAGGAGAGCTTGGCAGAGCATCTAGAGGTGAGTAAGTGAATTGCCACCTTTTCACTTCTCCTACCCTGGGGAAGCCAGTTTGGTGCCAGACTTCTTTGATCAGCCCCAGAGCTACCATAAGTTGTGTCTGTGGTGCACTGGGGATGTCCTGGTAGCCACAAAACAGCCATATTACAGGGGTGCTCCGACCATTCCTTTGGGAACTGTGTGGCTATCTCACTATGCCATTATGTTACCACTTCGACATCCAAGAAATACATTTATGCGTAGAGCGGAAATGGGTACCTGATTTGATACCCGTGGGTAATACCCATACTTTCTAGTACTGTTTCAAGTATTCAAATTGGTACCCAAATACTGTTTGAGTACCCGAAATACTGAAAACAAGTATACCAAAGTACTGAAATCACCTGGAAAACTGAAATACTCTCCCTTCCCCCATTCCTGAAATTGGAACAAAATTGGTATTTCAGTATACCATTTTTAAAATATTTCAGTATACCAATTGTTAGTATTTTGAGTACCCAATCAAAATCCGGTTTTGGTACCGAAAAATTCCTAAAATAGTCCGTTCAATTTGGGTACCATAAATTTGGCAGTTATAGCTGTTTTTGCTGGTACTTTGTTTTCAACTCTAGCCAGGAGTTGTTTGTAGGAGAAGGTTACACAGTTCATTTCTAATTGGAAGCCAGCTCCTATCACTTCCTTCTGCTCCATGCGCAGTTTTTGTAGGGGAGGAAGTACTGACACTCACACTCCCTAATCTTTCTCATGTTACTAACTTTCACCATGTTTCATGTGCAATCTAACAGAGCCTTCTAGCCCAAACTCCTGGTTTGTGTGTTTGTTTCACAAATACCCTTCTTATCTTAGTGCCTACATGCTGATGCAGCACCAGTTTTCTTGCATAATTTTATAAACTGTTCAGCCGTGCCGTTATTCTGTTTTCTTTTAATTATGTATTCTTGTTAACCTCTTTCTCCATTCAAAGTTTGAGATTGTGATTGACATGCAGTATTAATTAAGACATATAATTTATGACAGTGGAGCTTAAAATTAATAAGTGACAATACAATTACATGGTTTGCCTAATTGTCCTTCAGTAATATAAAGATTGACGCTTGCTGCAACATTCAAAGTTAAAAGCCCTCATAAACAGACAATACAGCTGAGTGTAATCACAACTGAATTTAAAGTAAACAGACACATTGTAAAGGGTGGACTATTTGTGGAAATATTATTTTTGCTGTGGTTTTCTTTTTTATTAAATGAATCTGTCCATTTAGGTCATTTTCGAAATTCAATTTAAAAGAGAGTTTCTGATTTGTTGTAATGGCATACAAGGCTCCATCTTTTTAATTGATATTTTTTCTCCAGTCTTCTAGTCGTCTCTCTGTCAATCTCTAAAGTACCCCTACCCATAACATTACTTGATTATGGCTTTAGAGGAACTATGAGTTTCTTTATATGTGGCCGCAGCACGATAGATACCCCCAAAAAACCAATAATAACTGAATGCAGCGACAAGAGGGAAACACCTTTTTTTTATTGACCATATTAGGTCCTGATCTTACAGGATGCAAGTGATGTGCTATGACTGTTATTATAAATGCTAGTAGAATCAAGTTCTAAAAGTTTGTCTGAATGTGTACCTGAAGTTTCAAATATGCCTTTCTTAATAAGCGGTCAGATATCTTTCAGAGTTGAATTCTGCAAACTGCTTAGTTTAGCCTGATGCTGTGAATACTTTAGACTGTTGATTAACGTTACGATCAGAGAAGGCTGACCAAGTTGTTGCAAGGTAAATTCTGCTTATTGTTAGCAACATTTTGGAGTCACTTCAACAGTGTCTCTACCCACTACCTACTTTTCAGCATCTTTACAAGACTTCGGAGCAAATAACCCTGGTTTGTTCATATGTTCACTGGAACGGTTTGAAATTAAAAAATAATAAAATAATAATAATAATTTAAAAAATAAATGCATCCACGTTAATGTTTTAATTTTTCTACACATCTTGCTGATCTTTGTTAAGCTCCAGTTTTTCCATTTTCAAAATGGTAGATATCAAAACTGATTTTTTTTTAAAAAAAGTCTCTCTACATGACTACACTGACAAGCCAACATTGACGATGGCCAAAAACATCTGTCTTTGCTAGGAACCAAGGGTGGGGCATGGAAAGTCATACCAGGATCAGGTCCACATACATAGTGCAAGGTTTGGATCCAAGGGTCCAGAAGTCAATGCAGAATTAGATCCAGGGATCCAAGCCATTAAAGATAAGGAACTGTCACATGGACCAGGTAGTAGGACAGACGAACAGCCAGGCTGGAGGGATGGACAGATGAATGAAGCAGGCTGGGCACATAGGTAGGATGAGAAGGACTGGATTCTGGATGGGGATCAGAAGGACCAGCTTCCGCGCAAGGGGCTCAGAGTCCAAAGGGATCCAATTCAAAACACGTACGAGGTCCAGTGGAAAAGCAAATCTGGTTAAACAAGCACATGGAGACATGGGGAGAAGACACGCTAGAAACAGGAAAGTGAAACAGGATCCAGCAAGGTGAGACAGGAACAGATGATCCTCCCAGTTTCCTGTGACTACTGGCTAGCCTTATATACAGGCCAGCAACCAACCAGCAAGCTGGGGGCATGGAGCAAGATGAAGGAATGTGGCCTGACCAGCTCTGGGAGGGCCTTTAGCCTCAGGTCTCTGGCCAGAGTGCGTCAATGACACTGAAATGCCAGCCACTGCATTTGGGGGCCGCAAGGGTGCTGATTCAAGTGCCAGTTCCTTACAGTCTCATAAGTATCGTGTTGTTTGGCTCAGCTTCTAGTTTTCACTCATTCACTTGAAGGCCCACATCGCGAGCTGGATACATTGCATAGTCAAAATATCTGTGGTCAGCAACGTAGATTTTTTTTAAAAAAATTATTTTGAATTTATACGCCACCGTTCCCACAATGGCTCGGGCGGCTTACTATCCACAAAAAAACCAAAACAATTATGACAATAAAACAATAATAACACTCATACAATAAAAACTCCCTCCAGCCCTCATCGCCACCCAAAACCTCCAACCAACCCCTATTCCTGCCCGCCAAATGCTTTTTTAAATAAACAGGTTCTGCTTCACCTTTGGAAGATTCTTAGGCTCGGGCATAAGTGAGGGAGTTCCACAAAACTGGGGCAGCAACTGAGAACGCCCTCCTGCACACCCCCATTCTATGGACAAGGGTGACAGTTGGAACCTGCAAGAGGGCTCTCCTGGCCAACTGTAGGGGCCACAATGGAACATGAAAGAACAGGCGGTCTTTCAGATATACGGAACCCAGACTGTTTAGGGCTTTAAAGGTCTAAACCAGCACCTTGAATTGTGCCCAGAAAGCTACAGGTAGCCAGTGCAGATTTTGGAGCACCGGTGTCATGTGCTCCCAGCAACTCGTCCCGAAAAAGAGCCGAGCTGCCGTATTCTGCATCAGCTGCACTTTCCAAACTGTCATCAAGGGCAGCCCCGCATAGAGCACACTTCAGTAATCTAGTCTTGAGGTGATGAAAATATAGATGACAGTGGCCAGATCCAAGTCAGAGAGAAAAGATCTCAATGAAAATTTGATTCCACTGACCTGTGATTGTATTGGCTAGGAAACAGAGCTGTGGTAAAAGCGCAGTGTGCTGCTGCTTCTGGAACTGTGTGTCAAGCAATGTTCTTCAACACTAGGCGCCCAGGTATCATGTTCAACGGTATGTGGCATCTTCTCGTTAGCAAATCTGCCTCTGATTGGAGTGAGTGCTCTTGTTATGTAAGTGCATATTTTGGGAGAGGTTGTTTCGTTTTTAATTTTTGTTTTGTTTTGTTATGCTCTTGTGGATCTAGAAATAAAAATCATCAGCATGCAAAAGGGTGAACATTCATGTGCATAGCCTTTTTTGTAATAGAGCAAAAGATCGATGAAGCCCAGAAGAAGAAGGTAACGGCTGTAAGCAGCCTTGTACTGAGGCTGTAATCCTGATGAATAATGTTGCTGTCATAACAGTGGGGATAATTTAATGCTGACACTTAGCAGCATGATAAATAGCTTGTCAGACATAGGCAGTGACAGAGTCAAGTGAAACTGCCCATGACAAGTTCTGAAATATTAATCTTCTACTAGGCTGTGACTGTGCTGAAGGGGTAGGAGTGTGCAGAAGACTGGGAGGGGAGATACTTTGCAATATAAACAAATGTACTTTTGAAACAAAATGTTTTTATTGCTTAAAGATCATTCCCATTAGAACTGCTGTTTCTTTGCCCAATATTTTTGACATCTACACTGCTTCAAACATTAGTAAAACCTTTTTTGCATAGTGTCTGACTTACCTTGCAATGACACACGTTGTCTTATTTCTTCTTTAAACGGAAATTCCATTTTAGGTTTGCTTTCTCCCAAAGTTTATTCCAACTTACCCTGGAGCTATGCCATGGAGGTCAAGTGAGTAACCCAAGCAGCATTATCTCAGCCCAATAATGATGAATTTATGAGCCCGCTCCTCCAGTTGCAAAATATTTGATGCTTGGAATGCCAAAGAGGACCATGACTGGCTGTGGGCTTGATGCAACCCCAACCCACTTGTTTGTTAGGTGTAATTTGCTTATTACCGCTAGTGTGCTATTTCCAGAATTGCATTCCAATCCTTTCTCTGAAAGAAGAAAAAGGAGCCTGGTGCTGCCTGATGATGATCCCTGGGCCTAAATCATGGAAATCTGGCTGCGTCTTGATTTTCAAAGACTTTGCTAATCAAGGTAATGTCAGGATGCCTCTTGGGAATCTGGGGCTGCTGCTTCAGTACTGAGTCAGTTGTTATTATTATTATTATTATAAACATTTATATAGCGCCAGTCATGTACTTGGCGCTGTACAGAACATAGAAATGGACGCGGTCCCTGCCTGTGGCTTACAATCTAAAAGACAAGGAGGGGGAAACAGGGAGAGGGGACAGTGGAAGAGACAAGGGAGAAGACAAACAAACATTCAAGAGGATGCGAAGTCTCAGGTGCGTATGCTTGGCTTGGTTACAATCAGGTTGGTACAATCAGGTCACATCATTCCATGCACCAAGCAGAGAGAACTGGAGAGTGAGGGCAGGGTCCTGCCAGGGCCAGTAGGGAAGAAATTTAAAGTTTTCCTTCTCTCCCCACAGTTTAGCAATAACAGAAGGGATGAGCAGTTGGGGGCAAAGCAGGGAAAAGGAGCTGGGCCAGGCTCCCCTTAGAGGATCTCTCCTCAGCAGAGGGACAGCCGGTGCCTCCTTATCTCAGAGATGGGATCAGCAGATTCCTGGTGACAACACTGGGGAATGGGCTAATGTGTCGCTCACTCTGTCCAGCCCCAGGCAGGATTGTAATTCGGTGAAAAACTTGAGCAGAAATGTCTTGTAGACCATGTCTGTGATTGTTACGTAGAAGGTGACTGTAGTGATATAAGGCTACAGCCAATGCAGATGTGAGTGAGGGGGGCACATGAGGTGGGACTGGCTGGCATATGCCGTTGAAGAGGACACAGCACACTAGGTGGCAGATAGACAATACAGAGAAATCACAGAGGATTTCTTTGACAGACCCGTCTACACTATCTCATTTTATTTGCAATGCACCTGAGTAGATTGTAACAAGGAGAGCTATTTTCAAACTTGCTGGTGAGCATGTTGGATTTGTTGACGTGGCTGTCTTTTGCTATAGAGAGAATCATCTGTTGTGTTCAAAAATGCCCAACATACATAGGTGTAAAAAATTGGGTTCCATCCCCTACCCTTAGGGCTGTGCATTTGGATTTCAATAAAAAAAAGATGAACCAGAAAAAGCCCTTTTTGGCTTTCATATTCGAAACATGAATACTAGGTCTGTGTATTTGGGTTCCAAGTGAACCCAGTATTTCATGAAATATGTAATATTCAAGGTCTTGAACTGGACCCCTATAACTGCAGCGGACATCCAGCTTGGAGCTGGGCAGCTCTCTGACTCTCAGCTTAGCTGCCTATAGATTCAGCCCAGCCAGGGAGCAATGGTGAGTCCTTGGCAGCCTCATTTCTCTCCCTCCTTCTCCACCCAAGCTAGTGACTCCACTGAGCCAGCATCATACCCTATTTCTACATAGGGATGCCACTTTCCACAAGCCAATGACTTCCCTCTGAGCCAGAAACAGGGACGGCTGGTGGGTTTTGAGGTTGGAGGGGCAGTAAGGCTGGCCGGCCTGCTGGCGGTGAAGCCACCAGCAGGCCGGCGGGCAATGGTGGGCGGAGCCAGGGCAACGGTGGGCTGCATAACCTAGCAGCAAGGAGTTCCAAGGGTTAATTTTGGGTGGACGTTACATTACTTAATCAAGCAATTTCAGTTAGGTTAGGCAGGTTATAATCATCTCTGCCAGGTTTAAAAGCAGGCAGACAACCTTAAACCTCACTTACAAGCAGTTTTAGCAAAGACACACCACACACACACACACAAAGCAGAGGTTAAGAATACTGCTTCAGAAAGAAGGGACTTGCTGCATGTATGTTGGAGGGACCCAATCCCTGCTTCAGAAGCCCCTTCTGAAGCAGTATTCTTGCCCTCTGCTGTGTGTGTGTGTGTGTGTGTTGGGGGGAATTTCAAGGCCCATGAATCTCCAGACTCACAGTTACATCTCAGTATTTTAAAAACATTCCATTTCCAGCATTGTGACCACACCTAAAGATCTCCAGACTCACAGTTACATCTCAGGATTTAAAAAGCATCCCATTTCCAGCATTGTGACCACACCTAAAGATCTCCAGACTCACAGTTACATCTCAGGATTTTAAAAGCATCCCATTTCCAGCATTGTGAACACACCTAAAGATCGCCAGACTCACAGTTACAGGGGGCAGGGTGGGGGGACCCTTGGGGGGTGGGAGGACCCTTGGGGGGTGGGAGCAGGGTGGGGGGACCCTCAGGGGGTGGGGCCAGGGTGGGGGGATCCTCAGGGGTGCGGGGACCCTCAGGGGGGAGCAGGGTGGGGGGCCCTTGGGGGGTGGGAGCTAGGTTGGGGGGAGGGATCACTTACCTGGCTGCTGCTCCAGTGGTCCCTGGCGGCCCAGGCTGCAGGCAGAGGTGGGGGGGGGACTTGTTTTAAATTGCCCACATGTCCTGCTCCTCCAGAGCCAGGATGCACAGGCAATTTAAAAGCTAAAAGAAAAAAAAGTTCTCTGTCTTGCCTCTCCCCCCGCCCACCGCTCTGAGCAGCAGATTGGGGGGTGGGGAGAGAGGCAGCAGCAGTGAAGCGGCTGAGGCTGGCGGCGTGCTGTTTGAATCGGAGAGGGAGAGCACAACAGCACGCCGCCAGCCTTGTCCCTGAGCATGTGTGTCTGAAGCAAAGAGCGGCGCGTATGCACACTGGTCCCTGCCTCAGTCACCCAGCCCAAAGCTTCCTGCCTGGGCATTTGCATCAAGTGCCCAGGTGAGAGATTCCATTGCACACATTAGGCGCAATGGAAAAGGCTAGCCCCTCCCTCCACAGCATGTCCTATGCGTGCTGTGGACTGAGGGACTCAGCCGCCAAAATCGCGTTTTCAATAGAAAACACGGTTTGGGCGGCTGAGCAGCTCAGCCTTTTTGTCCCTTCTGGGACCCACTTTCAGAGCGGCTCTGCGAGTGGGTCCCAGAAGGGAGATCACTGACAGCAACAGCAGCTTCTGAAACAGAAGTCGGGCTGCTGCTGCTGTCAGAAGCGGCAGCGCAGTTTGTTTGTTTCTTTTAAACTAGAGGAGTGGTGGGGGGTCCCCCACGGTGCTAGGGGGGCAGTGCCCCAAACACCCTGGGGGGGAGCTGCCTCTGTGCAGCTGGTGCAGAATGTGGAGTCCCGCCATCTGTCAAGGTTGGGTTGTTGAGAGCACATTACATCAGTGCTCCAGAATCTGCCAGTAACTCTCTAGCATGATTGAAGGTGCTGGTTTTGACGTATAAAGTCCTTGAACGGCTTGGGTCCTAGGTATCTGAAAGACTGCCTCTTCCTTTATGTTTTGTTGTGGCCTCAGGTCAACTAGTCTGGGAGCACTTTTTGGATACTATTTGCTCATGATGTTTTCATAACAAGGGCATGGGGAGGGGCATTCTCAGTTGCTGCCCCACAATTATCTAACTCCCTCCCCTTGGAAATCCACCTAAGCCCAAGCCTGTTCAATTTCCCGAAGAGATGTAAGACCTTTTTGTTTGACCAGGAATTTGGCAGGCAGAGATAGAGTTGAGTGAGATTGGGGTGGAGGGATTAGGAAAAAGGTTGGGGGTGGGTGGAGGGGTTAGGAGATTTTTCAAAAAAGTTGTTATATATATTTTGTAAGCTACCCTGAGCCTAATTGGGAAGGGCCGGGAAAAATCAGAATAAATAATAATAATAACAGCTGTTTTATTTACCACCGGTCTTGCATTAAGCAGCATTAGCGACAGATCGGGATTCCCACTTGATTTGACCCCTATAGACAAGAATGGGGAAGGACAGGGGGACAGGCACCGCTTGTCTTAACAGTTTTTAATAAATAAATAAATCTGGGTTTGGGCAAGAAGATGGGTGTGGCAAAGGAAGAGCCAGAGCTCTCCTTCCCGCTCCCTAGTTTGGGCTCTTATTTCACTTTGTGGGCACTTTTTCTAGATACAATGCTAGATACTGTCCATATATATTGCACAGGCAACTCTTTTTGCATACTTTTGCCAAGATGTTACTTAAATGCATTGGAGAAGCCTTATAAACTGCACACAGCAGATCTCTGAACATGTATCCCATTGTAGGCAGTCCTAGGAATAACTAAAAGAAACTAGCTGCAGATTTCCTTAAGACTCAGTGATATGAGAGTCATAATGCCAGGTACTGAAGAACAAAGTAAGGTGATTAAAAATTTTATGTAGTGAAAGACTACCATTGGAAATCAGGAAGAGGTCCAGAAAGAACCAGGTTAAATTCTTGGCATCATCTCATTTGTATTCAGATTTAGTTAGATCCTAAAACAGGCCCTCTTCAGGGGAGGGGGGGAGACACCTTAAAATGGGGATTTACGGGCATGCTTGAAGTGAGGTGTGTTCCTGAAGTGACTGCCTTGACACTTGTGTTCAATGGTAAAACTCCCATTCACTTGAATGGTGCAGTAGCCATCCATATACTGAGTTCTGTGTTGAAAGGGCATCTAATGGGTCTCTTTGTAGGGTAAATTGGACAACATTATCTTACTTTTCTTGAACGAAGATAGTGATACACTAGGGCAGAAAGAAACTTATTCTCAAATAAGTGTTATCTAAGAATGTAGATTAGATATCCTTTCATATACTGTATTTAATTGGAAAGTACCATAGTGTTGCTTTTAAACATTCTTGTCCCTCCTCCCCCCCCCCATTTATTTATTTTAGAAAAGCATTCCAAGTCATCTTTGACATTCTTCCCTAATTAGGCAGCTCAGGCCCTAGGTGTAACGAGCTGTCCATAGCTTTTGCAAATTGATTTATCCTTCAATGATAGCTGGAGCTGCTGACTTTAAATGTCAGATAGAAATTGCTTTATTTTGCTTTCTGTGCTTTTTGTTCCTTCTGGGTTTTTAAAAAATATGTTTGGGGGGAAGAGAAGATTACAGTAACTCAGTAGCTACTAGGGATGGGACATCAGGCAAAATACCGGTTACCGGTTTACCGGTTACCAGTTTACAAAAAAACGGATTATCGAATTAAAACCGGATTACTGGTGCCGGATTTATTGCATTGATTTCAATGGGGAACTTTCTCCATTGAAATCAATGGGGGGGAAAAAAATACCTCCACCTCCCCCTGCCAGGCTGTGCGGGTGGAAGGGGGGGCACCCCCCCACCCTGCCCAGCCTGGATTTTTAAAAAATATATTTTTACCCTAAGTCCCTACTAGTGCGGGCTCCGGGCCGCCACCGGCGACCCGGAGCCCGCACCAGTAGGTACTAGAGTGATCCCTGGGGTGGGAGGTGGTTTAACACCCCCCACCCACCCCAGGGATCACCTTATCTCCTCACCCAGGGATCGCCTACATTTTCGTGTTCCGGGCAGCGGCGGCGGTCCGAAGGTTTCAGCACTGGCTGTGGCTGCCAGCTTCAGCGCTTTCTAGGCCTTCTGGGGAACTTCCAGAAGTTCCCAGGAAGGCCTAGAAAGCGCTAGAGCCGGCAGCCACAGCCAGCACTGAAGCCGCCGGACCGCCGCCTCCGCCCGGAGCGCCAAAGGTAGACGATCCCTGGGTGGGGAGGTAGGGTGATCCCTGGGGTAGGGGGGTTGTTAAACCACCTCCCACCCCAGAGATCACTCTAGTACCACAGTACCATCTACCTGCTGGTGCGGGCTCTGTGTTGCCGGCGGCGGTCTGGAGCCCGCACTAGCAGGGACTTCCGGGAATTTTTTTTTAAAAAAAAATCCAGGCTGGGCAGGGTGGTTGGGGGGTGTCCCCCCTTCCACCCGCGCAGCCTGGACTGGGGAGGGAAAGTGTTTGGGGGGTTTTTTGGTTTCTTTTTTTTACATTGCAGCCATTCATTTCAATGGCCGCAATGTAAAAAAAATCCGGCACGGGGATCCGGTACCGGTACTCCCAAATACCGGAGTAATCTGATTCTGCCGGTACACCAAAATACCGGCAGTATCGGATACCCGATGATCCGAACTTCCCACCCCTAGTAGCTACCATTTTTATTAAAGATTTGTAAGGTCTTAAAAGTTCACTTTTCTTAATATGGAAAACTGAAGCTAGAATACTCTATACCTATTGATGCAAAAGTTCTGTTGGGATTTTTCCACACCTATAATTGAGGAGACAGCAAAACAATATAATCCTCTGACATTATTGCCATGAAAACATCCCCACACACAAACTCTGCAGCCCCATTTGCAAAAATTTCAAAGAGCCTTCATATTGGTTTCTAATTTTGTATCTGATTCTATGCACAATTTGGCTATGTGAATATGGTCCTAATCCTGTAATTTATTTGTATGGAGGCATCCCTCTGCCAGGCAAATAAATGGAAGAATCCCAATTTAAATTGCCTGCAGAAAAGCTTGCAAAAGGAACTAGTATTTTGACAATTTATACTTTATTCTGTACCTTACACTGGCTACTTATCGGAGGGACCCCTTTTTCGCTGCATCTTCTCCATTGCCACCAATCAGGAAAACACAGTTAACATGGTTCTCTGCTAATGGATAAAATTTCCTATTGAATTTGAGTGACTAATGAGTCAAATAGAATTTAGCTTCAATCCTGAGCTCATTGAAGTCAATTGCTATGATCCCAAACCTCCTGTGCGCAGGATCCACATGGGTCCCATGCGGTGATGTGGCAAATGTCCCTGTAGTGTGGTTTGCATGCTCATACTGCGTGGCACACATGCAGCATGGGATCAACCCCACCAGCAAAAGTTCCGTAATAGTGAGACTACACTCTTAAGCCTTATTGTTGTTGTTGTTGTTATTATTACCCTCTCTTTGTTTTAACATATGGAGGTATATTAGATCTTTCATTATTGTATTTGTTATTTTTATAAAAGTAAAAGTGAATAACATTTGAAGTGTAGTCCTCTTAAACATTTAGGACATGGGTGGAGAACCTTTTCCCTCCTGGGGACCACTTTGAAAATTAGTACAAGTTCTGAGCGACTCATAGAAGTTGGGGGTGGGGGTCTTGAGTGGCATGCTCAAGAAAAGGAGGGTCCAGCTCATGGATCTGCCTCAAATCCTTGTGTAAACTGGAGCCAGAAGCCAAATCCAGGAACTGGAAAGGGGCCACATAAAAACATGCCAGGGCTGCATTTGGCCCCTGCACCTGATGTTCCCCATCCTTGAGTTAGGACTTGGTGCTGCTCTTAGATACACAGACGCAAATGCCAAGTGCAGTCTGTAAAATCAGCCAATACGTATGTGTGGTTCAAGCACAATAGCTGATTTTTATCAGCTCCGGTACTGTACATGTGGGCAAGAATCAAACTCTTAAAACTGAATCTGTCAGTGTCTCCTAAAAGGATACTTTGTATTGTACTTTACAGGTTTTTTTTGCTAGCATACAGAAGAGAGGCTATCTCAGATTATCAACCATCTGTCTGTTACATATTGTATGAGATGGACGCTGTTAAATAAGGAGAGTTGGGTCAAAAAAACAACCAAAAAACCTTGTAAAAAATTTTAAAACAACCCAAAGCCCCACTAGTTCCAGCTTGCATTTTTTTTAAAAAGTTTTTCTCTTTAGTTGTGTTCACTCATGAATATTCTGTCTCAAAGACCCTTTTTACACGAGACGCTCCCATGCATGGACGTGGACACCGGTCTTCCATGTGGGGGAGCATCTTGTATAAAAATGTGGGTGTGGTCCACGCATCCCCACCCCACACGGAGCAACCGGCAATGAGGTGGGTTACTCCGTGTGCGGAGGTGGGTGTAGATGGGTGTTCACACATCTGCAACCTCCCCCCATGCATAGCCCTCGCAGCAGCGGTCCACCTACTGCACATGGACCTGGCCTGCTCCTCTCCCGCCCATTTTAAAAAAAGGCCAAAGAGTCAGCCGCCTTATTTAATAGTGTCCATTTTGTACAGCTTTGGGTAATATGAATATGAAATTGTATGCATTAAGAGGGATTAGACCTTTTAATACTATGTGGTAGGGTTACAGAGCAGTATGATCAGTTTCTTCTGGAAAACAAAACTACCAAAATTTGTTGCTTCTTATGCACTTTTATGTTGCTTGCAGCAGCTTAACAAACAAATGAAAAATATTCACGAGGGAGAGAGATCGAGAGAGATCACATTTCAGAACTGGCAAGAAATAGGTTAAAATGCACCTGACGCTCCCAAAGGTGGCAGAGGGGGCGTGGGAGCTGAGTTGCCATTTAGGGGGGGAAATGACATTTGTAACCATCTTGGCTAGGTTTTCTTAAAAGGACAGGCATAATAATAATAATAAATGGAATAAATGTTATGGACAGTCCATTCAGAGGGCCTTCTGGGGCAACGAGGATGAGCCTGTTGTCCTCAACTGTTATACATTTTCCCCCTCTGCTTTCTTGCAAATTTAGAACATATGTTGTTTATATGTTTTAACTTTCAAAATAAACTTGTGACTCACCATAAATGGTGGAACTCTGAAAATGACTTTTGATCACAAAGATTGGGGGCCATGGTTCTAGAGAATGAGTTAATTAACATAAATGTTATCAGACATGCTGTGTACTGTAAAAAATATTAGATGGCAAGAAAGACAGAGAGCTACCTTTTGCTACTGGGAGAAGGTGAAGATTTCCATGAGATGTTATTTCATAACCCCTTACTGCAGGTTCCTTGCAACTTCCTTTAAAAATCCTTGCTACTGTCGGGTACTGGTCTGGTCTGAGATGAGAGCAAGTGTTCCTGTACCTCAGAGAAATAACCTTTCAGGAGTGCTTGCGAGTGTTTGTTGGTACTTTGTAGGTTTCTGGTGATGCTGCCCTTCTGCCATTGTCGATATTGGTGCCTGTGACTTTTCATCATTTCCCATCAGTTTTGTCACTTTCTCGCATTTTTTCATCACTTTGGGGGACTTTTATGGCACTTGTACAACACTTTTACAGCAATTTCCAGCACTTCCTCTGCACTTTTGTCTCTCCACAACCCCCACGGGTGCATGTGGGGATGCACATGGGACTTGGGATTGGCCCTGTAGCAGCTCTATTCAACTCATGAAAAATAATAACAAATTGTGAAAACAGCGGAAAAGCCGGTAAGTTTTCACATCACGTGAATGAAGGCAAATGTCAGTCTCAGCATGCATGTTGAAATCACCCAACTCAATAAGTCTAGGTGATCTCAACACCACCTCCAAGACCAGCTCAGCTAGAGCAGTCAGGGAATCACCTGACCAGCAGGGTGGTCAGTACACCAAGAGGATTCCCAATCTATCACTGGCCAAATCCAGCACAAGGTAGACACACTCCATATCCGATGAGTAGGCACCTTGAGCTCCAAAAGACCAAGGTGTCTTTACAGACCACGGCCACTGTGCTCCCCATCTCCCCGAACCTCGACTGATGCTGCACTGAGTATTCAGCTGGCACCATCTGGAACAATACTGTCCCAGATACCTTGTTCAGCCAGGTCTCCACAATGAATATGAGGTTGATGGCCTCATCCTGAATCAAATCATGGTTGACATGTTTTATTAGCCCCCAACCTTGCATTAAGCAGCATCAGTGTCCAATCAGGGGCCCTACTGACCTCAACTCCCAAATATCCCAAGACAGGGAGAGGAGAGACACTAGGTGTCTCTCCTGAAGGCCCTGATGGTCTTCTCCCTCCCCTGCCATACCTTCCCATGCCCAACATGACCCCAATAGCTTCCCCTATGTCCTTCCACCCCCCAAGAAAGGCTCCCTTCCCTGGCTCCTGATTAACAAATTCCCCTCCCCAAAGATGACAACACTCAAGAGGCCCATAAGGGGATGTCCAGGGAGGGATTCCCAAGCCCATCATCTGCAGAGGAAGGCAGACAGGTGAGGAAACCCTCCCCCTACCCAAATGATAACCCATATCCCTCCTTCCTCCCCTGTGTACCCCCCTCTAACTGGGGAGCCATGGCACTCCCTCCCATTCTCCCCCCTGACTTACCATTCCCCTTTCCACTCCACTAAACCAACTAAAACCAAGTAAAGACAGTTTAAAACAAAGCTCTTCACCTCCACCTTCAACAGGCCCACAAATGGCCCGGTAACAGCCGCTGCCCTTGGCAGCCGCCACAAGCAGCCAACTTCAGTAGCCTGCAGCTTCTTAGCTTGGAGGATGGAAGTAGGACAAGCCCAGTACAGTCCTCACCCCCCAACCCCAAAACATACCTTCAGGCCCCCTTGCAGGAGCCTGTAGCTTCTTAGCGTGGAGGGTGGGGTTGGGTTGGGGCAACCCCAGGTGTTCCAGTACAGTTCTTCCTCCCCCCACCCACCCAGCAATGCACTCAGGTGTATGCTGAAGTCTGAAGCTGAATAATTAAGTGGGAGCAAAGGAAGGAAAATCTTTCTATTAATTTATAGAGTATGGTTGCCATGGTAGTCCCAAGAATAAGAGATTGAGGCAAAGTAGCTCAGATGAGATCTTTTGCTGCATTTGCTCAGTGTATAGCTCTGCCTTGCAACATGCCTGAGGAAGGGCCCTATGTGGCCCGAATGCATGCTCACCAACAAAGGTTGGTCTGATAGAAAGTATCATCTGATCTGCTTTGTCTTCATCTCTACAAATTTATATAAGTTTTTCAGCACTACCATTAGTGGCAAAAAGAGGATATGAGAATGATATTTGACTGTGTTATCACTGATACACCATATTTGGAAACCCAGCACAAATAACTGCTACAGGGTTAGAATTCACCTGCTCGTGTGGTTCCCTGCCACCAGATGTTGGTCCACGACTGCCCTGGTAGGCAGCTGGCCCAGGATCTAACCTCTGGAAGATCCCAAGCAATCATCCCAGGCCAAGGGCTGCATGTTTGTTCGGTCCCGCCTATCCCCATCATGGGGCGGTGGTTGCCATGGCCACTAACCATGGTTGGTTGCCATGGCTGCATGCTATGGCGTGGGGCACTGGAAGTGAGGCAGGGCTGCCCACCCTCACGTTTGTTGTGGTCTCCCGCCCTACATGGGGTGTGGAGGCGTTGGGACAGCTCTCCGGCCACCAGGAGTCGCAGGCTCATCTGCTCAGCGCCCCTCCTCGACCTGGGCAGCTGCAGTTTCCCACCCCAGGTTGGAATGGGGAGCTGCCTTGCTGCCCGCACATCTGTTTTCACCCACGCTGTATTTGTTTCTGGTAAATAAGGTGCTATTGAATTTAGCTAAAGCTGAAAAAGAGGGTGCCACCAAATTATTAAGAGTTATGGGAAACTGCTATTCAGTAATAAGTTATTAATGTAAAATGGCAGCTATATTTTATAATTAACCACTGTGAAACTCCCTTTCCACAAACATTGTTGTCGGTATATGAATGATCCTTTGAGCTACCTCTGTCTGCAAATGAAGTCAACTGCTTGCCATCAATCAAATCTTCACAATCATTTACTAATTGAAGGGTGAAAAATAAAGTCACTTTGGCTCATGCTACAGTATTTTGGTATGAGTTATAATATATTTTTTATTTATTTATTTCTTTAGATTTATTGGCCGCATATAAGCCAGCAGTGTGTCCATTTCAACATTGCTTTATGGCTATTCTAATGACAGTGGTGGTTTTGCTTCATGGATCTCATTTATCTTTGTGTACTGCTGTATGTTATGCAGGGATGGATGTGTAATACTCTGGAACTCTGCAGCCATCACCTCCCCACGCTTTGCTTCGTAAACAGCTTGATTAAATGAAATGTCACTTGAAATATTTTTGCTAGACCTTTACTTTCTTCTGCGACATGTTCCCCCTCTCCACCTTCTGATATCTTTTGCTTTTTTAAAAAACACACACTATAGCAATTCAGGCAAAATGAAATCACCCTAGTTTGAAAAGCTCATATCTTGGCCATATACAAATAATCTTATCCAAATAACTAATCCATATTTGGTTACTTAGTGTTGAAGGTGTGGGTTATGATCATGGCACCATGCTGACTGCTGGACAGACTACCCTGGGGCAGCAGCTTCTTCAGTGGCAGGTCTATTTATGATTAGGATTGCCCCCTCTTCCAAGGTAGAAAAGCAGACATGCTAATTTGCATAAATTTTCACATATTCGTTCATGTAAATTGACAAACATTTGAAAACATCTGGGATGAGCTACTAGCAAAAAATGGAGGCAGGAGACGTATGTGAAGAATAAACAAAGCAGGGTCTTGGTGGAGAGGCATGGGGATCCCAGGTAAAGGGGTAGCCCCATCGCTGACGCACAGAGGGAGTCCTGGGGCAAAGAGACTCTGCCTACTCTCCCCTGCAGGCTTAAAAGGAGTCAAGGAGCTGGATTTCCTGATCTTCTGCACCTTTCACTTCTAACTCGTTTGATCACACCGCTTCAGTTCTCTGCAGCCGCTGCTGCTGCCTGCCAGGGTGGTTCTTTCTTGTCTCTCCTCTTCCTTCATGGGACCTGGAGACCCCAAGGCTGGGGAACAACAGGGTAAAGAAGAAGGAGCAGAGCCTGGCAGTGCAGTTACTAGGACAGGAGATAGCAACTTCTCCTGCTCCCAATTTCAGTTTCCCTTTCCTTCCTGTCCCCTCTCTTGCTGCAGCCAAAGCAGGATTTTGCCCTGGGCAGACAGGTCTGTCTAACCACCCAAAGATCCCCCTCCCTTCCTTCAGCACATACGAAGGCAGGTAAGATATTAGGTGATAGTGACTAAACCCGAGAATTATCAGCTCAATTTGAATCATTCATGTACTGACAAATTGCAGCAATGAAGCTTTTGGTTAAATGTTGTGAGAAACTTCCTAACTGTGACAACTGTTGGGCAATGGAATTAGCTGCCCAGAGAGGTAGGTTGTGCAATAGCCTTCCCTGGAAGATTTAAAAACCTGACTGGACAAGCATCTGTCCACAAGGCTGCAAACAAGAATATCATGACACGGAGCAGGGGGTTGGATAAGATGATACACAATGTACCCGCATGAGTCACTTCTCATTCTGAAGGTCAAGTTCAAATGTCTTCTTCCAACTCCATGCAGACACCTAGCTTACTCTGCTGGGTCTGTTTTATCTCTGGGCCTTGCTGAGATTTTGTTTTCTATGTTGTAGGGATGTAAAGATTGAGAGCAAGCCATATGTGCAGTCAAGTCTGTCAGATACAGAGCCTCAGACTATAACAAACTTCAACTCTGTTTCAAGGACAAATGAACTAGATAAGTCACCTGGAGCCAAAAGGTCTCCAGTTGATCCAAGATAAGGGCATCACTTTCCAGTTAGCCCCAAGGATCCTCCATCCACAGCTTTGTAGTGTTCATTTGAAATGTATGTGGGAAGGAAACCTTTTGTTTTTAACTAAATGTGAAAACAAATGGTGTTGGTTGTATATATGTGTAAGTAATGTGCTGACTATGTATATGTGGATCTTGAATGTAATAGTGCTGAAACAAGCGGCTAAATTTTTGCTTGTGAGAAATTTCACCGTATTGAGAACTGGGATCAATTTCCCGACCGTTTCCTAATACTGATGCAATGTTTTGATTCTCGCAATACCATGCGATACCATCCCAATTTACTGGCTTTCTGCTTACTCCAAAGCATTCATTGACCACTTACTGCATTGCCCACGGTACCATTTTACTTCTGAGTTTGTTGTTTCCATGTTTCTGAGACAATCACTGTATGAATAGCCCACCCCGTTAACCTCCACAGCATCCACTCCAGTGCCTCCAATCAGAATTGTAGTTCTATGCTGGACCTTTTGCTTTGACCAATCTGCAACTGGATTGTAGATTAATAAAGGAATTTGCGTATTAGTCAATGATTGACAATGAACTACAAGAGAAAATGGAGTACAGGAAATGTGTTATCGTGTTGGTATTATTTATTATATTTTATTTTATTTTATTTATTTATATTAAAACTTATTTGCCGCCCCCTCCTTCCTCGGGCATCTTGGGGTGGCTAACAACATTTTAAAAGCATTGAAAACATATTAAAATACACAGTGATAAAATGACAATTAAAACAACCTAAAAAACACATACCCACCCACCCTAAACCAACCCACCCACCCCACCTCCCTCGATAAAGGCCCAGCAGAACAGCCAGGTCTTACACTGTCTATGGAAAGAGGGGAGGTTGGTAATCAAGTGGACCTCCAACGGGAGGGAGTTCCGCAGCCACAGAGAACGCCTTCCTCATGGTAGACACCCAGGAAACCCATGGGACCCTGAGGAGGGCGCCCCCAACTGACTGCAGGGGCCAATCCAGGACCCGGAGGGTGAGTCGGTCCTGCAGGTAGGTGGGGCCCAAGCCATTTAGGGTCATAAAGGTCAACACCAACACCTTGAATTGGGTCTGGAAAACTACCTGCAACCAGTGCAGAGAGCGAAGCACTGGTGTAATGTGTTCGCGTCAGCCTGTCCCAGTCAGGAGATGGGCCACTGCACTAGCTGCAGCTTCTGAACCAGCCCCAAGGGTAGCCCCATGTAGAGTGTGTTACAGTAGTCCAGTCTCAAGGTAATAAACGCATGGATGACTTTGGCCAGATCCGAGTCTGAGACATTCGGCCTAAGCCAACGCAACAGATGTAACTGGCAAAATGCCCCCTTTGCTACAGCTGCCACCTGGGCATCCAGGCAGAGCTGTGAATCCAGGTGCACCCCCAGTCTCCGGACCTGAGAAACCAAGGGAGGACAGACCCCATCAATGATGGGGGCCATCACTCCCTTGGCTTTCCCCACAACCATCACCTCCATCTTGTCAGGATTTAATTTCAGGTGGCTCACCCTCATCCAATCCCCCACAGCTAACGAACACTGGGAAAGCACAGAGACTGCCAGGCCTGAATCAGATGAAAATGAGAGATATAGCGGGGTGTCATCAGCATATTGATGACACCTCACCCCAAACTCCCTGATAGCTTCTCCCAAGGACTGCATGTACACATTGAACAGGAGAGGGAATAGAATGGATCCCTGAGGAACCCCACACGTGAGGCCCCGGGGAGAGGATGATAACTTCCCCAGCACCACACGCTGGGTTCTCCCAGCCAGGAAAGAGCTGAACCATTCAAAAACTGTCCCGCAGTCGAGTCACCAACAACTCATGGTCAATGGTCTCAAATGCAGCCGAGAGATCTAATAGGATCAGCAGGGTCAAATGACCCCAGTCCAACTCACGGGATAGGTTGTCAACCAAGGCCACAAGCACAGTCTCCATGCCATAACCTGGATGAAAGCCAGACTGTGAGGGATCAAGAAAATTGACCTAATACAAATAGCTCCTGAAGCTATTGAGCCACCACCCGTTCAATAACCTTCACTAAAAAGGGAAGGTTAGAGACCGGCCGATAGCTGGCCAGGATGCCAACATCCAAGGATGGCTTCTTGAGCAGGGGCTGCACCACCGCCTCCTTGAGGGAGTCCGGCACCCTGCCCTCCCCAAGGGAGGCAATGACTATCCCTGCCAGCAGTGGCCACAATGTCTCCCAGCTAGCCTTAACCAGCCAGAACCGGCATGGATCCAATTCACAATAAGTGGCTCGAACAGTCCCAAGAGCATCTCCTGCATCCAAGGGTGACACAACCTGAAACTCATCCAACAAAACAGGACAAGAAGGGGCTTCTACTGCCTCTGACCCACCCACTGGTAAAAAAGTTGCATCAAAACTGTGGTGAATTTGAGAGATTTTATCTGCAAAAAAATCCACAAATAAATCACAGTGAGCATTTGATGATTCTAATTCCAGGCGGAGGGAGGCCGGACTGACCAGCCCCTCATTACCCGGAACAGCTCAGCTGAGTGGGGCTTAGCAGACGCAATGAGGGCAGCAAAGAAAACCTTCTTTGCTGTCCGCACCGTAACGACATAGGTACGTAACCAGACTCTATGCTGCAATTGGTCAATTTCAGCACACGAGTGATGCCACCGTCACTCTAACTACTGCCCTTCCTGCTTCATCCACCGCAGCTCCTCCGTATACCACGGGGAGCTATGTTGTCGGCGATTCGGGAGCGGATTCCTGGGAGCCACATGGTTGATGGCCTCCGCCAACATGGAATTCCACATCGACACGAGTTCATCGAGTGAGCGGCCATAGAGGTCAGAGGAAACATCCCCTAGAGCTATCTGGAACCTTTCTGGTTCCATAAGCCTTCAGGGGCGAACCAACCTAACTGGTTACGCACCCTCCCGGGGGGCGACATACACCTGCATACCAGCCTGGAGGAGATAATGATCCGTCCATGACAAGGGCACAGTTGACACCTCCCCCACTAACGGATCCTCCACCTCAAGGCCAGTGCAAAATATCATGTCCAGGGAATGTCTCCCAACATGTGTGGGGCCCACTACTCTCTGAGGGTGATTTCAGACGTTACGTGATCACGGTCAACCATAGACACTCCCCTGTGGTGGCGGATGGTCTCATGACGTGTGTTTGCTCGCCGCCAGATGTTCACCATGGTGAACCACCGGCGGTGAGTAAATTAACCATGCTTTCGAGGATGGTCTGGGCACCATCTCTGAAAGCGTGGTTAATTGAACCATGGTCCGGAATTGGCGGCCGGTAATGTTTGTTACCGCCGCAGATTCCGGGCCGTGGTCCAGACCCTGGGATGGAATCGGGCACAGAAGCCGGATTGGCCACTGCACCCACCCATCTCCCAGAGGGCGGGCGTCCTGGGACGTGTGGGGGGGAAGGGCTGTGTGGCCGCATGTTGCGCCTCGCAGCCCCACCCGCTCCCCAGATTCCCCGCTGGAATCAGTCGGCTCGTCTGTTGATGGGCCATTCTGATTCCAGTGGGGAATCAAAAGGTGATTCCGTGACGGTGCCAATAGACGCCCCGTCACATCTGAAATCACCCTAAGGCAGGCCCGTGGTTGCCATGGCAGCCATGAACTCACACTCTGCCCCTCCAAGACTGGTGTTGACATGGATGTTGAGGTCCCCCAGAACTATCAGCCTGGGGGACCGTAAGACCACCTCCAACACCAGCTCAGTCAGTGCGGGCAGGGAAGCTGCTGTACAGGTGGGTGCCCAGTATACCAGCAGTACCCCCACTCTGCCTCCGGCCAAATCCAACACCAAATGGAGACCCTCCACACCCATGATAGGTTGCACAGGAAATCTCTTCACAGATCAGATATCCTTAAAAATAGACACACACACACACCCCAGCCCTACAGCCGCGTCTGATGCTGTACGGCGTACCCAGCTGGAACAAGGTCAGCCAATATAGGCCCCGACTTAGTGTCTAGCAAGGTCTCTGTAATACATGCAAGGTCGGCCACCTGGTCCATGATCGTCTCCCAGACCGTAGTAGTCTTATTAGCCACTGACCTCACATTTACCAGCATCAAACCAAGGCCTGGGGCTCTCTGGTCCCCGATCATCTCACTGCCTGCCTGGAGGCCAGTGAGCGGTACAGATATACAACATCTATCCCTGCAGATGCCCCCCCGGTCCACTCCCCCAACCCCCCCTGGAGGCTGCCCCACTAGCCCCCTGAGGGAGATCCCCACCCACAATACACCCCCTATCCTCCTCTGCCACTGGAGGATAACCCCCCCCCTCTCCAAAGGGCTGCACCCGAGGGAGGGGTGCAGCCCTTTGGAGAGGATTTGAAATGGATAACAAAGTGGTAAATGGGATTCAGGTAAGCAGAAAGTCGATAATTCAAGAAATGAAATTACTGTCAAGACATTACCGGGATTTTTAATTAATTAATTAATTAATTTTAAATTTTTAATTAATCCAAGATCCATTTTGACAAAATCTTGTTTCCAACCTAGTAATCGGATACAAAATATTGATATCCAGCTGTGACTGACATCCTGACTCAGGGATTCTTTCCTATAAGAATTCCCCTGAGCCATTGTCTTTCAGACCCCATTTGGGCTTCCTCCTATATGGGTTTCTGAGATATACCTCTGTCTGTAGCTACCAGAGGTCTCATCCTGAACCTTTGCTCTTTCCTTTTTAATTAGGCACCCATGTTAGCTGTGTTTTCCCCATTGTCATCAGTGGGAGAAACACAGCAAACACAGGTCCCTGCCTTTAATAAACTTTTGTCTCAATCTACTATGGCTCCTTGGACACCTGTGTAACTCCACTGGTGGCTTGGTTGCTACAGATCAGCTCCTCCAACAAATGTTAATTCCAGCCTGAAGGATAACTTATTCGGCCTCTCTGATGAGCACTGTCTTTGCTTGAATTCTCTAATGCCCTCCTCCAAGTCTACTGTCTGTCTGAACTCTCAGCCACACTAATATGAAACCTGGTCAACACTCCGCCCCCCTCCCCCCCTTTTACTAAGACTTCAGTCATCAATAGAAGCTTGCCCTATTACATTCTTCTTAGCTAGCACCTATTAAGCTTGTACTTGGACACTCTAGTACTTAATTAAAAACATATTTTTGATTATGAATGAAAAGTTGATGAAAGCTTTAAATATAACTCGAGGTGTTTTTAGTCCATTTTACAAATATTTACATAGCAGCTTAATACAGATTAACCTGAATCCAGGCTAATTAATTCCATAAAAGGAACCTGTGTGGACAAGCCTCTTACATGAGTTGTTTTAATTAGGTAAGTGTGCACAAACTTAACCATGGTTATCTCTCGCCTCGACTACTGCAACCTCCTCCTTTCTGGCCTCCCTCGCTCCCACCTGTCCCCCCTTGTTGCGATCCAAAACTCTGCCGCCAAGATCATTCACTCTGCCCATCGCTTCGACCATGTAAAACCTCTCCTCCTCTCCCTTCACTGGCTCCCCCTTCCAGAACGTATCCTGTTCAAACTCCTGGTTTTCACATTCAAATCGCTCCATGACCAAGCTCCCCCTTACCTCTCGGACCTAATCGCCCTACGCGCTCCTGCGCGCGCTCTCCGCTCTTCCGCTGTCCCCTCCCTCGCTCTCCCTCGCTTCTCCTGCTCGCCCAACCGCCTTCGTCCCTTCTCCCTCGCTGCCCCGCATGCCTGGAACTCCCTCCCTGCCGACATCCGCCTCGCCTCCTCCCTCCGCTCCTTCAAGTCCCTCCTCAAGACCCACCTTTTCCATGCTGCCTTTCCCAATGCCCTCTAGTCTTTCCCCTTGCTCTTACTGTCAGCCGTCCTCTGCTGACTGCTGCTACCGACCACCTTGTAACCAAGCCAAGTACACGCACCTGAGACTTCGCATCCGCCTGAATGTTTGTTTGTCTTCTCCCATGTCTCTCCCGCTGTCCCCTCTCCTTGTCTCCCCCTCCTTGTCTTTTAGATTGTAAGCCACAGGCAGGGACCGCAGCTGATTGTATGTTCTGTACAGCGCCAGGTTGTTACTGGCGCTTTATAAATGTTTAATAATAATAATAATAACCATCAGCCTATCCTCTGCCTAGCATTATCATCAGGCAGGGGGGAGGGAGGAGGAATGCACACCTCACGCACCACTCGCATGCCTTGGTCCTTGGATCCCTGTGGAAGGTATCTAGCCATGGAAATACTGCCTGTCAGGATAGTGTCTGGGCCACAAAGTCTTACAAAAACCAGGCCCCTATCATCATAGGGCGCAGCAAACTGATGGAGGACAAGGCCCACACCGCTCACTCGTTTCTTGCACTGTCACACTGGGAGGGGGGTCTGGACAGGAGTTGAGGGTGAGAAGTGGGGGTTTAACTGGGGGAAGGGTCCCAAGGTCACAATAGGGAAAAACTGCTCACGGAGGAGGGGGAAGGGCTTTCTAGACTAGGGGGGGAAGAGGAAGGTTTGCGCACTCACTGTCGCAAGCACCCACGCACTCACTCACTCACTCACTCACTCAAGGCCACACTTGCTCTATTTTATCGCAGGGGAGACAAGGGAGGACAGGGTACACCAGGCAATACACAATCTATTATCACAGTTACACAAGCATAAAAACACGTCACTTAGCTCTAGGGCAGCCGGTCTCGCCCTGTTCACCAGTGCCGAGGAAGCCCCGGCGCCGACATTTTAACGTGAAGACCCTGTCCCTTACCACGCCGCAAGCTTTGCAGAACACCACAGGGAGCTTGGTCCCGCCCCCGCAATGTCAGGACCTTCCTCACACAAGTCCCACTGCCTGGTTGGTATTGCCAAAACTCCCAGGCCCTGGGGGAACACCCCCGTGCGTGCCCCGACATCAGGGTGTAGCTCCGCTGCGCGGCGGCGGCGTATGATAATTATGTTCAGTACACAACTGCAGAAAGGGCCCAGTACTGTGAGACTGAATGCTCTTTCTCATCTGAAGCAACTGGGAGTGTCAGGAACCATTGTCCAGGCAGAATCAGGGAATGGTTCCAGAATGGGGATTCAGGTCAGGGGTAGAAGGTTTGGAGCAGTGCACAGGGGCCAGAGCAGGGGTCCACGTTTTAAAGGAAGGCACAGAACAAGGAGTCAAGAGAACAAAGACAGGAAGAAGAACAGGTTAGATATCTGCCCAGCTTCCTGTCACTGCAGACTTGCCTTGTATACAGCAGGCAGCCAATCAGGAAGTTGGAAGGTGTGGCAAGAACTGGGACAAGGAGGGTCAAGAGGGCCAGGGCCAAGTTTTTCCATGGCTAAATTGAGCCATGGAGCTATGGTGGTGCTATGGAGCAACATGCTGCTGCAGGGCCCACAGGTCACTAGACTGAGATTGAGTCTTCACATGGAATTGAGAATGGTTGGCACCTTGCAGGATTGCATCCTATAGTATGATTTGAAAGGTTATTGCTCTCTTTCTGGTTTATTACAGGAGAATTTCCAGTGTTACATCAGTGTAGATTCAGAATGCATTTCCTGTAGAGCACAGTATGTGTTGTAGTTTTACCCCTGGGCCACTTTGAAAATTAGTACAAGCTCTTAAGGGGTATATAGGAGTTGTGTGGGGGCAGGGATGTACTCGGGATGCGAGAAAGAAGAAGAGAGTCGGGGCTTAATTTGTATTTCAAAAAAGAAAAGCGGTTCCAGGGCTCAAACCTGCCCTGGAAGTCAACTCAGCTGGCTCCTTTGATTACCCCTTTGTTTCTTGAGTCAATGGACGACATTGACTCAAGAAACAAAGGGGTAATCAAAGGAGCCAGCTGAGTTGTCTTCCCAAGCCCTGTGACTCCACCAGCCCCTGTTTTCACCCCTACTTTGTCAAGGTCAGATTAAACTCCCTGTCCATTGACGTCAGCCTCAGTCCTGTCAGGGAAAAGACAGGGGTTGAGGATGCAGGAGGCGTTTGGGTGAAAGGGGGACTGATTCTTCCACCTATCATATGTTCAGTGGCAAGATTGTTTTGCAGCCAAACAGCTGATCATCAATTGCAGCAGCCCCAGCCCCAGGAAACTCTATCAAGTTGTGAAACGATTTCAGTAGAGTAACAGCAGGGACCAGATGAAGAAAGTTCCAGGGCTTAATCCTTGTACAAATTAAGCCCTAGGATCCAGATCATAGATCCATCCACAAATCCATTCCCATCTTCATGTCCTCATCTCTGTTCCCTTGTCCTGGTTGCACTCTTTTAATGCTTGAAAGTAAGAGCTGGATTCACGCTCCATGGATTTGAAAAGAGGCTATTTGGACCTGATGCCAGGGATTTCACACCTTTGTACTACAGCATCGTGCTGGCATGGTTGGTTATACTTGAGAGTACCTCAGTATAACATTAATGCCTCAGAGAGCAAACGTGTAACTGAAACTTGGCTTGCCAAACTGAAACTACAGTATTTTAGTGTAATCACCTGGCAAATACTTGCTTGTTGTTAAACATAACAGGACCAATTAACATTGATGCGATTGCAACTGGTGTCTGGATTTATAAACCAAAAATATCAATGAGTTTCCTTGTCTAAATAAAATTGCAGCTAGTATGAACGTTTCAGTGCAGTCTTCGAAGAATGCTGGGGAAATACAGAGATGGTCTTTATAAGATAATAAATTTTCAGTTGGTTCACGTTGAAATGATTTGACAAGGACAGCATGTTTGTCCCTGGTTAGAAAGATTGGAACCTGCGTATAGAAACCTAAATTGATTTGATTCCAAACTCCCTTATCTTAAAATGTTTAGAAATAGGAAAGTTTTTATGATTTATTACTTGAAAGCCATAAAATCTCTTTCTGACAAAAGGTAGTTGCTCTGCTTGCCTGTTAACCCCATGTTGTGCCACGTAACTATAAATACCTTTGCCCATATGACACTTTCATTATTAAAAAGAGGATCTTCCTCCACAATCATAAGAGGGGCACGTGGTTAATTGACATGAATCTTTCTTTGTCATAAATACAAAGGACTGATTTAGATTTATACAATTTGCTACTGAAAATGTAACCTATTTTTTATCCAGGATGAAAACAGATGAGACGGTGGCCCGCGTTGGTTCACAATGGGGATACCTGTGCCCGGGCCTCACCTGCTCATGTGTTTCTGCACTTCCAGATGTTGGGCTGCATACACCCCAGGTTGGATAGGCAGCTGGCCCGAGATGTGTTCTCCGGAAAATTGCCGAGGCACATCCCGGGCCAAGGGCCACTCACCTTGGCGAATGTAGGCTAATGTGGGTCAACACATCTGTTTGACCGTGCCTATCCCTGCCATGGGGCATGGGCCACCATGGCCGTTTGCCATTACTAATAGTCATGGCTGCATGTCATGGCAGGGTGCTGGGAGCAGGGTGCTGCCTGGCCGCCTACAAGTTTGTTGTGTTCCCCCACCCTACCCAGGGCATGGGGATGGTGGAATGGTTCTCTCGCTGCCAGAAGTCACAAGCATGTCTGTTCTGTGCTGCTCGCCCACCCAGGGAGTGGCAGCCATGTTTTTTCATCCTGGGGCAAGTCAAGGAGCCACTTTGCTGCCAGTGTGGCTGTTTCTATGCTGTGTTTGCTTTCCAGCATATAATTTAGATATATCCTATTTGTCTATTTCTATGTTTAAATTTGTAAAATGAAATGTGATATAACCTTCTATATCTGGATCCTTGTTTACTTGTTTGTTCCAGACATGATTTAAGACCCTCCCATATCTAAATACCTCTCTAAACTGAATAGAAAGAATCTTCCTTCCCCCAAAGTTATGCAGATATGGGAAGGATTTGAGGGATGGGTGGAGACTCTCTACTATAAGCGAAATGTTAAATCATTTACATTGAGAGCTTGAGGATACTTAATGGGAATAGTATATGAGATAGCAGAGGAAGACTGACCTATACCGGTATCGGTGGGGGCAGTGTCCTTGACTACGTTCTGCTCTCTCCCAACCTAGATAACCACCTACTGTCATTCTGTGTCAGGGAGCAGACCTTGAGCAACCATTTCCCTTTGCAGATCATCTTAAAAATTGATAACTATCCTGCTAAATTGTCCTCTGAGCTGATGGATGGAAATGTATTACATCGTCGCCCAGTACAATGATCTCAAGAAATAGAGACAGAGGTTTCAACCAGAAGTCTGTGCGTTATGTAGCCAAATAAAGGCTACTGGAGAGATGCTCGGGTACTTGCCCTATGGTCTCAGTTTGTGGCTGAGCTGAGTCGGCTATTCATGTTTGTGCCAAGGGAGAGGAAACATCTCCCTAAGAAAGTTGATGGCTGGTGGGACAAAGATTGCAGTGCAGCAATAGCCTCATTGAGGAGGGCCGTCCGTAAACTCTACAGCCATGATAACCCGGAGTTTATAGCGAAGTATAGGGATCTGAGGAAGGCATACAAATCTTTATTAACCAGAAAGAAGCAGGAATATAATAAGTCACAATGGGATGAGATGCTGGATACAATTAATAAAAAGGATATGCAACTTTTTTGGAGCTTAGTAAATAAATCACAGAAGGGGAGGGATACTGTTTAAGGAAATAAAGAACCCCCTGTTAACACGAGACCCCTCCCACTCGTGACCTCTCGGGGCGATGTACCCCAATAATCACCGTTCCTTAAACTTCAGGGGGAATTGGCTTAAGGACTTAAACTGGGGTCTCCACGTGTTCAAAGGATCAAGCTGAGGACAGTATGCGCTACAGGCAGTTTATGTACCCTCCCCAAATAGAAAGAGAGAGAAGAAGACAGGTATCCAAAAAACAACAAGTTTATTGGTATATAACACAGAGAAACACAGCCCCGGTCTGGCTGGTGGGCTTTAAAACACAAGCGGTTTGGGGGGATAGTAGGAGAAGAGAGGGGGGTTATTACGGTGTTAGCTCAGCGAGGGGGAGCAAGAGAACGCGATAGGGAGAGAGAAAGAGACAGGGAGGAAAAAGGGCTTCCCCAGTCGGCTGGGAAAGTCTGGACCTGCAGTTTACCTTTTCCTGGCCTGTTGAGATGGGACAGGCAGCCCACAGATCCAGCGGAGCTCGGGGTATGGAGGAAGAAAGAAGGGACAGACCAGAGTCTGGAAGAAGTCTTAATGCAGACACGCACAGAGCGACCTGCACGTATCTGGGTCTCAAGACTTCCCAGAGGTGGAAGGGAAACTATAGGGCAGTTATTGGGTACTTAAAAAAAGGTTTCTGGGAGGCTACACAGGATCGCTTGGGGTGTACAATGGGCTGACGAGGGGAGGGTACTTCCATGACAGAGGGCTATACTAGATGCCCAAGATATCTTTGTCACAGGGAGAAACTATAAACAGAAAATGCAGGGATGGGAGGCAAGGCTAACAGCGGTCCTTTAGGGTACAATAGGGGTGTGTCTGGTTTTTCCTGGGAACGCAGGGATCGGACAGTTTCTGTACTGAGTCATAGCCACCAGTTCCTTGTTACAACAGGGTGAGCCCTCCTTCTTAATGACCACATTATTTACTCAAAGGGCACTCCCTTCCAGTCCGTTTTTCCACCTTTGGCTAGTATCTTTCCATGAGTGTCTCCTTGTTGCTATGGCTAGGGTAGCTGGGCCCTTATTTTCTATCCGTTTTCATCTGCACCCCCCCTTTCTGTTTGTGCACCTCGTATGGGGAGGCTTCCCTGTCAAGCCTCTATCCCCATGTTCTCCGGCCTCAGTTGGTTCCTGGGGGCTTTTTGCATGCCCTTCTTCTCAGGTCCCTTGGCCTCAGTTTACATAGCAAGAGTGGGGGGGGGTGGTACCCATTGTAGGGGAATTTAGGGGTCCATTCTTATCACCCCCTTCAGTGTGGACCAAACACTTTGCAGAATTGTTTGGTGCTTATGAAGCCAAATGCTGTGGCAATTTTTCTGACCCAGACTTACCGCAATGGGATAAGGTTACATCATGGGAAGTACTACAGGCAATAGGAGAATTGAAATGAGGTAAAGCAGTGGGGGTGGATTATATCCCAGGGGAAATGTTCAAAATTTTCCCTGATTGGTGTATTACCGCCCTGGTACATATATTTTCCTTGATCAATGCTACCACAGTGATTCCAGATACACGGAAAACTAGTATCATTGTGCCCAATTTTAAAAAGGGAGATAGGAAGAACCCCAGGAATGATAGACCTATTAGTCTATTATGTATAATTTCAAAAATTGATACCAGATTGATGTTAACTCGCTTACAAGAGTGGATAGAAGCAGAAGGCATCCTAGCCAAAGAACAGGCAGGGTTTAGATGTAGCAGGTCCACCATTAGCCAAGCATTTGTGTTGAATCACTTGGTCGATAAATATCGAAGGCGTAACCGTAAGGTCTACGCGGCCTTCATCGATCTGTCTTTGGCCTTTGATCTCATTTGTAGATCAGTGTTATGGGAGGAACTCGGTAGGTTGCAAATAGATAAGTGCTTACTGTGTCTGATCAAATTGTTATACTCTAAGACTTCGTTGAGAGTAAGAGTACACCCAAACGGGACCCTCTCAGATCAGGTACAGACCTATCCAGGAGTGCGACAGGGATGCCTACTGGCTCCGGCGCTATATAATATCTATGTAAATTCCCTGGTAACTGATCACAACGATGCTGGGAATATCATCAACCCAGAGTAGGCTGTAAGAGAATTTTCATGCTCCTATATGCAGATGACACTGTTTTGCTGTCACTTAGTAAACTGGGGCTGCATAGAGCATTGGTAGACTTTGAAGTGAGATGTAAGGCAATGAGGCTTGCCATTAACTATGATAAAACTAAAACACTTGTTTTTGCTAGGCGTTTCAGTAGGTGCAACTGGGTTTTACAAGGTCATAGGTTAGAACAGGTCCACTCATATAAATATCTAGAGATAATTTTTACTCATAATGGCTCATGGCAAGCTCATATGCGTGCAGTCAAGCAGAAAATAAAGATGGAAGTGCTTGCAATCCAGCGTTTTTTCATTAGCCATGGCCAACAAAGTATTAAGGCTGTAAAAATACTTATGGATGCAAAGCTAACTGTGAGTATGCTCTATGGTGCGCCAATATGGAGACTTGACTCTCAAGTAATAGTGGGATTAGAGGCTGTTGTAAATGGGTTTTGGAGATGGCTCCTGGAGATTCCTCCCTCATCCAGTGCAGCCTTGATAAAATCATTCTCTGGCAGCTCAAACAGCAATTAGGATGCTGACTTTTTGGGTGAAACTGAGGGATGCTCCTGAGGCTTCTCTTACATCATTGGCTATGCAGGAGAAGCTCCAGGATAAAGAATGCAGGATGGACCGCTGGTGGTCTGATGTGAATACAGGTCTCCTGACCTTAGGCCTCTCGGTGGCCTATTTACGCGGTAACACCAGTGGTAGTGGTGGTAAGCTTCTTAAACAACGCATATTAGATATTAGTGGTGGGACCCCGGGCCCATTACCAGCTACCGGATTTACCGGTTACTGGTTCTACGAAAACCGGATTCCCGGATTAAATCCGGTATACCGGTACCGGATTTATTTCATTGGTTTCAATGGGGCGCTGTGTCCCCATTGAAACCAATGAAATAAATTAATTCCCTCCCCCTCCC